>JAUYWG010000053.1:402038-413998 GCA_034779775.1 Enteromius afrohamiltoni
AAATGATGGCATTTCTGGGTCTCGTTAACTATTGCCGCCAGTGGATTCCAGATTGCTCTTTTTATGATAAAACTCTTTATCATACTCCGCAGAACTACCTATGACAGCTACATTGACTTGGACAGAAGAAAGCATTAAGGCCTACAGGGCTTTACAGACAACTCTATGTTCTACTCCTGTCTTAGGTTTACCTAATTATGCGTTACCATTTAATCTTTTTGTTCATAGCTCTGTAGGTTCTGCCACATCTGTATTGGTACAAGAGCATGGGTGAGGAATGAGACCGGTAGCCTTCCTGTCCAAGACATTGGACTCTGTCGCGAAGGCTCTTCCTGCATGCCTACAGGCTGTTGCAGCCTGTTCCATCATGATCCAGGCAGCTGAAAAGATCCTATAGTCGTGCATACTGCACACCAGGTGCTGCATGTCATACAAAATTTGACTACGCAACACATGTCGGTACAACGGAGAACTGGGTATGAGACAATACTTACTACTACAGCCGGTCTAACCTTCAAATCTTTGACAGGTTTTGATAATTTGGCCTCTGCATTACATGGTATGCTGGCCTCAGCGGACCAGCCGCCTGATCCCCATGACTGTCTTCAGACTGTCTCCTCCACCTGTTCTGTTCGATCTGACTTATCAGAAATGCCATTACCGGTGGGGGATGTAGTTTTTGTAGATGGTTCCTCTTCTAGACCAACAGATGGTGTCTACCACTGTGGCTATGCTGTATGTACATTAACGGATCAAGTTATTGAAGCATTTAGTTTACCTTTTTAATCCTCACAAGCAGCCGAGTTATATGTGTTAACCCGTGCCTGTATCTTGTACGAAGGGAAAAACGTCACTATTTATACAGATTCCCGCTATGCTCACGGGGTTGCCCATGATTTTGGGCCGCATTTGGGCATCCCGAGGTTTAATAGCCACAGATGGTAAGCCAATTTCTCACCATACTTTAGTTACAGATATCTGCCTCTGTTTTGCCGCAATCACTGGCAATTGTCAAAACCAAGGGCCATAGCACGGCCAACACTGATGAGGCTAGAGGGAATTCCCTGGCTGACAAAGCAGCAAAGGAAGCAGCACAGAAAGGTACCGCACTTACAGGACACTGCCACACCAGACGGTAGGACACACTGGACAAAAGAGGGGGCGACACTGAAAGACGGCATATGAGTAACATCTACGGGGTTATTGTGCCTACCTGCACATTGTTTATCTTTTCTCGTCCGCGAGTTTCATGGTATTACACATTGCGGCCGAAGAGGGGTGTTACAGAACATGAATACTCTGTTCTATATAAAAGATTTGAACAGCAAAGTCTCTGAGCTCCTAGATAGATGTATGATTTGTGAGCAGAATAATCTTTCTAAACCTCAGGCGGAACACCAGCATCTTCCTAGACCAAACTTACCTTTTCAGTAATGGCAGATAGATTTCACACACCTACCAAAGAAAGGTCCCTATCAGTATCTGCTTGTGTGTGTGGATAAATTCTCTAGGTGGGTGGAAGCCTTTCCCTGTGCAAAGGAAGATGCGAGAACAGTGCTAAAACATCTCATGCAGGACATTATCCCCAGATATGGCATTCCCCAAGCTATAGACTCAGATAAAGGAACTCCTTTTGTTTCGAAAGTTACTCAGGGGCTCTGTGAGGAACTGCAGATTGATTGGCATTTACATATTCCTTATCATCCTCAGTCCTCTGCTTTTGTGGAAAGGGTAAATTGAACAATCAAAACTAAATTGCGAAAAGCTCTAAAACAATTGTGCATAAGGATTGGACAAAGGTTTTACCTATAGTGCTGGAGGACTTGAGAATGATGCCTCAAGTATCACTGGGAAATTTGTCCCCTTACGAGGTAATAATGGGAAGACCTTTCCCTATCCCCTGGCGATTTGGGATGGCTGAAGTGGAGGGTACTGATTTGGATGTTCATTTGTCAGAATATTCTGCATGACTAATAAAGGCTTTAGAGGAATACTGGGAGAAGGTGAACTTCACACCCAGAAATTCCTCAGGAAAATACGCACCCCTTCTCTCTCGGACAAAAAGTCTTGATAAAGAGAGACAAAAAGATGGGTGCCAAATTGGAAGAACCATTATATGATGGTCCTGCAGAAATTGTGGCTATTACTAGAACAGCTGTACTAATTGATTTCTTTCCACAGTGGATTCATGCCACCAGGATTAAGCCACTAAAGGGTGAAGAATGAACTAATATGCTTTCTCCACAGACTTGTAATAAGGATCCCAACGAATCTACAGTATGAGCTCCTACGTCTGAATCTTCTTTTGTCTCCTGGGACCATCGCTCACCCAATGGGAAATGGCTAGGAATAATGTCTTTTGGAAATATGCAACTGGACTGCCAGACAAAACACCACTGAATCTTGCATCGTGTGTCAGGAAATGTTTTCCTCCTCTGTGACTGTATCCTTAAAGGTTTTACCAGCCTGCAATAATATAACGTATTGTTGGCAATGGTCAGAAAATATGTTGTGGATTCCTCAGTGTAAAAAGGAATGTGAGCTGATAACATTAGATAAAATTACCCCCATCCATCATTATGAAGATGTTAAGATAATACCAATTTTTCCCGAAGGTTATCGTTTCCCTCATTGTTTTGGCTATGGTAAGAAGTCCTCCTATCTTGGGCATGGTATTAATAAGAGTAAGTGTGATTCGATAATCTCTGCCAAATCTAACACATCCTGCCCTAAGTATGCTGCAGGATCATGTGAAAATAACCTTGCATGCATCCTGTGCATACAGAGCCGGCCAAATCGAAATATATCAAAAGAATGTGATCATGTATGCTTCCCTGGGGGGGCTGCATCAACCTGCAAAGATTCAAAAGGGCCCTGTTTCCACCCTTTTCCTAAACCCTTGTTGGGCAAAGGAACCAATGCCACTAGATAGAAATCCTTCAATACAGGGTAGCCAGTTTTGTGAACAGTACCACGGTGGCAATAGAAGAAATCCAGGAAGAGCTCAAAGCATTATGGATCATGACTACACAGAATCGTCTGGTCCTCGACATGATGATGGCCGAGAAAGGTGGGGTGTATGCTATCATAGGTACTCAGTGCTGTACCTATATTCCAACTAATGATGAACCTGAGGGAACCATATCCAAAGCTGTTCAGAAAATTAAATTATTATTTCACATGCCATAAGAGGGGATGAGTTACGGAGCCAGAACAATGATTGGAACTGGGGTTTATTCGGTTCTTTATTTGGATGGGTAGCACCATATGTTACTATGATTATTCCTGTTGGTTTTGTATTATTTTTCCTTTGTTTATTTGGACCTTGTGTATTTCGTTGTATTCAAAATCGTATGTATGCTATGGTCAAATCTGAACCTGAGTATGCCACGGTGATACCTTCTCCTCAGGCACAATATATGCAGATGAGACCAGTCAGTCTAAATTAGGTTATGCTCTATCTTGATTAATAGAGCATAAAAGAGGGGATTGTGAGGATAAAAATGAATTCTCAAGCACACTATGTTACGCACACTATGTACTCTCTGTGACTGATCCTGTTTTCTTAGATCATGTCTGTCTTTGTTTCTTTGTGCTGAGGCTGGACATAACATCAGCTCACTAACAATTTTTAGACTGTCAGGCTTCCTGTCTTGATCTGAATTCTTAAACGCACTGAACTGTGCTGTAGAATGATTGGAGTGATGTCGCTGCTCAGGATTGGTCGCTTGTCTTTTGCCTAACCAACAGATTCTTTGGATAAGCATGTGATTTGAATAAAGCAAACTAGGTAATGCTAAAAATAATATTTCATTCAATTACATCAGGTACCACATCTTATTTCAGATCTTCTCTGCTTTGACCCTGTGTCTTCTGCCATCATTGTTCAGGAAAGTACTGCAAAGAATCTGCCTCAATCATTTGCTTACGGACTGTCCAGTGCTACGTTTGAATTACTGCTACATTTGGATGCTACATTTGGATTACCCAATACTGTGAAAACATTTACAGTGTTTGACTTGTGTGATAAAAAAAAACAAAAAACTCTTGACAACTTGTGTGTCCAGCCCAGTGCCACACTAAGTCATATCTCCAGTGTTTACAAGCATTTCCCAATCAGATTGTTTTTGCTTTGTTTTAAAAAGTCTTTAATAAAAGTTAAAATTGTATTGAGAATTGTCACCTTTCACTTTGAACTTAAATTTGTTTGAAATTGTATGTGTGTGTGTATGTGTTATAAAGAACATTGTTATCATTCATTTGTAATGGACGTTTAGATCAGTCAATTTACTTGAGAAACGTTAACTTGCTTTTTTTGAGTAAGGTCAACTAATTGGATTTTACAGTGTAGTTAGATGTGTACTTAGAACTTTGAGTACACCTTGCTTGAGAAATTTAAGGCAATCAGTTTCCACAGATTCCTCTAGTAAAATGAACAAACAGACATGTTAAAATAACTCTCTTGTTTGAGTTCTTCTTATAAAGCTTAACTTAAAACTGTAAGTTAGCTTAACTTTTGAAATTTAGTTACCAGTAATGATACTTTATGGTAACCTATTAGTTAACTACACAAAGATGAGGTAAGTAGTATCAAGTCAAAATCTATGACCTAATTTGCTTGAGAATTTTGAGGCAATCAGTTTCCATGACTTTTCTAAGTAAAGTCAACTTATTACTTTTTACAGCGTGCTCTAGAGGAGATCTGAATGGAGGAATGGGCCAAAATATCAGCAACAGTGTGTGAACACTGTGCTGAAGACTTTAACCTCTGTCATTGCCAACAAAGGGTATATAACAAAGCATTGAGATTAAATTTTGTTATTGATCAAATACTTATTTTCCACCATCATTTGCAAATAAATTCTTTAAAAATCCTACAATTTGATTTTCTCTCATTGTTGAGGTTAACCTATGTTGAAGATTACAGGCCTTCTCATCTCTTTAAGTGGGAGAACTGACTAAACACAATTGGTGGCTGACTACAGTAAATACAATTAAATACAGTAAATATAATTTTCCCATTTGAACATGAGTTATTTAGTCTCATTACTTTTATATAAAAAAAGTGTAAATATGTTGTAGGCTATTTGATTTTGTCTATTTTTTAAAAATCTAAACTGTAAACAGTGTAATACTGTTTTGCTGTCAGACAATGAATGAATATCTGATTTATAGTTCTGACTGATTAAAAAAATCTTACACCTGTCGTGGAAGGTTCATGTCTATATTAAGGCAGGAAAACAATATTTTAAGGGTGAAACTGAAAAACAAAAGGGAAGTTAGAGAATTTTACCTATTCTGTTCCTTTAAATGTTCAGTGTTTTAATGCAGTCTGACAAATGTTTTGGCTTAAAAAACAACAGTTTACATAAATCATTTTGATTAAAGACAGTCTCTAATGAAATTATATTAGCACATGCTAATTGTAACTTATGTAAGGAATAATTATCGACAGCCTGCTGAATTATTAAAAATAAAGCACATCCGAGGTGGTGATGCAGTCATGACGTGAAGCGGAGGTGTCCTTACACCTTCGGGTGTGCTTTATTTCTCCAAGAATTAAGTTATGAGTGTGTGTGATAAAGAGAGAGTGTGGGAATTACCTCTGAGTCTGTGCATCTCTAAAAAGTGTTCAGCTTATAGTGAAACTTCAAGTTCCTTTTCTTCACTAACACTGATCTGAGTCAGATTTACATCCATCAATAAAAGCACCGCTAGTGGACTCATACACGTGTTTATGTTAGTGAGCAAAGACAATCCAGTTAGATCATGTTTCCCATCACAGGGATGATCAATGATGTTATCGGGCACGAGGTAGAGGACGTGGGTGGGGGTTTCAATGCCAGTAGATACTGATTTTGCAAGATGATTAAGATGATATGACTTCAGAGCACTGGCATGAAAGCAGAAGATGGAAACATTTATGAATGCTGATTGGGGTCAAGTGATACACTTTCATAGATGTATTCACTGTAAATGCAGTAAAGCAACAGGATATTCAATGCATTTTTCTTCTAGGATAATATAATATCATTTACATTTGCTAGTAAGCAGCAAAACATTAAAACATTTAAGACATATATACTGCTGTTCTTATATTAGTCAGAAAAAATCAGCTCTTCTGCCTTTTCTTTTGCATTTTTATCTTTATTACAAGCAGTTCATAAATAATCTGTTTTTATACCTTAAACAGTTCCTTGTTAACATGTGAACAATTTTAGCTTATTTTCACATTATTTTATGAAAAGACTGTTTTATTTAGTCAGAAACATTTGAAATGTTTTTTTGTGTAGGCTATTTTACTCTTAATTTATTTAGAAGTAGGCCAACAGTGCCCTACAGATGATTGTCGCTGCTGGACGTACTATTACTGTTTACTCCACCACACGAATCAGTACGCCACATAAAAACAAAGATTCCCTTGTGTAATATCATCAAAGTAAAAATATATTTCATGTTGCACGGCTAATTTTGAGCAAACTGTTAGGGAAGAAGAGGATGTGAAAATGAAAAAAAAATGAAACCAACAGGAAATTCTGAAGAAACACTTCTCATTTCTCAAAACCCAAGGCTTTTCGTAAGACGGAGTCTTTGTGTTTAAATGCCAACTTTTCCTTTTTCTTAAAAAGATCTTAAAATTGTTGTGTGTAACATTTTACAAACATGTTTTAGACACATGAGCTTACACAGACAGCTGAACACACAGCACAGCTTGTAAAGTTATAAAAGCTTCATTCTATTCCTGTTTTAGCATAAACATCAGCTTGATCTGATCACAAGGGGTCAGTCCTAAAGGGTGCTTCTGTGATCGGAACGATACCACTTCCAAGGATTCTGTTGCTTTGTTGTTCCATCTCTTTTTGACACTCTTTCTTCCATTTTCTCCTGAGGATGAGCAACATATTCGAAGCACTGGCTTGACCTGTCCTGCTCATGAAGCAGTAGAGGAGAGGATCGGCCAGGCAGTTGAGCATCGAGAGTAAGGCGCACACCTTATATCCAAAGAAGAGCCAGTTAGGATACGGACAGTACTCCAGAAAAACCCTCAAAACCATCATGATGTGCAAAGGTCCGAAGCACAAATACAGGGTCAAGGAAATGCATCCAAGAAGCCTGAAGACATGGCGGCGCTCTACCGCCCCAAGCGTTCGGTTTCTCTTCACGTCCAGGCAAATTCGCCAATAACAGAGACCCACAACCAATGCGGGAATGAGGAAGCCTACAACAAAACGAGCCACATTGACTATTCTTTGCCTTTTGGATAAAGGGAATAAATCCAAGCAGACTGAGTTTTCCTCATCGTAGACACTGTCTGGATGCACCGTCAATGCATTGAAGACGACGGTAAAAATCCAAGCAACACTGCTCACCTTGGCCGCAGTCTTGCGCTTTCTAAAAGTGCAAAATTGGAGCGGGTGAACGATGGCTATGTAGCGATCCACAGCGATGCAGCTCAGAAGCACAGCGCTGGTGTAGAAGTTCGTGAAGAGCAGGAAAACACAAATTACACACATCATCTCACCATGACGCCATGAGTCATAAATGGCGAATTGAACCCACACTGGTGAGCATATGATAAACAAGAAATCAGAGAGAGCCAGGTTAAACAGATAGACGCCCATCTCGTTCTTCTGATGGATGAGCCGATACGACACGAACAGGGAGAAGGCGTTGGATGGGATGCCGAGCACGATCACAGTCAGTTGCAGGCCTATGAATATCATCTTTTCAGGATGCTCAGGGGGGTAGCAGTCTGTGTCATTCAGGCTGGAGCTGTTTGTTGATTCGTCCATCGTGTTTATCTCAAGGCAGCTAGTTTAGAGATAAGCATTGTTTATTGTGTGTAATAGTTTTACTTTACAGTGTGGAATAGCAATTGTGAATCAAATTATTCATGCAAAACTGTAGTTTATTCACCAATGCCATAAACCTCTTTTCTTGCTGCTCTTTTCTGTAAGTGAATGTGGACAGATGCTGTTGAGGTCAAAAACAGCAATAAAATAAAATAATATATGTATAATTTCTCATTTTCAGTAAGAGTTTTATCATGTAATATTGTGAAATGTTATTACAAATAATGATTTCAAAGCTATTTTGTTATAATACCTAATATGAATATATTAAAAGGTAAATTCTTTCTGTAAAGCAAAGTGTCACATGATGCAGAAATCAGAAATCATTATGCTTGTTGATTTAGACTTGTAATCTTCCATCCTTGTAAAATTGACTTGAGATATTGTAATATACTAAATGATGAACAGTTACTGGTTGCTTTTGCTGTACGAAAGAGCCGTGTTAATATATGAGACCTAGCCTACTTATACAAAAGAAATAATATTACAGGAGTTCAGTAAATCATGACAGAAGGTGTTAACTATTTACTGACTCACAATATCTATCACAAAACAGCAAATATTACTAGAATGTTGCAATAAATCAAGCAAACTGTTGTACGTGCAACACCATAAAAAGCCCATGTACTGAATATTTATCTGAAGAAAATCAAATCTAAACTCACCATAAGTGCAGCAATTCAGAAATCAGTTTCTTGGACGAAAGGAAAACGAATTATGATAAGATTTACAAAGATAAACATGAAAGTAAACTTCACGTTACAATGATCTCCTCCACAAGGGAGGAAATAAGTGCAAGCGCCACTTCCTTGTTTGCTTCCGTTTAACCACAGTGTGCACAAACCACCAAACACTCAAGATGTGACGTGAGTGTTCTGCCTTCCCGAAATATGATTTATCATTTTTCTATTTCTGTTTCTTTCGCTTACCACTGTTTGATTACTATACATAGGCATCTTGTCCTAAAGAGTCACTCATATTGTTCTTTTGCAAATTTTTGATAATGAGGTAGAGTAATCTTTCATCAGACTCTATATAGAAACTCAAGCTAAAGTCATTTAAATCAAATATAGGTATCAAAAATGTCTTTAAGCACAGTGAAATCACTGGATAAGCTGCATTATGATCTGTATGCTAAATTTCTCATTGCTTGTGTTCTTTGTGTTAGTAGAAAGAAAGGAATCCTTAAGTAATGTGAGTAATGGTGCTTTTCCACTGCGTGGTACGACACGGCTCGGCACGGCTCGTTTTTAACAGCAAGACGAAGGAGTTTGTTTCAAAAGAGGCTGATGGCAGCCAAAGAAAACACAGCTAAAAAAGACAAGAGAGTTTGGGAACTTTTACAACAACACGCAGACAACGACGTCCGATCCTGGCTGTGCTGATTTAGCAGTTCTGTTGTGTCTCGTGTAACAAGTTCAGTTGCGACACAATGACGATTTTCTCCGGGAAAATCAGTGACCAGTAGAGTTTACACGTCACGTTTTGGTAACGGTTCGGCTCGCTTGGAACCTCTGCTGAGGTGGTACTAAAAAAAGGACCAGTGGAAAACCCCACAAAAGTGAGCTGTACTGAACCGTGCCGTACTATGCCGTGGAAAAGCACCATAAGTGACAGAGGTGTTTCTCTTAGGTGAGCCGTTTCCTCTTTACCTCAAGTGTTTTGATAGCATTGGTTAGTTTTGCATTTGTGCCAGATGAACAGGTGAAGTCAAACCTCTCAAAAACCACAGACAATGTTTCAATAAATGCTTTGCATGTTTGTTGCAGCAGATAAGATACGTTTCACAACTTCTTTTTCTTTTCTGGAAACAAATACACAGGCCAATATACACACAGGACTATTTTTCACATCTCAAAATGAAGTCATTGAAATATTTCACTCATATTTACAATTTATATTTGTATACTTTGTAACAGAAGCCTTTAAAGTTCTTAACCATATAAAAATCCTGAAAAAAAAAAATCCTTTTTGTTTGCTGAAAATCCTGTTTCATTCATCTACTCCATGCCCTCTGTCATCTGATTTACTTTTCCGTCCAAGTAAATGTCCTTTTCAATGTAATTGCACAAACGTCCACTAGCTGGTGCTTCATGTGTCTTTCTTCAGTCACATTTTTACAGATATTTATCAGGTTAATGTAAGAATAACTTCAGAAATATTTCCAGATGAACACTTATTAGACTTCTACTTGCTTCTCCATCATTTCCCCTCCTGTGCATCTCAAATCTGATCATCAGGATCTTTTGTTTCCAGAAGCGTTACATTCACTGTTTCTCAGTCGGAGAAATGATCTTCAAGCCTCCAAAACATCTCACATCTTCTGAGGAGCCTTTATTCTTCATCTCTCAATTATCATTGGATTGCACAGCATGATATGTTTGTATCTTAGTCTCCTTTTACTATGATATTACCAGAGATATAAAGTGACCACTGATATTTACATAATATTATATACATTAACACCATTTCCAAATCAGGTTTTATATGCTACATATTCATATTCAGTCTGTTATTAAGAAATGAGTCTGTCCAGACATACACAGTATATGCAGAATGTCAGCTTTTCACCACAGATGAATACATCTTACTGAACTGTTCCTCACAGAGCTTAAAAAGTCTTTTCATTTCAATTTTAGCACTGTCACTAATGAGACAATAAAGGATGGGGTCTAGAACGCTGTTTATTGTTGTTGTGGCCACAAACACCATGTAATAGTCTCGGAGATTCTGCGCCACACTGCAGTTTCCAGGCTCCAGCAGTCCTCTGATGAACATCACCACCTGGAAGGGTGTAAAAGCCAACAAATAGGTGAAAAGAAGAGAGAAGAGAAGCCGACAAATCTTCCTCCGTTCGCTGACCACAGTAGAGGTACTTTTCTTCAGCGCCCTGATGATCTCCTCGAAGCAGAAGCTCATAATGAGCACAGGAATCAGAAATCCCAGGACTGCGCGTGTGATGGCCACGTTTGCGGCGGAGGCAGTCATTATATTCGGCTCAGAGCACAAATGACTGGCAGAGAAGTTCCTGATCGCCTCTGTGTGAGTTAGAAGACCCACATGAAGCACAATCTCCACCAGCCATACGATGCTGCTCACCAACACAGTGGTTCTGACCTCTCGCACGCGTGCAAAATGTAAAGGAAACACAATGGCTAAATATCGGTCCACAGAGATGCAGCACAGAAACCCTGAACCCACGTAGAAGCTGTTGAACATGACCACTGCTATAATGCTGCACAGACTGTCGTTCAGCGTATAACCGAGAGCCATCGCGATCCAAACAGGTAGAGTTAAGATGTACATCAGATCTCCCACTGACAAATTAATCAGATAAACCGCCAAGTTATTGCCCTTCTTCATCAGAACCCAAGCCACGTACAGGGACAGACAGTTTGCTGGAAATCCAATGATGAAGAACAGCGAGTAAACTGTCGGGTACATGTACAGCTCCACTGCTTTTCCATGTGAGCAGTTTTCTGATTTCAGAGTCTCATTTACAGAAGTGTTCGTGGCCATGGTAGATGCTAGAGTGTCATTTTTAAAAGCTGAATGCTGCTCTCAGGTACTTCCAGTGAATTAGTACTATACTGTGAGTAGGCGTTGCCTTCACGGAAAAACAAGCCATGCAAATCATGGTTTAAAAAGGACAGCATGACTGTTGATTTCCAAGATGAAATATACTTATTAATTAATGAATAAATATGATGAGCAACCATACATTTGTGACTACCTATCTATCTACAGTATCTGTATCTATCTATCTATAGTATCTGTATATCTATCTATCTACATTATCTGTATCTATCTATCTACATTATCTGTATCTATCTATTTATCTATCTATCTACATTATCTGTATCTATCTATCTATCTATCTATCTATCTACAAACTGCAAAACCTAGTTGATAACCTGCAAAAGCGTGTCACTTGTTTAAAATGGTCATTAAATATATCAGTGAAAACTGTTATTTTATAGTTTTTATTATACATATATAATATTATATTATACATATATTTTGGTGATTTTGATTCATGCACCTGACAAATATCCTAATTTACAAAAAAAAAAAAAAAAAAAAAAAAAACTTATAAAAAAACTGTAA
>JAUYWG010000053.1:422931-449136 GCA_034779775.1 Enteromius afrohamiltoni
GGAGAACTGGACCCAACTAAGCCTGGTTCTCCCAAGGTTTTTTTCCCCATTCTCTCATGGATGGGTTTTGGTTCCTTACCGCTGTCGCCTCTGGCTTGCTTAGTTGGGGACACCTGATTTCTAGTGATTATCATCATCTTGACAACAGAGACTGTCTCTGCATTTGATAAATAAAGTTCTTGTGTACATTACCATCTCTTTTTTTCCTACTGGTTCAGTGCTTTGCTACAATCTGTATTGTTAAAAGCGCTGTATAAATAAAAGTGACTTGACGACCCCATTTGGTTACAGGCTTTAAAGTGCTCGGTGAGTTTGGCTCAGCTCCTCTTTGTCTTTGGCATAGCAGGTTTCTCTGTGGCATAAAGGTAAGAGTCAGACTGAAGCAGAAGGCTTAAGAGGCATGGGAAGTTACCTCGATCACCGAACAACAGCTTCTGAACTGTTTGGCTTTTATACAGGGTTCCTGATTGCTGCCAGGTGATCTCAATTAATACTCTGGTGACTGAGAACGAGCTAGCGTGCAGGCGTGACAACATCATAGTAGCAGTTTCCCATTGCTTCCAACAAATTGCAAATGCTTTTGAACATGCATCAATTGCTTTCATACAACTCTCTGCTGTTGTATAACATTATCATTTGCTTATGTCAGTAAAAATGAACTAAACTTGTGACTGCTGAATAGTCATTCCATATAAAACTAATAGTCCTCATTTCATTGCTTGAGTCATTACATACAAAATGTTGAACTAGAAAATCTGCCAGGTAAATTTGAAAAAACGGGTTAAATCTTTTTTTTTCTGTTTAACTGTTTAAATCTTTTTTCTTTAAATGTATTAAAACGTATGTGTTAAAATTGAAAAGATATAGCTTGACGCAAAATGGACAACGTTACTCCACTTCTTTCCACAACAGAAAGTGAAGCCAAAGCGTTCTCAGCATGACATCTTTCGAAAATAACATAATTTGGAGCGCAGTAGAGATCATGAGGTGGAGCCACAGATAAAAAGTCCTGCCCAAACTCTCGCAGACCCAATCACAAGCTCAAAATCATGACACCACACCCTGTTTTTATCCACCTTATTTTCCTCCACTTTCTAACTATAATGTGTAACATTTCCGGTAAAGTTCTTCCGCTAGTAGTAGTTGTATTGAGATTCCGTAGTTTTGTGTTTACTTTGTAGAGTTTCTAGGGCAGTTTACTTTTAGTATGGACAATAGAAATACTGACGTACTTTGTGTAGTTAGGGGTGTCATAACAGCTGTTTTAAGCATAAAAAATACCCGCAAGAAATTAGTTTTGATCATAATTCCACGCACGAGAGCTGAATGTGGATGTGAGCCACGCTATGATTTACACGCCCCTCCGAAGACGCGCGTCGTTTGAAAGTGGTCTGGAAATAAATCAGTTTTATAGTACTGTCTATATTTCACTACTGCTAACTTAGATAAACCAGTGAAAAACCTTTTTTACCAAAATATAGAATGTTGTATTATTTTTTTTGGTACATTGTGTATTTGTTTGGAATTATTTAGTGAGACCATTAAATATATTTTTTTACAAAAAGAGTTTACACACAAACACAATTAAAATGTCAAGATTAACTTTATTTTTGTCCGTTTGATCCGTACACCTTCCCGTGTCTCAATCTGTCATGACACAGAGTCAAAGGCAAGAGAATAATCCAAGTTTGTGGCAAATGGTCAGGTGATGAGGCGAACAGAGTCCAGAGGGGCGAGACAAGAGTGAGAGTCCGAGAGCAGGCTTAGGTCCAGATCCAGGGAGGCAGAGAAACACAGGAAAACACTGGAAACACGGGAAAACACGGATGGCTTGACAACGGGGAAAACAGACATACATCAAACATTGACGAGCGACTAACAAAAGAACATCCGGGGTATTTATAAGGAGGAGGAGAAACAATGAATCACCTTGATAACAAACAAGAGGGGTGGAGACATGAACAAGCATCAAAGACAGCAGACAAGGTAGGCGGAGACAAGAGTTCATTGATAATAAGTCCAATGGGTGAAAACAGACATAAAACAGTTTGCTGAAGCTGGAGTGCCATCAACAGTCTTTAGCTGGCAGCTCCAGCTGAACATGACAATTTTGTTTCTTCTTTTTATTTTTGATTTTCCACTCATTGAAAATAATACAATTTAGCAGTGTAAGGTTTTTCAAAACTCATGGTACAAATTAAAAACATTCGGAATAGGCGTTTCAAACAAATAATTGCATCAAAATAAAAAGAGAAAGTTATTTAAAAAATTATATATGTATATAATCAAAGTAAATGTGCACCTGTTTTTTATAAAGTTCACTTTAAAACTATACACAAGTGCTTTCACAGATGAAAGGAGGAGACATTATTCATTACCATACCTAACCCCCAAAGCGATCACATATAGTAATATATAGTAACATTTGCGCCACTTTGACTGGGATTCACCTCTGCTTTTAAAAATATGAATTTACTTTCAGTTTCATGTACCAGCAATCGGCCGACTTTCCCGCTGTGCAGGGACTGATATGCCTCGGTGCTTTTATAATTCTGAGTTCCGTCTACTCCGTGCGACAAAACGAATTCACTAGTTCGCGCTTCCTCATATCAATAATAATATAAGCGGTTGTGGCGTGCTGTCCGGGAGGGCGGCGGACTCCCAGCCCTAGCGTTTGGAACCCTAGCGACGGCAGAGCTCGGCTCCTAGCCTGCGTGCCCCTCGGGAAGGAAGGCGCGAGACCGGCGGAGAAGAAGCAGTGGAGGGAGAAGAATGCACAAAAGACGAGATGCGGAAGGGAAGGAAATGGGTTTATTTATAGTGGGAAGGATGGATCTGATTGGACTGGTGAGATGAGGAGATTGATAAGATAATGCGGTGGCAGCCGCGGTTGATGTCGTTCACGCTCCTCTCGAAACTAGTTTTTGCAAAACGTCACATAAGTTGTTACTGTTGCTAGCCCGTCAAGCTTACCGATAACAACGGACTGTCAACCATAGACAGTAGTAGAAAACATGGCGGGGAGAGGTGTACCTGTCGGTGTCAGTGACTCCTTTTGCAGTAACATATGCTTAATATCCTCCAGGTCGAGGCAAAAGGGCTATACACATAATCTTAAAATATTATGTAATGGGAGCACCACGAATGTAGAGGCCAAAGCGTACCGGTCAATGGGGAAAACGGAGAAACCCCACGACCTCTACCTAAAGTGCAATGTAGACTTGTGGACCAGTCGTGCTCTTGCACTGCCGGGTAAGTTCCCTGATGTTACCCTAGTATTGTAAAAATAATATTTTTACACGTTTCACAGCGTCCACATCCTCCATAAGAGCATTACCGTTAGGCTACCTAGCTAGCTAAACATTTCCGGTTGCCCCGAGGCTATTATTAATTAATAGCTGTTATTAATTAATGTTCATTAATGTAGATAATGTACGCTTTAGGTTTTTAAGTTCATTAACATGAACTAATACTAGTACGTCTAGCAACTAGTCTAACGTTTCGGCAATGCTATACTAGTGATATACAATATTTGCTGACAGTACAGATAACTTTAATATCCAGTTTTGTAAATATGAACGTCTTACTCATAGTCTTACTAGCTAGCTATCGCTACGGCGTTAAACTAGACTTGCCTTACCTTCGAGCAGACGTAAGTACCTACTGTCGGACTTACATGTGCCATAGACACATCGCTTCACCATTTTGCTTGCCAGAGGCCCGCAGCTTCAAGGACCCTACTTAAAATGACGGAAAAAATATTTTTTAGTCTTATTTAATTATTTAGTTTGTCTCGCGTCCTATTAGATTACATGGAGAGGGCGGGGTTTGTGACCTATACTGCAGCCAGTCCCAGGGGGCGATCAAAGACACGACGACTTCACTTTTTAAGACTCGTGCGGCACACCCGTGTGCGACCCTCTAAACACGGTTAGTTATTTTATCATGCATCACTAACAGTTCCTCTCAGGTGATGACAAATTTCTTCGTCCGTGCTTTCATTTCATTGTCGTTCCAGTTGGATGACATTTCGTTTATGTTTGTAAACAGTGCGAAGTGAATGCGTCATCTGAATCAGAATGTTCTGACTGGCCCGGAGTAGATGTCTTACGTCACCATGTTCTGAAGTCATACGTGCCGGAACCAATTTACCGGGATTTTAAAGAGGGCCAGTTCACACATGATCTCTTTCCTGCAATTTACCGTAAATTTTCCTAAAAAGTCTGTATCGTATGTGTGAAAGGGCTTATTAATTGATTAGGATTACGTATGCATTTGCAATCACTTATTTAGTTTTTCACAGGATTACTTGTACATTGTGATCACTTCCTATATATTTATTGATTTATTTCCGTATTTATTAATTAGGTTGACGTGTACATTTGTGCTCACTTATTTACTTATAAAATAGTGGCTATTAATTTTAATATTTAATAAATGTTCATATTTAATCTAAACTCAGTTGTTTAACCACTGGTCTAAACTGGTTCTTCTGTCTCACCGACTCATAACATAAAACCTTTCTGCACAAATTCCTTTTTGACTGATGAACTGCAGATGCAGAAGTGTTATCATACTGAAGGTATGGAAAGTTTACACATCTGGATTAACAGCAGATAACTGAATGAGAGTGGTTTATGTGCAGATATGTATTACATCCTGGAATGCGTCCCAGTTCTTGTTCTTGTAGTAAACTAGAGTTCTGGTGGTGGAGAAATATTGTATTAAATCATTAAGCAACAATTATAATTTAGCTTTCGGCGTACATAATAATAATAATAATAATAATAAAACAAGGTGGTGGGTAAAAACAGATATAACAAAATAACATATAATATAATAAAAAAAATAATAATATTATAATTCTTTGAGCCATGTCTGGACTTTTATGTTGAAGTGTTTCTTTAGTTCATGTTCCTTCTTCTTTTCTTTTTTTTTTCTATAGTTACCATTGTGTGTTTCTATGGCAACTGCCAATGGCCCCTAGTTACCTGGCTTAGCTTGTCTGTCTGTGTGTAGTTAAACGGCTTGTGTTTCCTGGTTGTTGTCAATCCTCTTGTGTTCCCTGGAAATCTATGCTTCTTCCGTATGGATTATTTGAGTGTTAGTCTTTGTTTAACTAAAGTTGTGCGTACAAGTAGATTCTCTCTCTGCCTTATCATCCCTTCGTTACAAATGTCTCACCAGTCACTTTCAATGATTTTATTTCTAAATGGACCCAGTGTCACAGCACACATTTTAATAAGGAAATCTATGGATAAATCTAAATAATATATTTGTTTTATTAATGAGAGTTTAAAATGAATATTATCTATTCATTTTTGCATTTTAACAAAAACAAACATTTCACTAGAAAACATTTTGGCATCCTAGAACCAGACACACTTTTGCTCTGAGGTAAAAATTTAATAATGCGAGTCGTGATGTGTTTTCTGTAGTAATCTTTGATCAGACCCTGTATGATATGTTGCAGTTCCTGAGAAATATCCTGGTGGGGTCATGGGAAGGACGGAGAAGAATTTGCTTATCCGTAGCTGTGTATTTGCATGTTTACAAATTAGCAGCAAGGTGTAATAATAAAACAAAGAAACACATCATTTTGAGGTGCAGCTACATTTCACTGTCTGCTTTTAGAAAGAACCCAATTTGCTAACTCATTGTAATACAGATTTGCAGCCCCCGTGTTATTTCTAGTGTAAAGGAATCTGACTACTTTAGCTGTTTTTGTAGTGATGAATTAATAACGATAATTCACCAGCACTGGATGTAAAGTTTTAAGTGTTTCTTCCCCATATTTGGTTTACAAATTGAATGACCACGGCGTCAAGCAGTGTTGACGAACACAAACAGAAATCTGTTCTAGGTTATGAAAGCTCCTCCGATGATGGTATTCTCAGCTGTTTTGGTGACATTGCTGTTTCGATATTAAGTGTGTAATATGAAAGATGCTCACCCCTGAGTCCTCTTTGTTCAAAGTTGCAGCAGTTGGTCTGTGCTTCGCATTCTTCATCTGAATCAGCTTCCTCTAATCTGGCACTTCCTGTTTATATTGAAAGCTCAACTCATAAACCTCAAGGGAAAAAGCAGAGAGTTTATTGGGAAAAAAACTATTCATCATTGCTGTAAATACTCTTCAAGTGTAATTGTGGTAAACATTTAGATACTGCAGTTTGAAAGCCACATGAGTGGGAAGCTTACAACTGATCTGTAATGTCCAGAACAGCTTTTAATAATATTTTGGCTAAATCAAAGCCAGAATGAGCAAAATATGTTATTGTACGACTGCTTATTTAGTATATTAATGTGCATATACATCAGAATCAGAATAAAAAAGTGCTTTATTAAACATGCAAGATCTGGGTGTCAAGAGCTTCAAGTGCAGAAACTGTGCTGATATATACGAAGGTAATAAAATTAAACGAAACTCTCATAATAAATAACAAAAAAACAACAACAACAATAGACAGAATTATGAGTGTCCATATGTGCTATTTACAGAATCAAATTTTAAAGGTGAAATTGTTCATCTTGAAATCTTATTTATTTATTATGTCTAGAAAAGTCATAAAGTTTGTAAAATCTATAAAAAATAAATATAAATAATCTATAGATTATATTTTCTACATCAGGTAAAAAAAAGAAACTTGAAATACGAGGCATTTATTTATTTAGCTATTTATCTGTTTGTTTGTTTAAAAAGTACTTAATGCTAATATTGTAATTGTTCTGTAATATGTGACCTGTGCTGGATTCATTGTGCTGGTTAGTCTCTCTCTCTCTCTCTCTCTCTCTCTCTCTCTCTCAGTTTAATCAAGAGCAGACAGTGATTCCCTCTAACAGCAGATTAAAATTAATCAGACAGCCAGCCTATATTTTAAGGCTTACTGTAATGCACCGATCTAATATCCTCTTATATACCAGATTTTTATGTATACAATTTTCCCCAACAGTTCGCAAAATTGAGTTCGCAAAAACACAATATTGTACAATACCATAACCAGTGGATATTGTGATCTTTATTCAAACGCTTAGGATGTGTCAGTCATTGCGATCATTTTATTTACATCACATTTGACTGCTTCAGACTCATGAATACTCACAAACTACAAGCAAGAGGGGAAGCAGAAGTCATCAAGTAATGGAAAAGAGAAACGTTCACTTCTCAAAATACATTCAAATAAAGAGCATTTTAAATGTTTGGTTATTATTTAGAGCATCGTGATAAATAGATGAGGGCTTAATAAACACATTTTTCCTAAACGTATCACATTTTTTACTTCTCTTTGCATGTACTTCAACATTAGCCCATGTGCATCCAGACTTCTTTTGCCAGCATGGATCACTGTTCTATAATCAGTCAGTCGATTAACTCATTAATTCATGTATTTAGTTAAACTATTTTATAAAGATAATCAGGTGAAAAGTAACTTAAATTGTTTTAAAAAGTGTAGAAAGTTTATGGAAAAACCCTCATACTTGCACCAGTTCCGGAAATACTACAGTACTAGAAACATTGTAAAAATCACACTCTAGTCTTTATCGTATAACACAACAGGTTTGATCTGATTGGCGGTTGTCGTGGAGGTTAGAACGGTCCGCTGAAGCACAGTCACATCCGAGGACTGTTTTCTTCTTTTATAGATGCTGCTGACTTTCCTCTTAAAAAACTTTCCTGAGCAAACATACAGCAGCGGATTCAGGCAGCTGTTTGAGAACGCAAGGTACACAGAAAACTGGCTTCCGATGTTTAGAAAGTGAGACCACTCATTCTCATCCAAAACCTTTAGATCACAGAGGAAGTCTAGCAACGTAACAAAGTGAAACGGACCCCAGCAGAGTAAGAAGAGGAGGGTGACGGCACAAACCAGGACCGTAGCCTTCTTGTCGTTTCTGTCCTTCCCGTAACCGTTGTCCCTCTGTCGCTTCAAAGCCCTGATGATATTGACGCAGCAGAACGTGATGGCCAGGAACGGCAGAGCAAAGCCCACCAGGTTCAGCTGCAGAAGATGAATGAGTCTCCAAAGCGGGGTGGGATAATCCAGGTAGCATTCGACGGCTTGGTGACCTGTAATATCTTTGAGTTTCCGCATGACAGCCGTCGGAGCTCCCATTCCCAAACCGAACAGCCAAAGAATGACACAAATGAACTTGGCGTAGCGTTTCCGCCGCAGCCACATGGCCTTCATGGTCAAGGCGAGCGCTAGGTAGCGGTCCACGTTCACCAACACTAGTATGTAGATGCTGGTGTACATGTTGACGGTGATGGAGACGTTGACCACCTTGCACATGATCTCTCCGTAAGCCCACATGAAGTAGTTCAGGATGTTCATGGCCCAAAACGGCAGACAGACCAGTAGGATGAGGTCGGCCAGCGCCAGATTGGCGAGATAGATCTCGGGCACGGACCAGCGGCTTGTCTGGAGCAGGAACACTAGCAATACGAACAAATTACCCAGAATTCCTGTCAAGCACACAGTGAAGATGTACGGTGGAATGATGGAGTAGACCAGCTGCCACTCTGTTGAGTTGAAAAAGTCCAGGTATGATGGAGTGACGGATGCATTTGGAGGCTGAAGCGTCGCCAACGACACCAGCTCTGACTGCATTCTAGAAGATAAAAGAGCTGCTGAGATCAGCTAGAACATCATGAACTTATCGGCTACTTCAGCTGAAATTGTAAATGTTAGGGAAGTGCTGTTTTTACAGACAGGGCTTAAGGATTAGGACTAGCAACACATTTTTATAAAACTGCTTTAGGAAAAAGCATTACTGGTCTGCATCTTAAGATTAAACAAAGGAACTGACGTGATTTAAGATCAGTCAGTGCAAGTTTCTTTTAGCTGAAATGGCTCAAATTGACTGGAAAATTAAACTGGAAAAAATAAATAAATAATTGGAATTAGGAAATGAATATAAAGTACAAAACACAACAAAAGAAAACTTTTAAGTTAAAGCAAAAACATAAAATATAAAAACTCAAAAATGTAACACTAATAAACTTTATGAACTGACATTAGACTCTTAAGTTAAAACTTTACATTGTGTAAATATCAAAATGGAAATATATTAGAATTCTAGTAATTTGAATTTGGGAACTGCTGTTTTAAAATTTTCTGATGTAAAGCTATTTGATTACATTTGGAGTCTAATCTCATAAAAAAGCACTCTTAAGCTACACTTTACAATATAATATATCATTTATTTTTTTGTCACCCAAACAGTTGGTTCTAAAATATTTTCTTGAAGTCCCTAAAAAACTGTTAAACAACACTAATAAAATGTTTTAATTTTTTTAATATATATATTTATATATATATTTTTTTTCCCCTCTGATTTAATCAAGCATTTCATCAGTTCATGATCCCCAATTTGAGGAACTATAACTTGAAATTGTTGTTAAATAAATTACACAACCTTTGAATCATAAATAATATACTGACTTTACTTACTTTACTTTTTGAGTTTTTCTGTATTTTTCTGCTGGACTGATATTCCTGGCTTTCTCTTCGGTTCTTGCAGGAGTGTTCAGTAAGAGACAGAGAACAGCTCAGTCTTTACAGACTCATTCCTTCAGAGCCATTGAGAAGCTGCTGAGGCTGAATCTGTTTATACTCAGAGTTTTCCTTCCCTTGTTGGAGACACAAACACTGTTAACCCACTGAAGAGAGACAGATGAAGCCTTCGGACTAATGCAAACATAATGTACTTTGGCCAAAAGTGGTGTGGTGCTGGAATGAAATGGCTTGGTTCATTTTGTTACATACTTCACATACTAGAATATAATACTGAAAATGACACACATTGGGCAGTCAAGCAGTGTGACATTTTTATCATCTGTATTTATTATACATTCTGTTTTTATAAGCTCATATTATATAACTGGTGAAAAAAAAAAAAAGAATATACTTTCGTATTTGCTTGAGAAAGCCTGAATGTTTTAGTGGTTTTAAAAGCTCCAGTTTGAAGTTTAAAGGAGTTTTAAGTTTGAAGGTTTTAAAGACCCTACAGTATTCCTAAAAAAATATAGATATTCTGGATGGATGCAAAAAGATTACTATGCAGTTTGAATATGGACTATATAATAATAATAATCTGAATAGACAGATCGATAGATACATTATGTTACAGAGATAGACAGATAGATAGACATATAATGGACACTTGTAATGTAACACATCCACCAGCAGAGGTCAGTCTTAGCTTCAGATGTGTTTTAGCTGTGGGAGTGTAAATATTAAAAATGCAGTGGACAAAAATGAACTTCTAATGGCTTCTTGGCTATCAGTTCTGGCTCTCTTAAGTGCTTCTACAGAAACTGCAGTGAATATCAGATTAGTTCTGTATTTACATTAACTTATTTTTATATTTAATTTGAAAAGTCAAAATTCACAAATAATGTTGACCTTGTATATTCTGTTGACAACATCATCAGATGACAAGAGATCAGATTTATCAGAGTTTGAGATTGCTTTTGCAGGGCCCATTACATCAGTATTATTTTAGTACAGTTTTATTATTATTTTAGTAGATACTATTATTTATTTTATTCATATTTTCCATGCACACCCCCCTGGCCAGACTTTAAGGTCTTCTGATGCAATATCTAAATATATGACTGAATTTACGTGACCATGCATATGTTTACTGAATCTTATGGTTCATTTCTAAAAGTAGAACTGTGCATTTCTAAAAATGAAACTTGTTTACAAAAGTGAACTGGTAGTTCCCTTTCAGGCGGTCACTCAGGGTATGACCGACAAATTGGGATCTCGTTTTGAGAGACCAATCCACTTCAAGTGTATTAAAACAAGCCAATGAACGTTGGCATGTGCTGATTGCATCTATCTGCAGCTGATCACAGCATGAGTATAAATGAGCAGCTGGTGCACCGCATATTCAGCTTTTTGCTTCACAATGTGCACAATGTTCAGCTCCCTCTCCTGTTTTGAGGATTAGTGGCTGGTGTGACGTCAGCTGTGGTCGTTCCTGTGTTGAGTGGGTTGCCACATCAGGTTGCACTAACCCCCTGTTGTGTGCAAGCAGCCATCCCCCCTGTGCTCCTCAGCACACTAATAGAGCTTTCTAAAAGAGTAGCTCACAAGTGAAACAACTGGGAGAAGAGCAAATTCTGTCGAACACGGAGGATCTTTTCTCGAACAAACAGCACACCTCACGGAGGAACGTGCGCAGTCGTTGTTGAACTGCTTGAATATGTTCAATGGTCTCCTGGTGCATATGGTGGCAGCAACGGCAGTCATGGTTTTCGGGCTGCTTCATATGAGAAGTGACTTAACTGCTTTACTGGCTTCACGGCCGAGTCACAAGGTGGGTGTAGCAAGTGACACCGTATGAGTATACGTCCTGATACGACCTCCTACTGGAAGGCTGGACTTCCATACATCTCTGTTCAATAGAACGGAGATGTTCCCAGTGATCCTGAGTATGGGTAGTGCTTTTAGTCACCGGCTCC
Organism: Enteromius afrohamiltoni; assembly: GCA_034779775.1. Taxonomy (NCBI): domain Eukaryota; kingdom Metazoa; phylum Chordata; class Actinopteri; order Cypriniformes; family Cyprinidae; genus Enteromius; species Enteromius afrohamiltoni. Next base: position 434,402 of record JAUYWG010000053.1, read on the forward strand.
TCAGTGAAAAGCTGAATATGTGCTGGACCAGCTGCTCGTTTATTCTCACACTGTGATCAACTGCAGCTCGGTGCAATCAGCGCAAGCCAATGTTCGTTGGCTAGTTTTAATACCTCAAAGTGGATTGGTCTCTCGAAGCAAGATCCCAATTTGTCAGTCTTATCCGACGTGACGTCTCTGTTCCCCTCTTCAGTGAAAGTAACCGAGACGTTCAGTCAACCTCTAAGTGAACTTCGATCTTAAAATGGTAGTTTGAGAGATTTTTATAAGCGAAAAAATGTATGAAAAATCTGGCAGGCACAAGAAGTGAAGTTTAGGAATTTGTGGCTGGTTGCTTAATTGTAAGGTAACTTTTATTTTGTCTACAGCTTCAGAAGTGGGTGTTGTTGATGAATGTGAAGTTGAATGTAAAAAAAAAAAAAAACAGTTATAGTGATTTTGATTGAGAATGTATTTCTATTAATCCATTTAGATTTGTTTAAGGCATTTAGAAAATAAATAAGCCATAACAAAGGTAAAAAAATACCCCTGAAAATCAAATCCATGGGGCTGGTGTTGCATAAAAATGTTTAAAGCACTGGCTATGAAGCCTACAGAGGTTATTTTTAGAGAAGGAGGTTTTGTTTTGCCTAGTGTGATGAATACATACCGCTATATGCTTTATTTGAGAGAATGCTGACAGATTATAGTACAGCCAGCCAGCCACAAACATGACGGTCCCACCACTCTGTGTTACCAGCCACAGTCCTTTTAAAAGCATGTCTGGCCATTGAGGTATCGGTGGAAAAAACACTATTTAGGAGTGTGTTATTCAAAGACTCACAAAGAGGAACGGGTGTAGAGTCATTACTGGAAAGTCTGTTTAAAAACCAACTAGTCATTTTCTTACCCGGAAACAAACGCTGGAAACAAACACAGTCTGCAAAAATCATTGTCCTTCTGTCTGTCTGTCTCGATATTTAACATGCATTACACAGAAAAAAATGTTTTTGAACATATACCACTGCGGTGTTGCTCTATTCTCTGCAGTATTTTGAAAGAATAAGGATATACGTGTAAATATACTTTTACATACAATTAAGAAGCAATTTCTTTTAGTTTTTTTTTTAACTTAATTTGACATGGAGGTATTAATATAAAGTTAACCGTTTGTGTTACTTAAAACTAAAAATGTAAATAAAAATGAGTAAAACCATATAAATAATAATAATACTGAGAATAAACTTTAACTTAATAATAAAATAAAGGAAAAATAAATATGGATAATATAAAAATAAAAAATATTCATAAAAACTATAATAGTATTTCAGTGATTCTAAAATAGGACTGATTTGATGATATTTTACTATTTGTCTTATTAATAATGCTTATTAGCATAACGTTCTTTTCCATAAAACACCACACATCCATCTCTGATTGTTGCGTCTCAGAACGTACCGTTTTTATTTACAATGTTTCACAATCACATCAAAACTGACGTATTAAACACTTTAAAGTATGTACACATGCTTACACTTTTATATGTCCTAGTAAACCTAAACCATAAGCATTAAAATAAATAATAAAAACTGAAGACTATTTATTAGTACAACCATTCAAAGTTTAAACTACATCACAATTTTAATAAAACATACAAAATAAGCCAGCCAAGCTATTTATAGGCCTATAGGCAGAATTATACTCCTTGCTTTAGTGGAGAGATATATTTTCTGTCACAGAAAAAAATGTACAAGAAAAATAGTGCTTAAATCTGAATGAAAGTATTTCTGACATCCTATTTAGCCAAAATATATTTTTGTACCTGTCTGGTTTTCTGAGAAAAAAAGGATTTATCACTTGTTACGTCTACTTTTCCCTTTTTGAGTACATTATGCAATTTCTCAAAACAACTACAGTACATTGCATGTAATTGTTGACAGCATTTGGTGGTTCACCAGATGTTGGTTGGGACATGGTGCTTCAAAGTGGCTTCTAAATATCTTTCCACTATGCATGAAAGGGTTCATTTGAACCAATAGACATAAATTAAACATAATGTTCTTAATATTTTGTGAAGGTCCACTCAATATTTGCTTGTAAATTTTTACAAATAATTAAAATGTTGAATTAAATCTGAAATAGTATTTTCTTGTAAAACATACATTAATAATCTATTTACAACTCTTTTAGTGTACGTCAAAATGATTAAACCAACATTGAATTATGATTTTAATTTGTGCCTATGGACATTTTCTACGCAACATTCTTAAAAGGTTGTGAATGTTTTTAAGGTTGACGAGAGCTGGGATCTCGTAGAACTGCTTGTTGAATCATTTTTTTTTTCTGTGAGTTGCTTCATCAGCTCTTTGACCTTCTTCCTGAAGTTCTTGCCCACGATCACGTAGAGTATCGGGTTCAGCACACTGTTGCTTAAAGCCAAGTAGGTGGATATCTGATTGGAGACGTCCACGGCGGTTTCAAAGTTGCATCCGCTGAAGATGCTGAAGCGCATCAGGATATCTATGAGGGTCACAAGGTGGAACGGCACCCAACACAAGAGAAACACCACCAGCACCACCAGCACCAGGACCGTGGCTTTTCTTTCGGTGTTTTCTGCATTAAAGCGGTCGATGACCTGCTCGCGCAATGCTCGGATGATCCTCAGCGTGCAGTAGGAGATCACCAAAAATGGCACGATGAAGCCCAGCAAGATGAGAAGGATGTCGCACGCGAGGCCAATGTTGGGGTTGGGATAGTTCAGAATGCAAGCCGAGATGTTCAGCTCTGGGATGAATTGAGTGTCTCTGAAATAAAGCGTTGGGATGCTGAGTATTAATCCGAAAGCCCAGACGGCGACGCAGTTGAGCTTGGCACACCTCGCTCGCCTCATTCTACCACGTGATAGTGCGTGGGCGAGAGCAATGTAGCGGTCGGCGCTTACCAACACTAGCAAGTAAATACTGCAAAACATGTTCATTCTGATGCCTGTGTTGACTACTTTGCACATGAGCGAGCCGAATCGCCAGTTAAACGCATCGATGCTGTTGATGGCCCAGAACGGCAAACACAAGACCAACAGGAGGTCGGCGGCCGCCAGGTTCCCCAAGTAGATTTCCGCCACCGTGCACGCTTTCTTGTGAAGGCCAAAGACCAGCAGGACGAAGATGTTTCCAATGATTCCCAGCACGCAGATGGTGAACATGTAAGTGGGCTGCATGACGTACAGCCAGTCCCACATTTCCCAGTGTGGACACTGTGTGTCGTTGGTGAGGTTGTTCCTGGAGACGTTGGAGGGGACAGTGGGAAGGATGGATGGTGATACTTGTATGCCGTGCTCCATGTTTCTTTGGGTATCTGTAGAGAGATGTTCAGAGTTAGTTTACATTTCAACCATTTTTGATAAAATCTCACCAAGGCTGCATTTATTTGACTGGGAATGCAGTAAAAATAACACACGGCTGTCAGCTTTTACTCGTCCTCATGGCGTTTTAAACCCTTGTTTTCATTGCATTGAAAAGAGCAGCATTACATGTTTTCACAGTGATTTGGAACAGCTTGTGGGTGAGTAACTCCTGGAAGTGGCATCTACAGTACAGTATGAAAGCATTGTGTAGTTGCATAATATTTCCAGTGTGATTAAGGAAACTGTCTATCCGGGCACTGATTAGTTGGAAAAACAGCAGGGGAAGGAAATGAACAAACTTACAAAATGTTGTATTTTTATAGCTTCACTGACCAGTTAGTCAGAACCTTTTTAGTCAGACTTTCTAATCGCTGTTAACTTGGGACCAGTTGCATGAAAGCCTAAAAAGAAAGTCTAGTTTAATCTAGTTTTACTTATTTGATTTTTTTTTTTCTGTTTAGTCTTTAGTGAATTAGATGAAATGAATAAAAATAAGACTGATTAAACTTAATCAGTGTAATAAACTAGTTAGTCGGTGAGCATGTGTCCATCAATGCTTACAAACACAATTCACTCATGAGGTAACCATAGCAACAACCAGCCGCTTTAGCACTTTACATGGATATTGTTTGCTTAACATATAGACCATCATTATTTATCACTTCATTCTTCATTGTCATAATGCAAATATATCACACAATGTATTTGAAAAGTGAAAAAGAAACATGAAGCCTTCTTAACAGCGGACTTTTTTTCTTTTCAGGCATTAACATCGATTCAGATAAATCTGTAATCAATAAAATCAAAACATCTGCCAAAAATGTAATGCCAACTGAATTAAAAAGGCTAAAACTTCTTTTTATTGCCTGTATTAGGACATGTTGTAGTTTTTGGCTCTCTATCATTTGATCTAGTAAAATTCAAAGCAGAAGAATGTAAGTTACCCAGTAACGTAGACTCTACACATGTTTTTTTGTCATTGAAACATACCTCACGTCTTCTGAAAAGTGAATCCAGATGTGTGGTTTCCCTGCAGATGTGCTATTTTCCTGTGTGCCGTGCTTTAGTGAGCTCACAGCACGACCTGACTCTTAAAAGAGTGGGAGATCCACATTACTCTGATGTCAGACCTGGTCTCCACCCTCTGGCTTTTCCCTTCTGTTTTTACTGGAAAACTCTGAAGCAGCCGTCTAGATTGAAATAAATAAAACTGCATGTTTCCCTTTATTGGTCAATATACAGACAGATAAGAGTGCAGGGGTGCAGTGTGACCCCTCAAGTGTTTCTTTATAGGGTTTTAATGTTGCTTGGCAGTTTTAATGCTCTGAATCAGAGAAATAAATTCCTCGTAAAAGTGTGTTTATAAATCCACCGACATCCCAGCTGCTGCTGACATCATTATGGGGGTGAAAATAGAAAATGTATGAATCTTTGGCAGTTTTTGCATTGTTTGCTACATTTGTTGTTCAAAACTGTGACAAGCATCTGCCAAGTACTCTGTAATCCTCCCCGATCTTTCAGAGGCAGATGTTTCTGAGCCCAAATATTTGAAAACAGCATTTCTGTAGTAAGCTAAATCATGATATGGTTGGTTGTGGAGGTGTTCTGAACTTGATTTGTCTTCAAGATGAAAGCTCAGCTCTGATAGGAAGAGTTTGTGTGGAGGTCTAGATACAGTAAGATTAAAGGTTTATTAGAATCGATTCCAGTGCGGTTTCCATTTAAAAATCACAGTGGACACCACAAATCCGTTATTGGGGCCGAGCTGTTAGTTTACAGACCTCAAGATTAAAATCAGTTCTCAAAAGTGTCTCATAGGTTCAAATAAGAGTGTCATTTAGCACTTACTGGACACTTAGGCCTGCTGTAGGTTAGTGGTTTTATTGCTCTGTTGAGGATATTCAGCTGTCTGATGTTACTAATGTAAATTACACTAATGCTAATGGATCTCTGATAGTGGCTCATTATCATTATACATGTAACTGTGCTGTCTGAAGTAATTACGTTTTATTTACGAGTAATACTGCATACACTATTTTTTATTTTTTTTTTAAATACATTATGCAGTGATAAACAGTAAAAACGGTAGTATCCTTCACTGTCGTTTTAAAAATGTAAAAGCAACAGCATTTATCACTTGCTAAATAAATGTATATTAATTTCAGTTTTCAATGATCATGTGACATTGAAGATTGGAGTAATGATGCTAAAAATTCAACTGTGCATCACAAAAATAAATGATATTTTAACATATATTTGTATAGAAAAGCTATTTAAAATTCAATTTTATTGTTTTTTTCCGGTGAGCAGAAGAAACACCTTAAATAAAAATGGCAAAAATGTTATGTTTTGGATGCATGTTACATGTCATTATTTACTGCAGATATTTGGGTGAAATGATGCAGTTCAGCGGATTCAGTTCTGTGCTGTAGATTCAGTGTTGCTCCCTTGACGAAGACACTTAGTCAAATTGAAATGCAGTTCAAAAACCATTTTCGTGCATAGTCTGATTTATTTATGAGTCAAAACAGGATGTTCGATTAGAGAAAATAAACGCAGGTCCAGGCATGATTATTCATTGGGAATCGGCTGATTCATGAAATAGATGGAGTCAGATGGAAGATCTTTTTTAAAGATGGAACAAGTTTAGCTTGGAATGAGATCAGAAACACGTATTAAAAAGCAAACAGGGTCAGCCATTATTTCATGTCCAGTTGAAACATGTTTGACAGTTTTTCCCGTTGTACCATCATCATGATTTTGGTGGAAAAATTTGTTGCATTTCCTTCCTTAACATATTAACCCAATATCAGTGACCTTCTGAGATGCATACTTTCATCAAAAGCTATTAGAGAGTCCAGGAAATACTGGACATGTTTGGCAACTTGAGCAGATGGAAATGATTTACAGAGTTTGAAGTCATATTTTCAAGCTTAAATCACAGCTGCTGAAGTTTGCTAAGAAACGCAGTGACTGACCAGAGTCAACATGTTGTGTAAACGTTTGTGTTAAAATGGTTATTTCATTATGTCCGAAATGGAAATTCTGTTGATGAGTAAACATCCCGTTAGATCACTAGGGACAGACGGGTCACCTTCACTTTTGCTCAGACTCAGTTTTAAATTACTTTAAAACATTGCAATTTATATATATATATATACATATTTCCTATCTTTGAATCAATCTTTTATTTGATCTTTTTAGTCCATTTTATTATATCTTTGTGTGTTTATACACAATACATTCAGATATCATATTCTTTGACCTGTCAATAATTAATGTCATCATCAGGTATAAAATAGTCAAAACATGATCTAGATTATGATCTACTGGACTGTATATTGTTTCTGATCCTTCTGTTCATGACAATCATTGTTTTTATTAGCCTGGTAGACCCAGAAAGTCCTGTAACTAATTCAGGACATGCGCTAGGTCTTTCCTTACTGTAAGACACCTACAAAACTTGTCCTTGGAGGGGAAGCGTTGTTACTTAATTCACAAGACATCTTGTCAATGGTGGGGAAAGAGTTAAAAACACTCATACTGTAGCACCTTAATTCCATGGTACAAAAAAATAAATAAATTAATATATATAATGAAGAAAAACAGTAGTCTAAATACATTTGGTCTAAATGACAAACGCTTTAGCTTAATCACAGAATATACTGTACTTATATTCCCTTATAACTTTTAATTCATATGTTATTTATACTGTACATTAATAATATCAAAACATTTCTTGTGATTGTCCCACATTTATGCAACAATACAATGGTGCGGTTACTACAGTAAAAACACGGTAAGTGCTGGAGATTTGAAGATTGGTTCATTGTACACAGTGTTTCTTCTGTCTGCTGTCCTGCTGAAAGTAAGTCATACAGGTTCAGAAGGAGCAAATGATGACAGCTTATTCACTTTAAATGAATATTACAATTTCTGGACACACACAAACATAAATGCCTAACATGCCTGACATTTTATTTTTTTCTGATTTTTGATTAAATTAAAAGAAATCAAGATTAGGCTGTTTGTTCCATTCTCTTATTATATACATAAAAACAAGACAATAAAACTTTTTTTTTCTGAGCAAACAAGGGAAAATAGCACACAATGATCATCATTATTCTGCAGATTTATGATGCAGAACTGTGTTTTGTATTTTAGAACAGAATGAATTATTTTAATGTGTTGATTTGGTGTCTGGGATTCTTTATGAATTTATTTTTAACGCGTGGTTTTGAAGTCTTGAGCTGTGGAAAGTTTTAGGGCACATTACAGCCTTTAAAACATGTTGACACGTTAGACGTCCACACATACACAAACAGGACAGCCACTATATCAGGCTTATTATTGTTAACTAAAGCCATTAAAACATTCTTCATTACCTTAACTAAATACATATAATTTACCTAGCTTTTAACCAAGTCAGCATTTTTCAGTTTGTTTAAATTAGTACTAAAATAATTATAAGTAAATACACCAAAAGTAAAACTATATAGATCAATTAAAAACAATTAATAAGCATGATATAACACTGAACAAAATTACTTTAAACTTTAACAACAATTTAAATGACAAAAGAAAATTTAAATATGACAACTAAAAATACTGAAATAAAATGAAAATCTTAAATTATTATTTTTTTAAGTTAAAATCCAATTGAAAATATTATCATAAATCATGTCAGTGATACCAAAATAACAATATTTTATATTTAAAATTACACTGTGCTACAGCAAAAGGCTAATTCATCAAAATTACAATCTGCTTTTCATAATACAGGGAAAAAATCCAGAATTTGAATATGATCCAGAGAAAAGAAAACTTTATACTCCAATTTTCAGAGTCGTTCCCCACTTCACCCAGCACCCAAAGCCACAGTCACATTTAAAGTCCAGAAACATGTTTGAAATTCATTATTGTGGGTGTGGCGGCTGAGCGTGCTCATGTCTGGACGATGTGGAGTCATCTTAAGCTTGTTTCTGCAGTCTAATGATTTATAATGCTGCCCGTCTAACCCAGTAAAGCTCTGCCAGCGCTCTAGACACACCATGCTGAACCAAACCAGAGAACACACTCAAATTACACTCGTGAACGTGACTGCTTTCTGCCAGTAAAACTACAAATTATGCTGTGCTGTTTGGACGTCTCCCAGGGTCTAACACTGTTTTTAAAAAAGGGTGTGTATTTATTTATGTTTTTTTACATGTAGCATAGCAGTGCAAAAGTTAAACTAACAGTGTTTCTTTTAATCCACAGTTTAAAAATATAACACGCTCCATTCGGTTCTGAAATAGAAACAATGCTGGGTCCCACTTTCTTTATGGTGGAAGTACATAGTAGCTAAGGCCACCTAATGTAAAGTGTGACCCAATGCTGATAAATGCTAATGTGACCCAATAAATTCATTGATAAAGATAAAAGATAAAAATATTGTTCAAGTATGTTGCATATATGTAGAAAAATGCCCCTCTCTAGAGTTTATGTTTCAATCTGACTAATGAGTTTAGGGTCACAAAATTGTAACATCACATGCATATTGTTACAAGACGTTACATTGACGTCTTTGAGCAGCTGAAACACTGATGGGGGTTATTTACATGAGGCAGGATACAGATTGTGAAGCTATCGTCTTCTAGCTTACCTTCATATGGTAAGTCGTGTTTATTTTGTGTGTAATTTTTGAGAATTTTTTTTTATAATAAAAGTACCAAAGCACAATGTTGATTGCGATATATTGGATAGGAAATGCCCTTTAGTGTTCCGTCCATTAACTGATAACAGGTACACTGACGTCACACCGACAGAGGCCACTCCCACAATAGTTGATTGACAGCAGCGTGTCACACAGACTGAACTGGTGTCTTACCTCAGACCCGCCCTGAGTGAGCCGTCATCAGACCGAGACGCAGAGACGAGCAAGACTCCTAAGAGATTGAGGTGTTTTGTTGTTGAGTGTATTAATGAACAGAGCAGTAGTGATTTACCCCCGACATCTGAGTGACTGATGACGCAGAGGAGTAACGTTACGTTTGGTTCTGAAGGGAAACGCACCCTTGGTCAACCGAAATTTGTTTATGTTCATGATTTATGATCCAGCCTAACCTACAGAAGCAGTGAGTATAATGTCTTTTAATGAATCTTTGTAATTCGTCTTTCCTGTAATGTGCTAATTAGCAAGTTAACAGCTAAAAAAAGATCCTCCGAGAGTGCCTTGGAAAAGAGGGGCGGAGTCAAGCGGAGCTCATGAAGATTTAAAAGGGAAATACGCAGAACAGAGTGATTTCTAAAGAGCTGTTTTTTACATCTTTTAAAATTTTAAAATAAAATATATTACAAACTTTCCATTAAGACCCTAAAGAATCATATAAGCAAGTGGAAAATTGGCTGTATGACTCAAATGTAGGTCAATTCATAGGAACGGGCAACTTGTAAAATACACACGATTAAGCAAAAAGCGCATGAATTTGAAAATATGTACGAATTGCTGTCAGATATCCGTGCCCAAACATATGACCCCTTTAATAAATATATGTCTGAGTTTTTATTTATTTTGTGGACATGGTAATCAATAGGTACAACTGCACATATATATTACTGTATAAAATAAATATCAACCCAATCAAAAAATATGCTGAATTATAATAAGAAATATATATATTTGAAAAAGAACCAGCCAAGGGGATGTTTTTAGTCATTGTTATGGAGCTGTACGGTGTTAGTTGTGTTGTGATCTTCATCAGTGAATCTCTTGTAATCTCTTGTTGTAATCCCTGTTCTCTGCTGATTTAGTGGGCTGCGTATGGTTGTGTCAGAAAGTGTTTGTGATGGTTGTAATGTCACTTCAGTTTACAGACGCACTCATCCTGTTATGTAAGTGAAGATAAACAAATTCTCCTGTGACACGATGGAAAACTTTAGATCGCAAGGAACAGTTCACCCACCCTGTCAGTATTTATTCTCCCTCATGTCAATCACATCTCAATCTTTAAAGAATCATCTACTCGCACGAACACTCTCAGAAAAACTACAAGTCCTTGTACCTTATTTACCCCTGAACTGTTAGGACTTTAGAAGTACATATAAAGTAACAGTAAACGTGTACATAAAGGCCCTGGTTTTGTACAGCACATGCAAATAATGTTATTTTACTCATAATTATTGCAATTAAAGTACCAATCAATATTATACTCCTGACTTCAGGTTGTATTGGTTAAAGTGAATTCTTTAAGCATCTGCGCCCTCTGCTGGCTAACATCAGTGTTGTGAAGCACAGTTCAGTACAGTGCTAGATCTGATTTCTAGGACAACAACAATTTTTTGTGTAAATTACTACTTTAGAGCTGTCAGCACTGATGCATACTGGCAGGATTACAAATGACGTTGATCCATAATGCATATGGAAAGTGATATCATGTATTCTGAGGAACCTGAGAGCTTTTGATTGGCTTTAGATTGATTGGGCCGACAATTTTGTGTAAAAATAGCAAGCTTGTTAAATAGGAAAAAACATCATCATATGGGCTCATTATGAGGAAATAAGGTTAATATTTCATCCAGCTGAGGTCTGAATTCATCACTGAGTCCATCAGACGCCGCTGATACAGCCGTAATCATCTGTGAGATGAGAATTAGGAGAAAAGAGAAACCAAAGGATACTGGTTGTCGAACTTTTAATAGATCTTCACTTTTTACTGTTTTGTTCAACTCAGATTTTGTTAACTCAAATAAACTATGCACAAACTCAGCTATAACGTTCTTCACTGTTTATGATCCGGTCACATTTGGTAAGATCTCAAGAAAAAAGGCCATGAATAGAGTCAGACAGGCTTTACAAATAAAAGCCCAAAAACCTTGTAAGGTAAAAATATAAAGGCAGAGTTTTATGCACATTGTGTCTTACAGTTTTACTGTAAGTGTTATTGTGGTACTGTAGATGCTTGTCCGAACATAAATCTAGAATAAATCGCTGTCTTCAGCTATAGAGGATGAACTTAAGTCACTTGAGTTCATGTAGTCCCTGTTCAAACTGAGCAATGAGTATATATTCCTTACAGTTACTCTTATTTGCATTTTCTTAAGAGCCTGTTAACTGTGTCTTTAATTAGAAAGGATTAATCACCATGGTAACAGCTGCCACTGGACCAGAAATGATCTGGTCTTAGTATTTAGATGAGTTTATATCAGTTGGGAAATGCCATGGTGATTCATTCTTTATCATATTTGATTGATCTGATATTAGTAATAGTGGAAAGTGATTATATGGCTGCTAAATGTATATAACATTTTTGAGATTTTTTATTTTATCAGAAGTAGAGTGGAGTGAGACTGGCTCTGGAAATCCTTGGATTGAAACCAGGGTTATTATTGTAACTATAAAAAATCACTACTTAAAATAAAATAATAGTAACTCCTATAATTATTTAAAATAAAAAAATATATAATTTAATTTTTTAAATAAAATATTGGCCTGGTATTTTTTAGACAGGGCTTAGCCTAAACTAGAGCCCGACCGATATATCGGCAGGCCAATATTATCGGCCGATATAAGGCATTTTCCAAACTATCGGTATTGGCATTTATAATGACCGATAAATTAATATTTAAAAAATAAAATAAAAATGGACCAAACACACTTCATCCATGTCATGAGTGTTGGCGTCCTGTAGTTTGTCCACCAGAGGGCACTCTTCACCATCCCTGTTGGCAACACTCGTGTGTAACGCGCCACACATCCTACAACCTGCTGTTCCAGCCAGAGTCGGGCAGAGAGAACCAGTTATCCACCAGTGAGATCATCGGTGAAGTGTGTTCATGGTGAGTTGGTCACAAGACATACATTGCTTGAATGAAGAAGAACATCCCCATCAGTTCTCTTAACTCAAACAAGCATGACAAAATTTGTGACTAAGCACCATAGGGAATATTTATGAGGATAGGAAGGCTCTTTGAAAGGAGAATGCAGAGAAACTTCTTGTACTACAACCTGCCTCTGCTGCTGGAGCTATTGAGGATTGACTGATTCAGTACACTACCTCATAAACTGTTAGCAATTTATATTTTGCTGTTGTTGTTATTTATCGGAAATTAACAGAATTTATCTCCACTCCTATTCAGAGTTATATATATATATATATATGAAGCTTACCAAGTCTTTTAAAACTGGTCACTTTGATTTGGTTGTTGTTGTGTTTTTGTTCAAAGGACTTCTAAGTTTGTATTTTTATACATTTCATTTATCAGAGCTGTAATATATTTTGATGTTCCTCTGCTCTCTTGTGACAATAAAAGAAACAAGTTTCTTTTAAAAATGCATTATGTTAGTTAAAACTCATAAATAACTATAAATAACTAATGTATGGGAAATCTGTTAATCTTTTGTTGTGCGTTTCTGAAATTGAAAAAAAAAAAAAAGAAAGAAAGAAATAAATATAGGCCGATATATCAGAATATCGGATTTTAAAACCAACAAATACTTGTATCAGTATCGGCCTTCAAAATCCTTTATAGGTCGGGCTCTAGCCTAAACCAAGGATTAGGCCATAGTTGAATTTCAGATGAAACAGCACAGATTTACATTTAGTCTAGGACTAGGCTTAAGGCTGGTCTGTAAAACCGGGGGTTTATGCATTACAGTTTCATAATTGAAACACTTTAATATATTGTTTAGTTTTGACTTCATGTGCTAAGATAATTTAAAACTACAACGATATCAAATGAGTGGATGAATAAATAAATGCAAACACACAGCAACAACATTACTAAAACTTAGAAAACTTTGAAATAAAAAAGTAAAATATAAAAATAAAGTCTATTTTTTAAAATAAACTATAATAATACATCATCTTTTAAAATGTTTATATAGTTTGTATTCATTTAATGAAGTTATATATTAGTTATTCAGTTTAGTTATAGTACATCAGATTAAATAAAAATTAGAACTGATTCCTTAGAACCTAGCTGAAATATACATCTAATTTTTTTTCAAGTAACATGTTTTATTTTTGAAAATGAGGCTCTTTGCACTATCACGTATCATTGACTAGCACGTCTGTTGTCTCAGAAGAAGATGTTTAAGGAGGTCCATTTCTTTCAGTGAATTGGATCCTCTCATATGTCCATGACTCAGTTGTGTGTGGAGCTGGACGTCTCCAGATGGTGAAGAGAAACAACTAAATACCAGTTTTATCTTCACCCAGTGTCTTACTGTTCCGTCCTCAGAAAGTAAAAGCATAGACGACTCCGACCACAACAATGTTTCCAATGGTGGCGATGATGGCGATCCAGAGCCAGACGGCGTCGCTGGACACGCGCTGTGACTCCTCCTGCTGGACCGGTGCTGATGATGCAGGAGGTGCTGCGTTCACACTGGCAGAGGAGTTAAAGAGTGAGTGCTCTGTGCTGCAGTCGTCGAGCGGAGACGAGTCCATGAACGCACCACTCATCACCGGAAGCTGAAACACACACAGATGGGTGGATGCGATTGTATCAACCCAGTGCTGGCTAAAAAATAGACAGAACACATGCTGGGTTATTTTTTGTGTTTAAATGTTATTACCCAACTTGCTGGGATGTTTTATTTAAAGGAATAGTTCACCCAAAAATGAAAATGACCTCATGTTTTACCATCCTGTATATGACATGGTGTATATGACTTTCTTCTTTCAGACAAACACATTCTGAGTTTTCCTGGCTCTTCAATCTTGGTAATGCTGGTGGATAGTGGCCCTTATTTATTTTATTTTAAGCTTCATAAGTAGTATATATCCATCATAAAACTAACATATATGCATTTTTGTACGCTAAATATTCTTATTTCAAACTCAGTAAGCACTTTTCTCTCACGTCTGCTGACTGTGGAAACTACATTTCCCAGAGAGACACACGCATGATGCATACATCCGCTGAGACTGCTTCCGGTTTCCACAGACAGCAGACGTGAGAGAAAAGTACTTATTAAGTTTGAAATATGAATGTTTAGTGTACAAAAACGTGTACAAAAAATTTGTCTGAAAGAAAAAAACAAAGTCACATTCACCTAGGATCTCTTTAACACATTTTCTAAAGCAGATCGATGGGTTTTTGTATCACATATATATGTCTTTTTTTTAAATAATAACTCAAATCACTGACTTCCGGCAATGGCTGTATGCGTGTTCACGAGAGAGTCGAGTCTGACCTCTGACCTCTGACTCAACATATGACATAAGCTCCATTTGCTTTTTTTAACTTCTCATTTTTGACTTTTAATCTGTTACTGGTGTTGTAACGTACTGGCTGCTGTCGAGCTCGCGCTCTCGCTTCCTTTCAGGACAAGGCAGGACTCGGGAACGCGATTGAACAAAAGAACATT
>JAUYWG010000053.1:458273-468747 GCA_034779775.1 Enteromius afrohamiltoni
AATCCACCTTTTTAAAACCTACACAAGATAGTTTTGCAACTGGGGAATCATTGGCAAAAGACATCATACAAGATGATACAAAAGCGGTAGTTCTGTTAGTATCTGCTGCAGATATAGATGCGTATGAGATTTTAAAGGGGATAAAGTCGATTAAAGAGGATGTTATCATTTCTGGTGGACTTTGTGGAGATGGCGGTAAGTTTGATGGTGGATCGGTGTTTAATGATACAAATATATACCGTTCGACATTGATAAAGACATTATTTAAATAGATTTGTATGAATAGGATTAAATAAATTAATGTAAATACTTTTAAATAGACTTAAATATTTTAAATACATTTTTTAAGTAATAAAAAAATACATTATTCAAATAGATTAAAATGAGTTAATAACAAAATAATAATAATAATAACAACCAAACAAACAGGCAAGAGTGTGTGAGAGTTTTTGCTCTGAATGAACACACACCTGGACGCTGCAGGTGGCGGCAATCACTCCGTCCACCGGCGTTTCTGAGAACGGGTCGAACATCCGATCGGGCCGCCGCATGAAATCAGGCTTCAGCAGAAACCTGCGAGAGTACATACACAGTCCAGAGCAGCTTAAAGCACTGATGCATTTAATGAAGGCTCTCCCGTCCTGCATCCACTTCACACCACTAAACACAATGCTAATGGATGTAGCGCTGCTTTGCCGTGATTAATGTGTTGATTAATATGTTTGGAGTTTTCCCAGCGTGGATCACACATCAGCACTTGACGAGAGCAAATTAATACCGACAACCGCTGCTGCTGCTTTAACCAAGAAACCAGGCGAAACGGCAAAAAAAACACAACAAGAGTGCGACTCTGATAGCATCAATAACTTGATTTCCTTAAATCATCTGCAGTGTACAGGTGATAAATATCATGTATAATCTAGCTTACGTGGGCAAATCATTTATGATGTAATTACCTTTCTATCAAGCGATAAAGCAGTATTTTTAATGCAATCCACTTTTTTTTTAAATTTAATTTAATTACTTTTTTTAAAATGTATTTATATGTATCTATTTCAAACGATTTTTCTATTTCTGTTTACATTTATTTATAATTATTTAATAATTTAAGTCTATTTATTTAAAATAATTGTCTTTGTTATTTACATCAAATTCTAATTATTTTATTTGAAACAAATGTATTAATTTTTATCTATTTAAATTCATTTATATACATTTACATTAAGTGTAGTTATTTCTACTTATATTTCTTTATCTTTTTATTTAAATGTTTTTTTTAATTATTTTCATTTGGAGCAAAATAATTTACTTAGCAGTTATTTTTATCTATTGTATTTTAAACAAATGTATTTATTAATGTCTATTTGAACGTATTTATTTATAATATATTTATTTTTTATTGATATTTACATCTTGTTAAAAAAAAAGTAAACTAATTTATTTGGATCCATGATTTATTTTAATCAAAAAACATCCAGTACGTCACTTTTTTACATTCATTTTTTATGCAGTTTTTTTATTTATTTATTTCCTAGATTTCTAAATGTTTTTTCCAGAAGAAGTTTCTGCAGGTTAAAACATAGATGGTGAGATGTTGGTGTGTCGTTGTTTTTGCAGCTTAGTTCTCTGGAAGTGCTGAAGTTCAGAAACTTTGTTTTGATGAAGGAAACTCTTTATGAAGCAATGTTATTCTCTGCTAGTGAAACTCATGATATATTGTCAAGCGATAATTGTGTCAGAGCACTGGTTCATTATTGCAATAGCTGTCAAAACCCCTGAGTAATAATGAAAGGAAGCTCAGCTCAGTAGCTAGGTTGTCTCTAATATACTTTATTTTCTATTTGATGTAAAACATTTAACATTTTAAATTCCCTCTAGAAACTCAAACACAATTAACAGCAGCAAAGGGCATTTTTAGGCAAAACTAAGTTTGTGTGATTTTTAGCGTAATCAGATGATTTAAACTTACCCGCATGAGCCGTTGTACTCAAATTTCCCCTGATTTAGCTGCATCGCCAAATCTACAGAAAGCAACACACAACTGTACACTTTCAAACTAAATACACAAACTACAAATTATGGACAATGAACGGGACAAATGATGATAAATCCACTTTCTGAAATCCAATAAATTCTGAAATGATTATACTGCACGCTTTTTGAATATTTGTATAAATGCATTTCAAGGATTTTGCCATCTTTTATTTCAGATTTAATTTAATAATAAACAAAAGGATTAAATGTGATAAAATAAATGCAACAAAAAATCCACCCACATACAATTGTCACGAGAGCGAGGCGAGGAGTTCAAGTGCAGGCTGTTTATTGGATAAACAGTTGTGCACCGGGACCTGGTGTTGCAATGCCTCAGTTTGTTGGGCCTTCGGGTCAACTAAAAGAAGAGCAAACTCTGTCCGGTGCAGAGGATCTCTTTTCTCGGTATGGAGTTGGACTCGGTCGCACAAAGTCACAGTACAACACAGTACGTCTAGATCTGGGTTGTCTCAAAGAACACCTACAGGGCTGTCATGTACTGGTCTGCAAAGACAACACATCGGCCATTGAGTACATCAACCATCAAGATTGTCTACGCTCCCGTCGTATGTCAAACAGAGCTGAAGAGCCGGAGTAGGACTTGTTCGGTGAGCTTGGCAATGTTTTTTTGCTACATGGCAATATTATATTTTATAGTAGTACCCTAGTATAACCATGGTAATGATTCTGAACTGTAGCATAGCTCAGAGGCTGCTGGGTATTATCGTGATTAAAACTGTAGGTGATGTTTGAGAAGTTTGCTCAGGAGTGTGTTTTCTGATTTGTTTCTCTTTCAGTGAGACTCATGTGGTCCTGACAGACACATCAATCTCTCTGCAGCAGACAGAGACCGAGCAAACCACTGACAAACACAGCCTGATCCAGAACACACAGCACTCTTCAAAGCACCTTCAGTATTTGAGCAGAAGCACAGTAACAGCTGACTTCAAAATCAAGATCATTCTGCCTAAAGAGACAGCTCCCAAACCTCTGACCCATCCATTTTCATTCCTGTTACCTTTTTAATTTAAAAGACATATACAGTAATGCTCTCACAGAGACATTCAACAACATGTGTTCAAAATACTTTTTTTAAAGAAATATTTCTTTTACTTAAGATTTGTATTTGGAATAAATGCTGTTATTCCTAAAAAAGACAAACAAAATAATAAAATGCAGTAAAATAAATGTTATAAAAAAGCAATAATAAAGCTACAAATAAACTGTTAACTATGATTTTGCCATTTTTCATTTTACTGAGACGCACATTTTCAAATAAATCATGTATATTTAAATATGTTTTGTGTGCGTGTGTGACTTTGCATGTGTAAGTGTGTGTGTGCTGATATTTGTGGTTTATGGGGACACAAATTTACCAACATGTGTGTATATGTATGTAGGTGTGTGTGTGTGTATGTGTGAGTGTGTGTGAGACTGCGTGAATGAGCGTGCATGTGTTACTTTGTGTGTGTAAGTGTGTGTCTGTGTTTTTGTGTAATTGTGCACTTGTACAGCTATCTTTGTGCGGGCTGGATTGAGTTTTAGATCATCAGAGTGAGGACATTTTGGCCGACCCTCACTTCTGGGAGCTCTTTAAAAGTCTGTTTGAAGGCTTGATTTTAGGGATCAGGATAAAATTGGGTAAAGGATAGGGTTAGGGTAAGTCAATGTATGTCCTCACATAGCTATACAGAGTTGTGTGCGTGTGCGAGTGTGTTTGTGTGTGTGAGTGTGTGTGCGTGTGCGCGTGTGTGTGTGGTCTGCATCACCTGGGGTCTGGAAGTTCAGAGCTACCATCTGACAACCGGCGTTCCAGAAGATCTGTGGCATATAATTACTGGAGTCCACTCGGCCTCCTTTGGGGTAGATGCGACTCATCTGCCGTTTGTTGTAGCTACGCATCTCATTCAAGGAAACTAAAACCGAAAGGTTTTGGGGAGTTCTAAACTGAGCTTTATCCCGGAAGGCATCCTCACGCTGCAGGTCTGCTGCTTCCCACTACAGACACGCTTTGAAACAGAGCAGAGATGTGACGGATCTCTCATTAGAAACTTCAGACCTCAGTCAGGCAGGCTTTTCTTCTCATGTGCTTCAGAAGATTTCTTCTTAGTTAGGAAGAACCGGCACACACACACACACTATGACTTCATGCTTCTGCTGGAAATCACTGAAACACTAGCTGATTAAAATACACTGAAATTAAAAACCAAAAACGATGAAGAAAATAAGTTAGTGAGGTTAAATGATTTAGCGGTATTTGAACACCGATCACATGTGGTTTGATTCAAGGACGTTTTGAGCCAAAATGTAAATAAACTCCATTAAAACTTTACATTTTAGTATACAAAAAAAAAGAAATTAATTGTAATAATTATGTGCATGTATTTTTCTCATAAAAAGAAATGCTAAAGGTTTTACTACTAAAAACAAATTATAAAATCTCAATTAAATACATAAATCATACTTTCACAAATAAACAATAAAGATGTTAAAAGATTAGGTTTCAGTATTAAATCAAAATTAAATTTGCTAAAAAAAAAGTAGAAAATGTAAATGAGATAAATTAATGTCATAAAAATATGCATTTTTTTATTCATTAATAAAAAATAAAATTATAATAATAAATTACATAAATCTAGTACTAAAAAGATTATTTGCAAAATAATTTTATCTGTATGCAAATAAAAATATAAATTGAATATATAATTAAATAAAAGTTGTAAATTGCTTAATTTAGTAGTAAAAAACATTTAATTTTAATTCAAATTATACATTCAGTAAATAAAAAACAAAATTAATTAAAAAAATAAAATTATTAAAAAAAATTCTGTCATGTCTTTTTTTTTTACATTTTACTCTGAAGATTATATTAAATTTTCTAATAAAAAATAAAAATAAATGTAATAAATAAATAAATAATTCACTAATTAAAAAATACTATCTATGATTTTATTAATATATTTTGTATAGAGCAGTGAATAGAAGGCACCAAACTGTACTTGCAAAAAAATAATGCAAACTGTATCCAACTATGCGTCTTATTTTTTGCACTCACACGCCCCCTGGGAAAAGAGACACACACTACAGCTTTAACAGCAAAACTTCATAAAATATAACTAGAGTTAAAGGTGCACCAAGTGACTTTTTTCCAATTTAAACTTACATCTTACATCTAAAAAAATGTGTTATAAATGAGCATGCATGAGATACTTGTTTTATGCTACAAGGCATAACAAGGTCACAAGATCAGCTAAATACATCATCGCTGTTTCAGTGCAGAATAAATTATTAAGTGCCAGGCAGGCATTTCTACAACAGTTACCAAACTCTTTTGCAAGATAATGCATCCTTATAGTCCAGGACCAATTTTATAAGATAAATACTTTGTGCACGTTTAAATAAGAACCATAAATTCAACATTTAGCTTTCATGGGGCAGAAAGTGTACAGTGACACAAGTCAGCAAAAGAAAGGATACTTCACAAACTCAATGGCATTTGTCCTTAAATATCCCAAACCAACAGACTCGTTGAAGGAAGACATGTTGTGGTGGATATTTTTTTCTGTGGACAAACAGATAAGATGTGGACATCAGTCCTGAAACACGCTTGACTACATGATAAAAAACAGATTTGGTCTAGAAGTATCTGTGTTGTTAAAGTAAAAATATTAAAAACGCTTTTGTTGACTGAAATAAAGCCAAAACATAAAAAAATAAAAAAGATTAGATAAAAAACTTGAAATTAAAATCAAATGAAAATTACAACTGAGAAAATATAGCACAAAATTTATAATAATTTCCTTTTAATATGCGAGAAAATATAGCACTAAATGTACATAAACACTAAAAGTAAAATAAAATATATAAATATATAACAAAAACACCACCAAACACCACAAAAAATAAACTAACATTAAAATCTAAAATAGTGCTATTTAAAAAAAAGTACATATAATTTAAAAAAAAAACTTAAATTAAAAAGAAAATTAAAAAAATGTTAAAATCACATAGTAAAAATTACAAAAAAAATGTAATAAAATTGAATTAGACATAAATGGCAATATTAAAAATAAAGTAAGGAAATGGCAAAAGCACAAAACAAAATTACTACAAATAAACTAAAATGATAAAAAAATTAAAAAGTAAATATTATTCAAAAAAACCTCTCTGGGTTATGTATATAACCCCAGTTCCTTGAAGGAATGAGAACTGTGTCCGAAAACACTATGGGAACGCCTCCAGCGTGACCACGCTCTGAAACTGCTATGCAAACCGTCGGGTGACGTCACCGACCAGGAAGTATAAGAGCACGTGCGAAGCAGTGCACGCCAGCCCTCAGGCATGTTCTCGATCCTTCAAGGAACTGTGGTTATATACATAACCCAGAGACGTTCCATTCCAGGAACTCAAACTGCGTCCGAAAACGCTTTAGGAACGAGATACCCACGCCCCCGGACTCCCAAGCCCCCGCCAGTGTGGATTCAGCACACTATGGCACGAGGACCACCGAGCCCGGGGTAGCCGGGAGGTCCAGCCCATAGAACCTTCGCAAAGGTCAAAGGGGACGACCCACTGTCCTGCAAATGTCTGCCATACCTCTAGGCTTCCATACCTCTAGTTGAGTGAGCTCTGACTCCCATCAGCGAGGGGAGACCAGATAACTCATAAACATGAAGATGGTCTCCACAGTCCAACTGCTCAGGGTCTGCTGTAATGCAGATAATCCCCTCTGAGGAGGACCAAAGTACACCAGCAACTGCTCCGACTTCCTCCAGAGAGCAGATCTACGCATGTAGGTATCCAGTGCTCGACCTGGACAAATACAGCGTAGCTTTTCCTGGTCTACCTCCTCGTAGGGAGGTGCAAAATCTGAAGTACTACTGGCTGTGGTGGTACTGAATGAACCTCAGGGACATAACTCGCTCGCAGGTAAAGGAAGACTTCAGCCAAACCGGGCACAAAGTCCGCATATTAAAAGGCCACAGACAAGGCCTGAAGGTCCCCTACTCTCTTCAAGGAGCCAGTGCCAATAAGAATGCAGTCTTAAAGGGACGGAGACAGTCAGAGACTTGCTCCAGCGGTTCAAAGGGGGCACGAGAGAGGGCCCTGAGTACCAATGCCAGATCCCAAGTCGGAACTCGGGAGCAAATAGGAGGCCTCAGCCTCAGTGCACCACGAAGTCAAGAGTCTTCACTTCAGCATATATAATTTCCTCGTTGAAGGAGCTCTGGATTGTAATATAGTCTGAACAACCTCGGTTGACAAACCAGTAGCTACAAGGTGTGCCTCCTCAGAGGACACACCACCAATGGTAAGCTGACTTGCCGCATCTTGGGGAACTCTTTCCAGAACCCCTTGGATCAGAGATATCGGGGGGGAAAAAATTTACAGACGGAGCCTCGGCCATGTCTGTCATAGCGTCTAGACCCAAAAGAGCTGGAAGAACTAGAGAGGACCAGAGGGGACATTGTCCACTCTCTTGAGTCGCAAACAAGCCCACCTCGGCTTTGTAGAAGATTGTCCAGATTCGCTGCATGACATCTGGATGCAATCTCCACTCCCCGGGCCTCAGCCCCAGTCTCGACAGGATATCTACTTCCATACCCATTCCATAGTACCCTGGAACATAGACTGCTTCATCGAGAGAAGTCTGCCCTGGGACCAAACATGTGTAGAATGCCCTTCCCGGGAAGAAGTGACCGTTATTTTTTTGTTTTTTTTTTGCGGTGCTTCTGTACCCAGAACAGCTTATTTTATAGAGCAGCAGCAGAAACCGCTTTCCCGAGGGCTTGTTCCCTCCGATTGGGATCAGCGATCCTTGAGTGTATCCACAGCTCTGCCTCAGCAGCAGTGTAGGACTTGAAGGCTACTTCCCTCGAGAAGAGAACTTTAGGGAGCAGGGTCAGCTCTCTCTCATGTTTTAGAGAGAAAGAGAAAGAGCGGCCACCACCTGCTCTACACCCGTTAGATCAATCAGTTGAGAAAGAGACCTTCACCAGATCTATCTGTGAGCCCCATGAATACAAGCGCCACTCCTCCTCAGCGACAGCGGGACTACAAATGTGGGACATGCAGATAGAGGCTACTTCGAGAGGAAACTTCTATCTAGAAGGATCAGCTCCCGAAAGAGCAGCTTTCACAACATGTTCTGAACAGTGAAAGCATTGCCTGCACTAACCGGCATTGAACCTCGGTCTCCTGCATGGGAGGCAACTCTACCACTGCCCCACCAAGGCAGCACAGCAAACACACGCAGCGACAGTTGTGACTGGGGAGAAGTGGCTTACAATCTACACTAACTACATCCAACTCCTTGGAGGAGGATGAACGGTGTGTAGACTGCTCTCCATGGGGAGAAGTAACTGTTATCAGCGGTGCTTCATATCCAGAGAGATGCTTCTAGATCTGTCTGGTTGGGCATGAGATAGGGGGTTCTGTCTCAATTCTTTCCATAAGATCAATTTGCGGGCCCCACGAGTGCTACCGCCGCTCCGCCTCGGTGACATCGGGTCAGCACCGCAAAGCACCCTTTTTTTTTTTTTTTTTTTCAACATCTACCTCCTCGAAGGAAGATGAGTGAAGCTCGAGATGATTCCTCTGGGGAGAAGTAGCCGGTATTAGCAGCGCTTCATGCCCCGGAGAGATGTCTCCCGATCTGCCTGGCTGGGAAGGAGAAAGGGGATCACCCGTCTCCATTCCCTCCAGTAGATCGATTTCCGAGCCCCATTAATGCAGACGCCACGGGGCTACATATAATGCTGGCGGCTCCCTCGAGAGCAGCCGCATGATTTTCTCCCAAACACACAACACAAACTGATGCGTGTCTTTGGGTGTGAGGAAACGACCACATGGTGTAACACATTTCACAAATTTCTTTCCAGACATGTTCTTTGTAATTTTTAAACTAACTAGTGTCTGAATCGAAAAGCACACAGACAGGTAACAAAGAGAGCACTGCTGAATGAATGAAGCTGGCGTGCACTGCTTCGCACCCGAGGGTGACATTTTAGCACTTTGTTTGACGGTTTGCATAGCAGTTTCGGTGCATGTGCATAGCGTTTTCGGACACAGTTTGAGTTCCTGAAAAGGAACTATATTATTAAGAAACAATAATATGCAAAATAAATTGCAAAATCCATAAAAATACTCAAATGAAAACTAAACGTAATAGTACAATTAAACTAAAACTAATAAAATGACAGAAGCATATAATTAAATGGCAAAAAAAATAACAATTAAAATGGAAAATAGTTATGTTCCAAAAAAAAAAAAAAAAAATGGCAAAGGCATATAATGACTAAAATTACAATAAAAAATAAGCATTTCTTTATTTTAATTTGAGCAATTTTGTTATATGCCTTTGCTGTTTTTTTAACATTTGTTAATATTGTCTTTTAGTGCAAGATGTACTTGCCTTCGGCTTCGTCGAAGCTGGTGAATTTAACGGCCTGGGCGTAGTTGACGATATTGGACAGATATGGGTGGATGTTAGTAGTCGCCGCCACATATGTGTACGACTGAATCAGAGCTTGCTCATCAGCCACATTTGTTTCACCAGCCTGTGGAAAAACAGCAGTGAAACCATTACAATAACACAAATACCATGTGCTGTTTGTCCAAGTAGATCTCAGCCACTCAAAGGTGTTTGTTCAGATCTCTAACCCTGAGCTTCCTTTGCTAACAAGCTCCAGTTCCCAACACGGTTTGAGCGCTACAGCTTTCTTTATGCACAGCGATGACAGCGAGTGTCTGCGAGATTCCTAACATCAGAAGACGACAGTAATGGGTAAATCTGGCAGAAATATAAAGGCTTCTTCAGCCCATTATCATGATAAAAGGCTTCGAGTGAAGTCTGTGTTAATTCATGACACTCCTCACCAAGTAACAAAAAACTCATGATTGTCTCCATTTCCCCTCTGATCTTTGAAGAAGAAACTGTCAGAAGTTACTTTAATAAAGCAAACCAGGGCCAGTTTTAAAAATGCTTTAAAAATATAGAAGTGATCATTTCTTTAAAAGATAAAAGCAATCACGCTTCAACGTAATTTCACATAAAAAAAACATGTAGAAGTGTTATTTTCTCCCCCTTTTGTTTTTAACTAAATAAAATTAAACGAAAACAATATAAAAATATAAAAGCTAAAAAAAAGCTAATCAACAATATTTCTAATTTTAATTTAGATTAACAATAAATAAATAAATATATAACTGAAATACATTTTTAAAAGCTATATAAACCTACAAAATTTAAAAAAAAAAAATTAATTACTCTTGAACTTTTTTTTATAAAAAGAAAAGAAATAGAAATTCAAAATATTCATAATAAATATAATGGTATTATAATAACATAAATAAATCAGCATAAAAGGAAATATTATTTTCTATCTGAAAATAATTAAACTCAAAAGAAATATGAATTAAAAAAGATAAAAAAAAAATA
>JAUYWG010000053.1:484678-508539 GCA_034779775.1 Enteromius afrohamiltoni
ATAAAACTTTTTTTAATAATGTAAAATTATTGTAATTAAAAAAATAATAATAATAATAAAACTAATAATAATAATATAAAGAAAGTAGAAATATTAAAGTATAAAAAAAATAATACCAAACTTTATTTAATATAAAAAATTAAATCACTGTTTTTTTTTATATTATATAAAAATATTATAAATACTGAATAAATCAAATACAATATAACACAAATTAAAATGAATTATATAAAACTTCTAATGTACATATATATATTTATTTCTTTTTATTTAGTATATTTGGTCAAATTAAATAATATTATATTTTCTTAAATATACAATAATAACTTTAAATATTGTATTAAAATGTACTTTTTAAGGACAATTTTAAATAAATTTGATGATTTATTTTGATGAGTTATTTATTTTGTAAACCATGTGCACTATGTACTATGTGTGTTTATGATTTACCATAGTACACACAAACACAAGTTTTTCAGTAAACATCCAAAAGTCACTGAATCAGAGAAATATTCATACCTCATCAAATCTGTCAAAATATGCTCCTTCCTGCATGAAATGAGGAACAGGCCGCTGCCAGTTGAACTCATATGGTTTCGCCATTTGACCTTGCAGGACGGAAAACAAAACACAAGCAGTCAGTGCGAGAGAACGAGTGTGCGAATCTGAGATCAGGCTCAGGGTTTTAATCATCTCAGTCCTGTATGGGAGGTCCATGGAAATCAGAAGCCCGAAACCCCAAACGTCCAGCCCAAAACATGTCTGCACCAACACAGGACACATTATTGCTTGTTGCAGCAAATCCATTTAATTGTGCAATAACACACTTCACATTTTAGTAGATTCAATATGTTATCTGCAAACGATCCACAACACAAGAAAGATGATAAATAGGCCTATATACTCTAAAATATTCCTATTTTAGGTTAAAAACGTAAGAGCATGTTTTACAAGAGCCTACTATTTCCGTCTTTCTTCAGAATTGCACGTTTAATCCAGCATTATTTGCCATTTCTTCAAAATTATCCATGAAACGTACAAGCAATTTTAGAGGGAAAACTCTTTCCACAAGATTTTTGCAGTTTAAAAACCATACCTTACACTCATCCTCATCTTTCTTTATGCCAATAAAATGCAGGATTGTATACTTTTCACACTCGCGCTCACAAATACAGACTAGAGTCGCTTACGAAGACAGATGTCATCTGCAAGGCTGTTATCTAGACAAGGGCATGCATATAAAACTTAAAAAAAACAAAAAAAAAAACCAGCAAAAAATAAAGCTAGTGCAACATTTACTACCATGACTACCTTTTTTTATTTAAAATAAAACTTTTTTAATAAATGTAAAATAATTTTACAAAAAAAAAATAATAATAATAAAAATAATAATATAAAGAAAGTAAAAATATTTTTAAAAGTATTAAAAAATATATAAATACATTATGATTATCACTTTCTATTTAAAATATATATATATATATATATATATTGTTTTCTATTAGAGTGGAGTAAAAAACTTTATTTAATATAAAAAATTAAATTACTGATATTTTCTTAAAAACAATATTATATAAAAATATTATAAATACTAAATAATTTAAATACAATGTAACACAAATTAAAATAAATTACATAAAACTAATAATGTGTGTGTGTGTGTGTATATATATATATATATATATATATATATATATAATAACTTGCCTAGGTCCCAGGAAAAACCTCTTTATTAAGCGCGTTTTCATTACTGAAATGCATCCAGAACATTACATTTAGTAGTTTTAGACTGTTGGTCTGTTTTTTTTTTATGGTATATTCTTTATGCCAATAAAATGCAGGATTGTATACTTTTCACACTCACGCTCACAAATACAGACTATCAGAGTCGCTTACGAAGACAGATGTCATCTGCAAGGCTGTTATCTAGACAAGGGCGTGCATGTGACGTGGGGCAAGTTGTCACACACATTTTAAACGCTGTGGATTTATGATGGATAACTACAATAACATTCTCACCAAAGGTTTTGCTTATAAAAAGAGATAAAAAAGGCATATGTGAAGAATATTAATTGAAGTAAGAAGTGTGACAACTAGCCCCAGTTTCTCCCACAGTATGTGGAGCGTGAATATGATTTCCATTAAATCCAATCAGACACAACAATCATTTCTCAAATATTTAATGCAATATTCAATGGATTGAGATGACAGATGCTTTCAGCTTAAGCTTTTTTAACTGCAGTCCTCAAAATATTTCAAATATACTGAATTAAGCTAGAAATCGCTTTCAGAATGAGATTATATAACAATTGTTTCTCTGTGAAAACCAAAATGAGTGAACGACGGCTTCTTCAAAACAATGACAATGACTCATAAACACGTTTGTGAAGTTTGGATTACTTTATTAATCTGTTATTTGACCTCTTCATATTTAAGGAGAAAGTCGGACAACACTGAGTGCCTGAATCAGTTTGTGATTGACAGACGGATGTTGATCGTTTCGAGTTGATTTAGTTTTAATAATCCGCGTTAATATGAACACAAATGAGAAATCAAGCGGATATATAACTAATGTTGCCTCATTGTCAAAGTTTACTTTATCTTATTTGGTATAAATTGAGTCTTTGTGTACTTACCCGCAGATCTGCTGCTCCAGTCAGATTGATTTTCCCTTCAAAGCCTGATGGGATGGAAGCGTTAAAATATTACGGGCGATTAAACAGCGACACCCTCAGGCCTCCGTCGGCATTACACCACGAACACTTCGTGATATTAAAGATTTTCTCTTTATATTCCTAAAATATCGCTGTTAACACTTTATAATAACTAATTATATAAAATAAAAATTAGCCTTTATGTTCTGTAAGGGCAAAACTTACTAAATGCTAAGTGCTAAATGCTAAACGCACAGGCTAACTGTATTGTTTACATCCTGTTTCACGCTGGTGATCTTCCTAATCATATCCAAAATTATTTTAAACCACACTTCTGGTTCATTTTTCACTTGTCCTCCATAACATTTACTGCATCAGAGACTTAAAATGTTAAATATAATTTTAGCAAACGGCCAACTGAGGTTTAGCTTAATATTTTGATTTGTTTTGGCCTTTATAAGTGTTTTTTCTTCTTCTTCTTTCTTTCTGAGGTCAAACTGAACTCAAACAGAAGCTGTGGATAATTATACTTATTTTTATGCTTTGTCATATAGGCTAGCCTAACAAATACATTTTCATCAATAATAGCTGTCTGATGTGTTTTGATAGGAATAAATAAAAAATAATAGAAACCTTACAAAGCCAATTTCAAAAGTAACATTTAAATAATTAAATTGAGAAGTTAGAGGTGTCATTAAAGTTTAATTTCCTTGATTTATTAAGTATTAATCTGTCAAGGATTATATGCACCACAGATGACAGCATCTACTGTAAAATACATCTAAAGGCTCATATACTTTTAATTCCACACTGTGAATGAAACATGAAAAGGAGCAGATGATTAATACGCTTCAAAGCCCAAATTTCACAAGAACAAATTTTATTAAAACTAATGCACAACACGAGCACAACTTACATTCAACATTATTTGTCTCCAAAGATCTTGATATTTGTGATACTAATAACAGAAGTGGACCAAATCAAATGTCTGTAAATGTCATTTTGGGAACAAATTAAATTAAAATTAAAACAAATAAAAGTCGAAAATCATAAAGTGGCATTCAGTAGCATACATATTCTGACACGTCATATCTATCTAATTCTGTAGAAGTATAAATATCTTAAAAGTGCGCTTACGGTTTATACAAAAATGAGCTCTATTCATCAACACTTTTTACATTCCACATCTAACATAGATTCAACATTCAAAGGCACAGGACTTCACTTCAAAACGATCGAAAATAATCAAGAGTCAGAAAAGTAATTCAAGTAATCTTACATTGCAAAAAGATTTTGGTCGAAAGGAAACAATGGCACAGAATCATGTTGTAAAAATTCAATACAATACTTCTAGAAGTGAATATACAGGATTCATTTTACATGTAAACTAGTAATTATGGGGAAATTAAGAGCAAATGATCAACTCTCTGAAGCTGCTTCCCAATGATGCCACTGAAACGATCTAGAAAATTGTCAAATTAATTGAACTGACTAAACGGATATTATGCAAGGTTTCAACATTTGTGGTTTATGATGGTTTTTTTGCGTTGAAGAGAAAGTTCCAAGAAACTTATTTTGGCACTTTTCAGTAGTTGTCAAAGATCAGATATTGAGCATAAATATCAAAACCTTGCAAAACCTTACAGAAAATCGATGTGAAACTCAATTTCATTTCTTACTGGGTGTAACTTTAATACATCACTAACCCAACCGGAGTAGATTAAAAAGATTAAAAAAGTAAAAACTGTTAAATTAAAACCTAGCAGTAGCAAGTAGAAATAACAGCTAATGAAAGTGCTGAATGAAATGACTAAGTGTAGAGTGATGGCATAAAGTAGAAAATAATTAACAATCAAATTCCACTTGGCATAAAAATCCTTAAACGTATCCCACGTCCAAAACGGAACAAAATAAAGTTGTAAAAAGGAAATATTACATGCTTTCTGACTTATGTAGAAAGATTGCATAATGATGATAATACCTTGGGACATCCAAAGTGCATATCCATTTTTAATTTATTTTTTTTTTTTGCCTTCATCTGTATTACTAATTTTATTTTTAACTGAGGTGAATCTCACAAATATAAAAGTCCATGTCCGCCATAGGATAACCAATAAAAAATAATTTTCCTCACAATTCTGAGGAAAAAAAACGGGATTGAAAAAAAAAAAAAATCACAATACATTTTTTTTTACACATAGTGAATTAAAATAAATAAAACAATAAAAAACAATTGCAAAATGTAAACTCATAATTCAGAGAAAAAAAGGCAGATTCAAATATATTTATATGTATACAGTATATTGCAATTTCTAGTATTTCTAATATCTTTCTTATTCCATAGCAGAAACAAACAAAATCTGACAAACACGTTCATGTCATATTTTTCCCAAAAACTGAAATAAGTTGCAGATCGCAAAAATAAAATAAACAAATACATTTTTAAGATCATCGTGATTTTTTGTAGCATCTTAACGACAAATTGTCATTACTGTAATGCAAATAATACTAATATATGCATCATGATGTTATACTACCCTTTAGTTTATTCTGATAACGCTGTATTACAGTAAAGAAAACTCTTGAGGTCAAATGTGAGCTGGACCTGTTTTCATGAGATTCACTCAGTCTTTAAAGTGACCTATTGATGCTATTTGGAAAATTCTGACTGTTATAACAAAAGAAAGAATTAAACGAGTTTCATAAAACTCCTAAACTAAAACCCAGAGGAACTGAAATGATCCCTCAATACAGCAAATAAAACACTATATGCAACTTTTTTGTTGTTTTTTTTTTTTAAATGACCTAAAGGTGTCTGTTATGGGTTTGAAAATAAATAAAGTTTATAAACACATCTTCACAAATTGATAATAGTTCATCACATTACAACACAAGCTATATTGCTGACATTTACAAATGTGTAGAAGCACAAACGGCCGGCTGACTGTAAGCATGCATCCCTGAAACTGCTCCAGGTCAGTGTGGGACAGGGCTTGAGCACCTCCAGACCAGTCTGTTTCTAATGTACATCAGGACACCATCCAACCAAACCAACAGCAGCAAGAAGAAGATGAGTCAAAGAGTCATCATCCGTTTCAGTGCAAATAAACCAGGAACCCTTCACAAACTCTCACGCCTGGGAGAGTGAATCTCACAAAGCCTGACAAGAAATCAACCCAAGAATCAAAAATCAAAAGAAAATATTTTAGGGGTGAAATAAAGTTAGTTACAATTTAAAAATGTAATTTAAAAATAATTAAAAAATAATTCAGATATGACTCTTGAAACTTGGCTAACATTATTAGAGGATTTCATTTAAATAAAAATAAAAGCATAAATGAATAATAAATGTGGAAAAGTCTATAAAAAGCTAATTAACTGGTCAACTGCAAGCATCAGAGAGAGGATCCTGACAAAATTAATTTGATAAATGTAAATATAACTTGACAGTGTTTTGTGGAAGAAAATATTGATTTATTTGTTTGTTTGACTTTCCTATAATCCTAAAATTAATAGAAAAAAAAACAGGAATTTACATTTTGATTAATAAAAAAATAAAAAGAATTCTAGGAGTAAAATGTGGCCTTACATATACTTTATTTAAACAAAACATGTTTTGGAGGTGAAATATGACCCAGTAATTGAACAAGTAAAAACAAATAAATATAATATTAAATTAAAATTGTAATAATAATATGAATTAATACATTAATATTATTAGAGGACTTCATAATACAAATGAAACATAAATAAAGTATATATAAATAAATATTTATATTTTGCTTTAAATAAATAAATTCCCTAATATAGAAATGCCAACATCTTAGTGGCCCTAAAACAGAACAGATTTTTTTTTTTTCCTTAGCAAAACATATTTTCCGTGTAAAATAACCCCCAGATATTTGTTTGGGTTGACTTAACCAGGACGTTTTTGTGAGATTCATCCATTAAAGATGGCTACAGTATCTCTGTGCAGGGTCATGACCTGCATTCTCTTCCAGTAAAACACTGTTTACTCGTTATCATGAGAAGCACATCAACAGAACTCTAGAAATAATTCAGATGTAAATCTCAGTGTGTATCCAGTCAAGTAGAAAACAAAGACATAACACAAACTCCCAGTGCGACACGAAGCCTTGTTTCTGATGCGACGCAAACTCCCCATCGTCTGCCGGAGTCAACGCAAGCCTTAAAAATGTCCAGTTTGGAAATGAAGGAACGTAAAAGTAAAGCAGGAAGAGATTCTGAAGGTTTGCGACATCAGTCTTTCTTATCCTCCTCTGTGTCGTCTTCAGACTGAGCGCCTTTCTGCATGAGTTTCTCCAGCATGGAGGAGGACGAGGGAAGAGCCTCCTGGTCTCCATCCTCAGTCTTTCTCTTGGTGCTTTCCTGCACAAACTCCTGGATCTCCAGCGGAAGCCGCCGGAATTTATCCTGGTATTCCTGATCCAGATCATTCTGGAGCTATGAACACAGGACAGAATATTTAACATACAGTTTACAGGAAATCAAAAATGACCACCGGTGCATGTTATATTCAAAAAATAAAAGTCAAAATCCTTATTTTTCGGCTGACATTGATACTTTTGTGTACCATGCAAACAAAATTAGCATTTATTTCAAACTCAGAGCTGACAAATATCACTTTAATGTCCACATTCACACATTAATGAAACCTTTTATATGTTTAGAAACTGTCCAGTTTAACTAACAATAAATGATAAAATGTAGAAAAGTGTATAAAAAAGCAAATAGAGTCTGAGAGAGGGTGGAAAATGTGGAACAGTCTACAAAAAAGTAATAATAAAAAAGAAAAAGTAAAAAAAGAAAATTAATAATAATATATATGTATACATTTTATATAAATACATTTAATTAAATAATAATTTAATAATTACATTTAACATAAATTTCATTAAAAAAAAAAACCTTGACTAACATTATGATAGGACTTTCATAGTAAAAATAAATCAATAAAAATGTATATTTATTATATTATATAATTTAGTAATTTGTATAATTTATAATAATTACAATGCTTAAAAGTCTATGAAAACAAACAAACAAATACAAATCTGTTTAATAATAGTAATAATTGAATCAGAGAGAGGGGTGGAAAATGGTCCCAATTTTTTTTTTTTTTTTTTGAAATTGAAATGTAATTTAATAATGAACATTTAATCTATCATAAATACAGTTAAATACAATTATCATAATTTTCCAAATAAATTCAATGCAAAAACCCTCCCTTATATTATTAAAGGACCTCAAGAAAAAAAATGTGAGTGAAGAAATAATAAAATCTGGAAATGTCAATGAAAAAAGCAAATAATAGCCTGCTTTATTGTATGAATGGCTATTACAAATATTTGATAAATACAGGTATAAGTATCACACTTTAAAACAAATGTAATGATACATCAAAAATTGAACGGAAAGAACAAAATCCTAAGAGCCCTGTAAACACAATCATCATGAAGTGGTCGGGCAGCGTTTCTACTATCATCATAAAGTGTTAATGTGGTGTTGTTCTGTCTGACCGCAGGAGACCCTCAGAGTCGATGGCTAATGTGACACGGGACAGTATTGACAGATACAGATCAATCTCCACTAATGCTGCGGCCGAGCTCAGGAATCACAAATCAACATCAGGGCACTGATTTCACCACATCACTCATAAGACACTGAAATTGGAGAGCTATATTCGTACATACACAAAAGCATGTCCAAATCTGGGCTTATAGGAAAGGAGTTTTGTCTTTGTGTGATTGGTAGGTTCTGATGAGTGACAGCTCACAAACCAATCAAAACGCTGCAATTTCACCTCTGCCTGTCAGATCGCTACTGCCTTTGAAAAGTATGTTTTCTCTGTTTTTTTCTGTTTCTGTATTAGGATCCACTCTAAAAAGGTGGCAGATGATCGCAGTGAAATTCAGCAGGAGAACATTAGTATAGATTTAAATATTTAAAGAGTTTTTTGAATTGTCAGCCCTAAATGAACAGTCAGTCATCGTTTTCTTGTGTTATTACAAACTTGGTCCTTAACAGGTCTTTCAATGATGACTGAATTGTCATTAAACCTATCATGTTCATTAATGTTAGAAAAACTATAGTAATATTTCAGATGAACACTTACTGGACTGAAGCAGCTCAGCTTTCGAATTTTATATTTAAATATCAGCATGTGCACCAAATTGCTCAGTTTGAGTCTCAAATTCTCACGATCTAAGACTATACAAACCATAAAAGCTTCATTTATTTATTTTTTTTGTTTTATATGAAATTCAATAAAAACATATATGCAGGTTTAATATACTGTTGCGCTTTTCTGACTATTATTTCCTCCCTTTACACACTCCCAGAAATAAAGGTACAAAAGCTGTCCCTGGGGCGGTACCTTTTTTTTAAAAGATACACTTTTGTATCTATTAGGTTCAAATATGCACACTTTAAGTACTTATATGTACCATTAAGGTACCAAAGCGGACCTTTTAGGTACTAACATGTGCCTTTTAAAAAGGTGCCGCCCCAGTAACAGCATTTGTACCTTAATCTCTGAGGGCAAATCATGATTTTTACTTTACACCTACCTCTGACTAGGCGTAAGATTTAGTCTACGCCGAGATGGTGCAACGGGTATAAATTCTACGCAGGACTTAGAACGCATTTTACGTCCAGCCTAGTCTTACAACCGGGCATACATCCAGCTGGTGAGAGTGCAGGGTTAAAGTCACAAAGCCTGCTGATGAATGACAGCTGTGGAAAATCGATAATGACGGCTGTGAAACATGCATTGATCTACAATAGCATGATGCAACAAACTCCAAAACTTCCTAGAAAGCATCAGCCCTCACATTCACTAGTCACAGTAATCATCTGCTGTGTTCATTAAACTCCAGCTGAGGTGATATCAGTTATTGCGGTGAAACTCATACCTTGGGTTTCTCATCTAATATCTGCTGCAGGATGCTCTTATGGGTTTCTACCAGCTTCTCGTGTCTTTTAGTCTGAGCGTCTTCCAGCTAGAAACAGAAGACACAAACAGTGAGAAGTGAAGGGTCATATCTGTTCTGGTGGTGCTGATGGAGATGGAGAAGGTGTTTTACCCTCTTGATGTGCTGCACCACCTCATTCACATACGACCTGTTGATCTCCAGCTTCTCCCTGAAATCACACGGACATGAGGCCTTAAACACTCTTTTATTGCCATCTAGAGGACTGTTTTATACAGAAGAATAAAAATCTCTTTATTCTGTTCCTTTAATTGCCTCCCTGAACATCAATAAAAAATAACCTGAAAATAACCTTTTTTCTCTCTCTAAAGAGCTTCACAGTTAATTAGAGGATGATTGTTTTATATGAATATATCCAATAATATCAAGTTTCTTTCATTTATTAGTGTTTTTGAACTAACCATACACATATACAGAAAAGTGATGTAATATATTACATATATAATATACATTTTGTGTAATGTATCAGTGTTTTTGTAATATTACGCAAAGTATAGAGAAAATAATATACTATAATATAATTACATAATATATAATACATTTATATGTAAAAATGTACGGAAAATAATACAACAGATAATAATAAAACAATGACATTTAGAATAAAATAAAAATATATTACAAAATTTTACAATGTAAAATAATGCAAAAATAAATTTAAATATGTTTATAAAACGCATAAAAGTAATAAATATATATGAATAATATATTCCCATTATGGAATCACTGAATGAAAGGTAATGAAACGTAAAATTGTACAAAATGTGAAAAACCTGCTGTTAACATTGTTTTATTTTATTCATCTAAAGCCAATAATTAAACATTATTTGGTACTCAATATAATATAATATAAAGTGTGTTTTTGAAAGAGATGAAGTCTTACTCTTCTGTCAGGTGTTTCTCCTTTGATTTGGCTTCGTTGATTTTCTCTTGTCTCTTCTTGTCCATTTTCTTTTTCAGCTCTTTCTTTTCTCTGTAAACACAGGCAGGACAGCGAGGGTGACTCAACATGACCTTATGAATTATTGAAGAAGCTGGTGATATTCATAACAGACTCACTTCTCGCACAGCTCCTTGATTTTCTTCATTTGATTGCTCTGACTCTCCTCAGCGATGGCCGTCAGCTTCTCGATCACCTGCAGATCAACAAATCATTTCACTTTCACGACACTGTCGACACTTTCTGACTCATTCATTAAAACAATGGGGACTTATTTTTCTAAAGCTGGACATCAGAAATGCATAAGTGAAGACAGAGCAACACTTTTTGACCAGCTGACCTAACTGTGAAGACATTAGAAAGACATTTTATCCAAAATCTGAAATACTTTGCCCTGACTTCGAAATGTTGAACAATAAAACACAACTTCAATATTCATCAGACGAAAAACAAGACTGTATCTTACTAGCAGCAAGATACATTGACACACACACACACACACGTAGTGTCTCCATGTTTTATGGGGTCTCTCCATAGGTGTAATGGTGTTTCTACTGCACAGACTGTATGTAATATTGTCCTACACCTAAACCTACCCCTTATAGGAAACTGTGTGCACTTTTTGAATTTCATACAACACTGTTTAGTATGTTTTTTTAAGCCTTTTGTTTTACAGGGACACAGGAAGTTTCCTCATAAACCATGTTTATGTTGTACCACAAATCCCTGAACACACAAACTGAATTTTAAATTTTTCATTCATAGATGTAACACTCAGTATAAGGAGACTGGAAGCAGAGGTAAGTTTTGACAATTTATTGAAGAAAGACAAGTGAAAAGGGCAGTATGATTCAGCTGATAGTTCATTAAACTGTTACAGTTCGTGCCTCCTGTAACTCTTTCAGATAAACTTCACAGTGGTAACATTTTCCTTTGAGGTAGGTGAGTGAAGCGATCTCCGTGATACTATCCTGTCTCCTAGGATTCCGTTTTGATGCAGGAGACTGAGTGTGGAGAGAGGGCTGGCGAGTGGTGGTCTTAGGAGACAGGTGAGTATTGCAGGTGAGTATACACAGGTAAGTATAAAGGTTTCTCACATTAGAGTGATGCAGGTAGATTGCTGAGAGATCGGTGTCTCTTTTGAAGGTAGGTATTGTGGTAAGTAGCTCCTTAGAATCCAGCATGTGAGATTGTTCCGTGTGGTAGATGAGTGAGCTGAACGTCTTGATGTGCAGTCGTTGATCAAACTGCAACTTTAACTTGACAGTGAAGCTGTGGCATAACATAAAGGTGAGGCAGAAGGTAGTGATGGAACAGGAGTGATGTTACCTTGATCATCGCCGAAGTGTGACTGTTGAGTTGGAGCTTTTAACCACACTGTCTCGATTGGATTCATGTGGCAGTGATTAATAATCAGGTGACTGAGAGCACGTGTAACCGGCTGCACTGGGGTCAGTGCAGTCCGGTGGCATGATAATAGAATTGATTTGTTCAGTTTTATTTTATTATATAAACACATACATACATACATACATGTATTTATTTATTTATTTATGTTAATATTATTATTTTTATTTATTTAATTATTTTATCTGTCTAAAATCAATGTAAACTATGTTAATATTATAAATATTATTATATACGTGTTTATTATAAATCATACTATTATTATATAATAATAATTACAGCCAGCTGCACCTTATCACAGCGTGAGTATAAGAGGGCACGGCTGGATTCCACATGCAGGTTTTCGCTGAGGAGCCGAGTCAGCATCAGCTCGACCCAGGGTCGTGGCAGAAAGATGTAATGTCTCGGTTCCCTCCTTCAGGGAATGTGAGTCCGACTCTGGGGCAGGAGAAAGAGGTTCGCCTTGGCATCAGGGAACCTTTTCAGAGGCACAGCAGCAAGCCAACACCAGCCGGTCTTCCCGCTACCTGCTTGTATGATTTAAGACACTGCCTCTTCGCGGAGGTCGTAGAACGACCAGCCAGGCCGAACTCTAGGCACTCTTTGTCGACAGAGAAAGCTTAAAGGTCCCCAACCCTCTTGATGGAGGCCAGAGCAATCAGGAGTTCTGTCTTTAATGACAGGTATTTTAACTCAACTGAAGCTAAGGGCTTAAAAGGAGCTTGCTGCAGGCCGGTTAGGGCGATGGCAAGGTCCCAAGGGGGTATCAAGGGCAGTCTCGGGCAGTCTCCCGACACGCACCTCTAAGGAACCTTACAATGAGTTGGTGCTTACCTAAGGATTCACCATCCACTTCATCATGGTATGCTGTGATGGCAGCAACATACACTTTTATAGTCTGCGCTCCAACTTTTCCTGCAGGAAGGTAAGCACTACTGCAATCAGACATCTCTGTGAGTCCTCTTGGCATGAGGAGCACCAGTTGATGAACAGACCCCATCTCTGAGTGTAGGCCTGCCTTGTTGAGGGGGCCCGAGACAGAGATAGTGTTAATCATGGCTGCTGGCAGGCCGGAGAGGTTTGCCGCGTTCCGTCCAGGAACCAGATGTGCAAGTTTCAGAGATCGGGCCGCGGGTGCCAGATCGTGCCCATCCCCTGAGAGAGAATGTCTCTCCTCAAGGGGATTTTCCAAGGAAGGTCTGCTGCGAGGAGCATTAGGTCGGCAAACCATGTCCTGGAGGGCCATTAAGGCGCTACCACCAGAACTTGCTCCCCGTCCTCCCTGATCTTGCACAGGGTCTGTGCAAAGAGGCTCACTGGGGGAAAGGTGTACTTGAGCACCGGAGGCCAGCTGTGTGCCAGTGCATCCCTGCCGAGAGGGCGCGTCGGTGAGGGAGTAAAACAGGCAACAATGGGAGGACTCGGGGGAAGCGAAAAGGTCTATCTTGGCCTCGCCGAAGTGGCTCCAGATCAGCTGGACTACCTAGGGGTGAAGTCGCCATTCTCCAGGGTGGGTGGATTGCCGTGAGAGCTGGTCGGCTGCATGGTTGAGTATCTCTAGAACGTGAACAGTGCGCAGTGATTTCAGAGGGCCACCAGGACACTTATCCTAGGGGCACTCCAGCCCGAAGGAAAGCAAGGTCTGACCACGGGTTGAACAGGCGGCAACACTCCGGGGAAACGCCAATCCGAAGTGTGCCACAGTGCCATGCCCATCTCGGGACTCGATCATGTAACCAGTGCTGAAGCGCTCTCATATGGAGCAGCCCCAGCAGCGTTACTGTGGCTGCCATATGCCTCTGGAGCCTCCGCTGTTTTTTGCCTGAATGACCTCAGACATGTCAGCATGGCTCGTGCAGTTCTTTCAGCGCTTTGGCTTGGAACACTTGGAGTGTAGCCTTCGCATGCAAGGAGGTAGCAGCCTACCCAGTGGCATGGTAAGCCCGGCCCGCAAGAGCGGACGAGGTCTTACGCGCCTCAGACGGGGGCCGTGGCGGTCCATGCCATGCAGCAGCGCCGTGTGGGCAGAGATGCACCAAAACAGCACGCTCGACCTGGGGGATCGACACGTACCCCCTGGCTGCACCTCCGTCAAAGGTGGAGAGGGGAGAGAAGCTGGCTGGTGGCCAGGCTTGACAAGTACGGACATGTGCTTGTCATGAAGTCAGCTCATCATGCACCTCCAGGAAGAAAGGAAGAAAGGCCATAGACAACCTCTGCCCCGCACCGGCGAGCGCTTTGCCGCCTGACTGCCCCTCTGATGTAGAAGACATCTCAGCATCTTTGGGTGCACCAAAGGATACGCTAGGCCCGGTGGCATTCGGGGGAGCGCATTCCATCACAAACACGACAGCGGAACTACAGGCGCCGGCAGACGTTCTGCACAGTCACCTTGAGGTCCCCCAGGTGCTTCACAGTGGTAGAGCCTTTACGGCTTAACTTGCCAAAAGGTGGGCGCACTGGGAGCCGTCTCGCGAACGATAGGCAGGACCTCAGCGTAGTGATGGTCATGAGTGCCAACAGTGAGCGCATGAGTCATCCACGAGCACTGCCTCAGCATGCTTCCAGCCCAAGCATGAGAGACAGTGATCGTGTCCGTCTGAGGATCTGAGAAAACTCCGCACTCAGAAATGCACGGTCGCATAGACATTAGATTCAGTTAATGAGGTTGCTCGCTGGCAAGCAAAAGTCTGGCGCTCTTTGAGCATTTAGAAAGGTTACCAGTCCCGCGGGTCCATTGACAGCTGCCCAGTTGAAGATGCTGCAATGATGAGAGAGCATGAACTCGGACAGGAACTCTGGTTGTGTGAAGATTCTCTTCCAGCAGACTCGATGTCATCAGATGTGCAATCCAGCCATGCCCTACATATCTTTTAGGTCCAGATGAGGAAACAAGCTTATAAAACACACAGAATGAATTTTTTTGAAAATCTAGACATGACTGTATTTTCCTGTAAGGGGTAGGTTTAGGTGTAGAGTGTAGGACAATACCACATACAATCTGTACAGTAGAAACACCATTACACCTATGGAGAGACACCGTGTAACCACAAAAACCAATGTGTGTGTGTGTATAATTAATATTAAAGTTACATGTTAATATGTATTGTTTATTGTTAATATGTATCTAATACTAGTTCTACAACCCATGAGCAAATCATTTTTAAAATACATTTATTTTAAAAGAAACATAGCTTCTAAATCATTTTTATTCATTACTTTTCTGTATTGTTTTATATTTTCATATATTCAGATTTAAAAATCACTGCCATTTAGATTTTAAAAACAGTACCTAGTAATACTATAAAATATATATTATATATATATATATTATTAATATATATATATATTATTGTTTTAATTTATTTTTTCTAAATAGTATTATCAGTACCAGACCTGTTTGATGTGCTCTTTCTTCAGGTATTTCTCACTGTAATACTGCTCCTGACGCAAATTAAGGAGCTGCTGCTGCTGCTGTTCTTTGAGTTCGGAGAGTTTCTGACCGCTGTCCTGATCCAGACTGACCAGCTCCTGCTCGAAGAACGAGGGTCCGTGTTCAGGGCTGGACGACAAACACCTAATGACACAGACAAAACCATGACATGATATTTATACAACTAGTTACACAAAAAGCATTAGTGATTATAAAGGCTTCACTACAGTCAGTTTAAACCTCATTTAATTACAAATGTTTAATGCATACATCTATATTTAAATGTGCATGCTAAGGAAATGTTGAGTCTATTGTACTGTTTTTTTTTTTAAGTGCTGTCAAATGATTAATCACATCCAAAATAAAAATAATTTAATGGTGTGACACAGCAAACATTTTGTTATACGGCATTATGAATAACATGAGAGGCTTAACTTCAATGTTAGAGATTTATTATTATTATTTTATTTATTTATTTTGTTCTGTCACACATAAGGACACATGAATACATCAACTACCCAACATGCAAATATTTTCAAAATGCAGTATATACTGTTTGTGTACAGTATCTATATATAAATAACAAATATACACAGAACACACACCTATATTATGTAAGCAGTTTTTTTTTATGCAATTAGTTTTTTAGCAATTAATCATTTGACAGCACTAATAAATGTAAACATATAAATATTTACTGTACACGTGTGTATTTATATATGCATAATAAATATACACAGTACACATGCTATTAATCGTTTGACAGCAAAATAACTCTTTTAAGTATCGGTGTGTTTCTAAGGTGTTGTGGACAGTAAAGGTTCTCCTGATGTTCCTCTCAGCAGCAGTGACCGGATCAGTGGACGTCTACCTACCTCTTCTTACCGTCTCGTTTGGCAGACTTCAGCAGGACGGCTCGCTTGCGCAGGTAGTCATGCTGGAACTCGTTGTATTTGGCCGTGTGCTCCTTGATCATCTCAGTGGTCTTCTTGTGGTGTTTCTTCACCAGGTCCTTCATCTCTTTATAGTGTCGTCTCTGCTCTCGGACGAAGCCCTTCTGCTGTTTCAGCTCCTCCACGGTCTGCGCCTCCATCTCTGAAACACACGTTAGTTTTTAGAATATCACCAGCTCCATATTTCATGAACCTTTTCTGAAGCTTGTGTCGATGGGTTTTCAGAAGCGAATTAATCAATTTAAAAATTATTTAATATAAAAAGTAAATTATAGTAATAATAATAATACAATGTATTTTTTTATTAATAAATTAATTATATATGAATACATAACTATTTTTAAAATATAGAAACAAGCTATGAATGAATAAACAAACCATGGCCAGTTATTTAATGTTACTGCATCAAAACTCTTTGACAGTTTGGGCTACATCTCTTAAACAGGTGATTTAAAAGGCCTTTGGTCTGTTGAGCAGCTGGTTACTGACCGGTGAGGACGCTCTGAATCAGATCTTCAGTCTTCGCTGCTGGTTTGGTTGAGCCTAAATCATGATGAGATAAGATCTCATCAGATAAGGTTGATATGCAGTGAGGTTTTGTGGACAGCAGGTTTGTTGATGGTGTGAGTGTATCAGCGGAGGTGATGTGCGTGACCTCTGACCTGTGGACTGCGGCTGTGTGCTGATCTGAGACGCTGGCTTCGGAGCAGCACTGGGAGCGTGACTCAGACCGTTCTCAACCGGGATGGGTTTGGGTTCGCTTTTAACCTCCGAAGGGTTTTCAACACCAGGATCAGCCTGGAGAACAACACACTTCAGCATCAAGACCTCCAAAACTGTCACGGAGGGTTCTCCTTTAATTCATTATATTTACATTGCCATATTGCATATTTATCCAAAGCAACTCACAAATGAGGACAATTAGAAGTCAACAAAAGAGCAATAAGAAGCAAATTCTATGACAAGTCTAATATATATATATATATATATATATATATATATATACACACATGGGGATTAAGAATAAAAACAATGAGTGTAAAACTGCTTTAAACAAAATAAAAAAATCTGTTTAAATGAATTGCTACTTTTTTTTTCTGAGAAAAAAATAAATATCACACATTTTCCCCTAATTTAATAAATTTACCAACTAAAATGTGATTCAGTGTAACAATCTTGTCAGGCATATTTACAAACAAAAAACTATTTACGACACCTTAAAAGTTGAATTACTTTTACCCCAAATACTATTTTTGTGTAATTGTACATTTTTTAAATCAGCCACTATCCTGTGCTCTTAAATACACATATGTGTGTGTGCGCGCGCATTTATATACACAAAGTACACACTCATATATTATGTAAACAAAAACTTTGTTTAATTAATAATTTGACAGCACTTGCTGGAGTTAGAGGGTCAGATAAGGACTTCATTGTGATTAGCGTGATTGGAGTTCAGAGTAAGGCGTAGGAGGTGTCTCTCTACCTCTTTAGTGTCTTTCTCCTCTTCTCCCTCCTCTAGAGTGAGTGCCGCCAGCTGCTTGGATCTCTGCTCCATCAGGTTGACGTATCTGATGGGGTTGGACAGCGCTTCGATGACATCTGATCAGCACAGAAACACACACCGTCAGTCCCAAACACACACTCAAGTCCTGCAGCTCTCAGTCAGATCACAACCTTTTCACAGCTTCACAAACTTCCAGAAGCTCAAAAATGAAAAATGTTATATTTGATGTTATTTATTCAAAACAGGACTTTAATTAACAATTAACAGCTTTTGGTTAACAATTATACACAATTATATTGTTTTGATCAATACAACTTCTATCCAAAAACATTCAAAATACTAAAGAAATTGAGGAATATTATATTTGATTTTATACAACATTAATTTTATTTAACAGTTTTTCACAATTCAAAAAACATCCAAAGTAATAATAAAATAAATATTAAATATATTAATTTAGTTAACAATTAACAGTTTTCTAGTTAACAAATAACTTTTCCATAATAAAGACATTATATTTTATTTAATATGACTTTAGCATTTTAGTTAATTATTTACACACACACTCACATTTTTATACTTAAACAAAATAAATAAAACATCCAAAAAAAAAATGTCTAAAGAATTTATATTTTATTTTATATATGACTTTATTTTAAATGTATATTATTTTACTATGTACTTTTATTTTAAAATGTATAATTTTGAACAGTATTTTTCTACTCTGAAACTTCTTTACAAAAATAATGACTTTTGGTTTTAGTTTAGTTATCATTTAATTATGATTTGCTTTACATAACAATTATAACTTTTTCACAATACTTTGAAACTTTAAAAATAACTTTCATACGAAAATACCATTGGTTTGCCTCTTAATTTGCTTAATATCTAAGCTTCAGAACAGGTGGAAGCCCTTAAGTAAGATACATTTTGGAAAATATTTATTTCTTGGCATTTTATACATAATTTCATCTTTTAAAATCACCTAAACAAAGAGTTATATTTGATATTCTTTAATGAAGAACTAGAAGTCTGACTGTTTTAAACAATCATTGCATCTAATTAACATAAAATAAAACATCTGACACCTTCTGTTGGGTCTATATCACTTTTGATATAATACTCAAATACATATTTGCATATTGAAAGGATGATGCCTCATTTTTTATATATTTTAATATTTTCATAAATGAAGTCACTTTGTTTCACGCAGCTTTAATAAAGCAACATTTCATTTTGAATGAAAGGCAATGACACGTTTGGCCTATTCTTTGACTTGATGATGATTTGTTTTGATTGAGGAAACAGTCTAAACGTGTGAAACGCTGCTGAGCAGGTCAGTGCTGTCGCTCCTCTGTGGGCTAACACTTCTTAACTAAACCACAACACCAGCAGGTGCATTCTGGGTACTGGAGACGTCGATCTGTCCCACGATCCCTCGTCTCATAGATTGGAAATATAAATGAGGACCAATGAGATCCGCTGGGACACAGACGGGAACGCTCCTGACATCATCAGGAAATACAATGGTACTTTCTTACAT
Organism: Enteromius afrohamiltoni; assembly: GCA_034779775.1. Taxonomy (NCBI): domain Eukaryota; kingdom Metazoa; phylum Chordata; class Actinopteri; order Cypriniformes; family Cyprinidae; genus Enteromius; species Enteromius afrohamiltoni. The sequence goes on from JAUYWG010000053.1 coordinate 504,129, forward strand.
ACTGAATGATTTTCAGTCATAATTCACACAAACATCATTTTTTATCTCCTTTATGCAAAATGTGATTGCTTAACTTGATTAGTTGTTTAAGTGTGATTCAGACACGTTCAGAGTATTTAACGTGGTAAATTTCACTTCTCGACAGCGACAGATCCTAAACAAGCGAATGAAGCTGTTTCATGTGGCAGATGATTATAGTTATTAATTTCTTACCGGCGAATGTATCAGGAACGTAGTCCTTCACCTCGATATACACAAATATAGCAGGAAGAGTCAGAGCTTGATTCTTTTCATTTCTCAAACCGATGTAACGATAACCTGTGAGAACATGACCAAACTGTGTTTTAGCAAATAAAAAGAAACATCTTGTGATAATACAACACAATTGTATTTTTTGTTGAAAAATAATAACAGTAAAGATCTACTGTAACTCTTATTTAAATTAAATTGCTAAAAAATGCAAAATACAATATAATAAAAAACAAAAATACAACTGTTTTAAAAAGAATAATATTAGATTATGAAGATATTAAAACAATTTAATATTTTATTATTATGATTATAATAACAGTAAAAACAGCGTTCATATTATTAATTTAAAATGATGATTATTATTATTATTTTTACTTTTATTAAAATTATTATTATTAAAATAGGCTGTAAAATTATAAGTTGAATTAAAATTCTTAAAAGAAAAAAAAATCACAGCGTTGCGTTATGGTAAGGGACATTACATTTCCATCACATGCTTGAGGTATTCGGCCAATCACAACGCACTGGATAGCTGACCAATCAGAGCACACCTCGATTTTTTAGAATGATGAGCTTTGTACAAATCAACCCATTTCAGGAGGCGGAGCTCAGAGGAGAAACAAAAATGTACAGTATGTGGAAAATAATTTAATCCAAAATCTCAGGCCCTGTTTACACTAGTGCATTTTAGTTTTAAAGCGCATAACTTTTGCTATGGTTACGCCTATCATATACACTACTCTGATATTTTCTACGGTGGCCCACTAGTGTACAACAGAATTAAAAAAGCAAACATTAGATCACAACAAAATTAAATTAAAAACAAAACACAAACATAACTCACAACAACAGAAATGCTCCTGACCACTAGGGGGCAGTTGGTCTGCAGAAATGGCTATTGTGCACATGTTACGAGTATTCGCGGGCAGTCTGTACCTGTTTTAACGCTGACATTAAAACCATCCCCTGACGTTATTTCAGCTTGCGATGTATTGTCTATTTTTTGGGTCCTACCAACACATTTTTACTGCCAACACAGCCCGCAGCGTTTGCGAGTACCTCACACAATAATTGTTTCTGCAGAACAACTGATCCCTAGTGTTCAGGAGCATTTCCAGATATCCTATATATAAGTAAACTACTGCGTTAAAATGCCAAAAACTGCTGTAGTTTCCTCAACTATCTGGCGATTGTGTTTGACTGGACTTCACTGCTGGAACTATTGGTTGTTTAGCACTATTGGCTGCTCCATGACAAGCTCCAAGGGATCTACCTATATTGTCTATGGTTGTACATGCATGAATGGTCATGTGCCGTATTTTAGGTTGTGTAGTGTAAACGGAGATCGTTTCTGAAACACAGTGAAAACGCGGATCATTTTCATTCTAAAACACTGTTTTAAAATGAAAACGCACTCGTGTAAATGGGTCTTAGGCTGCTTCTCACCCGGACGGATGGCTGAGACGGGAATGATGCGATGGCCGATGAACTTGCCGCCCTCTTCATACACAGCTATCCTGAGGGATGCCAGCGTGGGCAACACCACCTGACCCATAAATAACAGCGTTATTGATTTCAGGCTCTCCGGACTACTGAAGAACGCTTAGAGAGAAACAGCCTTACTTTTTTGAAGACGATGGGCTCCTCGTCCCACACAGGGTTGATGGCGTTGCTCTGGGACGTCTTTGTCTTGAACGCTTTCCTTCTCGTGTCGACAGGGAGCCCAAACATGTCAATCTCCACATAAACGCCCACCTTCTTGTCAGTCAGAAACTGTCCTGATATGATCTGATAAATGACATGAACACATAACCAGAGCTCAGAAAACATTCTGGCGATATAGAAAGAGCGCAAGTTTGATTTTGGCATTGGTGGGGACAAAACCACAGACATTTAATAGTTTTACTATACTTTTACTATAGTAAAACCATGGATAATCATGTAAATCTAAATTATAAATAATCACTTGCAATATTTTTCAGGAGCAAAAACTAACACGGGCATCAAAACTGGAGATTTTTGTTTTTAAAATGATAAATGACATCCTTTTTTGCCCATCAAATGTGAACATATAAATTATTATAAATAATATAGATTTTATGGTATTTGTCTGGAACAAAAGTTAATTTGGCCATCAAAATTCAACTTAAATTTCATTTAAAAATTACATGATTTTATTGTATTTTTCTGGGGGGGAAAGACATTTGGTCAACAAAACTGAAATATTTTTACTGAAACAAAATGTAATCAGAATTGAGCTACATTTGCTAAACTAATGCTAAAGCTGCTTCTGAAGAAGTCGAGCTGTTCTAACCTTCACTGATAAGGTGTTGGCTACAATGCCGTCCACAGTGCTCTCTGTGAAGGGGTCGAAGTGCTTGTCCGGTCGTCTCATGAACTCTGGTTTGAGTCTATAGCCACTCTTACCATTGTACTCGTACATGCCGAGGTTCAGCTGCATGGACAGATCTGAAAGAAACCACACCGGAGAGTTCATATCACAGTCATGTTTTCATAAGGCTCTCCCAGAGCGTCTTCATTATTCATCATCTCACCGATGGTCTGAAAGTTCAGAGCGACGAGCTGACAGCCGGCGTTCCAGAAGACCTGCGGCATGTAGTTGGAGGAATCCACGCGAGTTCCTTTAGGATATATCCTGCTCAGCTGGAACTTGTTGTATCTACATGTACACTGTTAAGGGAGCGTCATAACCATGCATTTTATTGATAAGTCAATGAATCATTCAGCTCCATCACAACCAGGACAGACATGTGTGATCACCAGCACCTGAGAAAAAAGTATTTTTTTTTCTCTATTTTATAATCCTAAATTCCAATTTCAACTAGATTTGTAGACAAATATTAGGTCGGCTTAAAAAAGCCAAATGGCCAGAATTTTTGAAAAAAAAAGTTCATTTTGAAGTAGTTTGAAATTAAAATTAGTTTTGAAGATTAAAGTTTGAATGATTAGAAGGCAACACGGCCTGTCAGAAAAAAAAAACAGATGTGGTTGCTAAGGTATTCTGTATGGTTGCTAGGGTGCTGTTATGTATGTAGTTTTTGGGGAACCCAGACTGGTTGCTAGGGTGTTCCTATGTTGTTGCAAGAAAGTTGCTATGCAATTGCTAAGGTACTCTGGGTGGCTGCTAAGCTGTTGCTAGGATACTCACAGTGGTTGCTAAGGTGCTGCTATTTGGTTGCTAGAGCATTTGATGTGGTTGCTACTCTATTTGGTTGCCAGGGTGATTGCTAGGGTGCTGAAAGTGGTTACTAGTGTAGTTGCTAGGTTGTTGCTAAGGGGTTGCTGTGTGGTTGCTAGGGTACTCACCGTGTTTTATAAGGTACTGTTAGGTTGCTGGGGTACCTGGGGTGGTTGCTATGTGGTTTCCGCGGTACACAGGGAGGCTGCTAGGGTGTTTCTAACCTGACTAGTATGTGGCTAACATGTTGCTGCATGATTGTCATGTTGCTAACACCTTGTTAGTATGATTAGCAAGTTACTACCATGTTGCTAGCATAATTAGTAAGTTACTAGAATGCTGCTATCACGATTAGCATGTGCCTAAATTATAACGTATTTTCTATTGAACATACATGTTTAGCATATAAATTATAACATTTATATAGTGTTTTTCTGCAACAAAAACCTAATGTAAACTGCAGCAACTTTGAAACAGAGCATGAGTCAGATGGACTCCTTTTCTGAAATCTTTCTGACAGATAGGATTATTTAGGTCATAAGTTATGGCATAAATAATAGATGCGCTTGTCCTGGTTTGTCGTTTTGTGTCTGTTCAGATATGTGGGCTGTATGTGAAGAGAGGCGGAATAAAATAAATAGAGAATAAAGCAGTAAGCCTCGTGAAGCCGTGCTTTACAGTGAATCTATAACAGCTCAGGAGTGTTGTTCGGCACGACGTGAAGCTGTTATAAATTCACTGTAAAGCACGGCTTCCCGAGGCTTTCTGCTTTTATGAAAAGGTTATTTCATATGTAGTAAGGCTTTTAAAATATAAAGCTAATAAAATGTAATGATGTTACTCAAGATATTTGTCTTCCACCAAACAATGTAGTTCCTCAGAAACAGTTGTGGTTGCAACAAAGTTTTGAAACCGTTTTATAAAAATAATTATTTATTTAAATGTATTCATTATATACTC
>JAUYWG010000053.1:508639-524266 GCA_034779775.1 Enteromius afrohamiltoni
TGGCTGCTCTGTCAGTTCTTCTTCATCAGTTAGGAACCTAGGTGTGCTGTTTGATAGCAATCTTTCATTTGAAAGCTTCTAGCATCTGTAGAACCTAGCACCTGATTTCTACTGATTATCATCGTTTTGACTACAGAGACGTCTCTGGATTTGATAAATAAATAGTTTAATCTCGTCCTTATACATTACCATCACTCTGTTCTCCTACTTGCTAATGTTCAGTGCTTTGCTACAATCGATTATTGATTGATTGATTATTTCTTTGATTATTTCTTTGTGGACAGTCTGCTAAATCCAGACTGACACTCCATGTTAATTTTAGCGGCTGTTTTTGTCATGAGGATCTTGGCAGTGGAAAGCGTGACATTGATTTGGTCTTTTTGGACTTTTTGAGTGAGTTTGAGTAAAAAACACGCAGGTGTTGCATCAGAAAACAGCAGACAGCTGCCTACACAACACCAGCCAAGAAACTGCTGCTCTATTGTTATGCCATTTTCCAAATGGAAATTCCCTCCCTTCGGTTTTTGCTGTTTTGCTTAGAAATAGCCCATGTTATCTTTTTGCATATTAAGATGAATCCTTGTAAATTTTACTATCTGGTCTCATGGCATTTAGTGAGACACAAAATTTGTACCAACGAGTACATATCACTGCAGTTTCGGTTTAGGGTTGGATTTGGTGTAGGGCATATTTCCAGCAACTTTTAGCAACAGTCCACAGATAATAAAATTCTGAACCGCTGCAATACATGACTACATCACATTTAGATTTTTGGCTAAACTACACCTTTAAGTTGAAGTTAAGTCATATCAATCTTCTTGAACTTGTTTTCCTAATTTCACCCGCAGGATGATGACACATCCTCAGCTTTACACCACACACACGTCACTTGTGTGTTTGGCCCTTAACTGCTGTTTGCTGTTTTGTTTAATAGATATAAATGGAAATGACTCTCATTAGGGTGTTTATGATGGGTAGAGAGTGAAATCACAAAAGCATCTGCTCTGGGTGTGACAGTGGAATACGAGCAGATGTTATATGTTGATAACAGAATGAATGTGTGTGTGTGTGTGTTAATGAAAACAAATGCTGATTCGTCAAACTGTGTTTTTCCTGATGTCAGGAGGTCATAAACGCTGAATGGTAACGTTTATAGTGCACGCTTTTTGTAAATTCTAAATCAATATTTGCTTTCACCACTGGTAAATATAGACCGGAGCAGTTGTGTCAAAAATGAACCTGGAAACGACAAGTGCATTGCTAATATTACGTACATATTTGAACATTACATGTAGATTACTTGAAAACTACATGTTTTATAATATTTTGTTTATTTAATATAAATTAGGTTCTCTCTTCTGGGGCATGGTGTATTTGTGACCTTGTGCTTTGTCTACTTTTGCAATATACACACTCACACACACTCACACACACATAAACAAACACTGTATATAAGGATATGTCAAAATCTTATATAGTGGAGTGCTTGCAACCCCTTTAGCCGTATTTTATTCATAATATAGCACTGCCTTCAGTACCTTAGTGCTGGTTACCACATAATAGAAATGATAAAAACCAAAAATATATGTATTGAAATTTTACTTTTTTGTTAAACGCAGTCCTTCGACTAAAAAATAGTGCCTGACAGAAACAGTAAACGGCAAAAACATGGATTTCAGAACGAGACGGTTGCTCCTAATAATGGTTACCCAAACAAAAAATTTAATTCTGACAAAATGTTTTATTAGTGTTATTGTACTGTAAATGAGTCTATTTAAAAGTTTGTATTGTTTCAAAATAAATTAGCCTAATTAACCTGTGTAAAAAAGTTATTTTGTTATTATTGGATAGCAATTTTTTTTTCTTTTATATTTTCTATATTGTTATAGAATAGATTCATCAGCATCATGAAAGCTAACCTGTATGTTTGTCTGGACGGTGTCCAGCGGTCAATCTGAATAGCTTTCATGTGGAAATAGGATGCTCTGCTTTAAGGCAGAAACTCAGGGAGAGGGGATGTGATATCTTCACTTCAGGGCTGTTAAACACATCAAAGTGCTTCTTGAGGACCGAGACGCATCTCATATGGAAAACGCTGTTTCATTTGCATTATAGAGTGTCTCAGGAGAATCACACTTTCAGTTGACCATGCAGACGTTGCAGTTTTAAGCCACTTAAAAAAAGTGTTTTTAGAATAATATTTAAATTGCATTGCAACCATTTGGAACAATCATGTATCCGCATAGCAACACCCTGTATCCTATAAGGTCAAATTATATATTTATTTCAGCTAGTTTCCAAAGCAACATTTATTAATTTAGTTCTCGTTTATTTATTTCATCTTATTTATTTAGTTTAACTTGATGTAATAAAATAACTTCAAACTAAATCCATTCATAAAAATTAATATGAACTTGTTAGCTCTTGTCAGGGTTATTATAGTTAACTAAATCTAAAAGCCATGATTCAGTTATTTAAATAAAATAAAAATATATACATATTTATATAATTATATACTATATATATTCTAAAACATGTCAAACTAAAACTGAACCTTAATCTAAGCATCTGTAAATAACAGCCTTCAGGCTCAATGGAAATACATGCGTCTAAACACAATTCTGCATTGTGTGGTGCTAAAATGCAGTTTTTTTTATGTTGATATAGGTACGTATTACTGTGTATTAGTGGTATTGAGTGTCGCTAAAACACCTGATAGTGTTAACCAATGCAAAAGTGATAGAAAATGCGCTTAGAATAAACAGATGATATCATTCGCTGGTGTGCTGTCCTTACAGTCCTCTTGGTGGGGCTTTAGTGTTCATTTGAACTGGAAGAAATGCCATGTGATGTATTTCCAATAAACTCTTCCTGGTTTCTCTCTCATCAGCTAGTTCATAAGTAATTGACCAAATGGAGAAAAGGAGATTGGTCTGCTGAGCAGGTTCTCCAGGTGAGGTCTGTAAACCACGACATGATGAGCAGTATAGGTGCTGTTTTTGTGGTTTTAGTTTGAAATCAATTTTCATTAATCATGTCCGAAAGCCGCTGCCTGCAGTTCTGAGCGCAGGATCGCTGACCAGAACGACCATCCCCTGACCCAGCACCCCGTTTGTACACCACAGCACATTAAAACACATCGCGCTTAACCTGTGCTGATGTGCTCCGCTCTGATGCTGTTCATTTAGATGCTTTCCTGGTATCCAGATGTTTGCACACATCCTAATTGTCCTAAAATCTACTGAAAAAATTATGCACAGAGAATATACCACAGGCTAATTTGCACATTTTTTTATTGCATTTAATATTTAGCATAAATCACATTCCCTTTAAAAAAAACGCAAATGTAAATAAAATGCCATATAACATTTGTTCTGATTTATGTCAATGTAATGAAGAGTTTAAAACACAACCTGTTGGGTTGAATCAAATGTCACATGCTCTACAGCACTTCAAATTGATTATGCGAAAAGGTCATTGTTTTAATTCTCAGTAAGACTCACATTATCAGCTTCATCTCTGCTTTGGCGTTTAACAGTGTAATGCTAATTGAGGCTGGCGTGACACTGTAAAAAACGCAAAGGTGTTAAATTGAGAGTCACATGGAGGGCAAAGTCATAACTGCTCACCTTCACATCAGAGGAACTCTCACAAACAGTCTTTCATGGAAACATTATGGATGTTTAGAGGAGGATGACACCCTACGATCACACCCAGAGATGAAAATGTAGCCACTCTCAGGCCATCCAAGATTTAGATGAGTTTGTTTCTTTATCAGATTTGGAGAAATGTAGCATTGCATCAGTTTCTCATCAATGGCTGCTCTGCAGTGAATGGGTGCCGTCAGAATGAGAGTCAGTTAACATTTCATCAGTTAATCCATAATCCACAATAAGGCTTCCTCCAGTGAAAAAATCCATCTCCTGTTGTCTCTCACTTTTGTTTAGAGATGTTTTGGACTGTTTTGGGCTCATAAACAGTGCTTGGTCTGTGCAGATGTCCTCTCCTGATTCAGACACTAGGTTTTGGACTCATTATGTATTTCAGCCAGAAGCAATGGTTTGACAATAAAAATGTCTTGATGGATTTCTCAAGATGTTTATTAATGGACTGGTGTTGTGGATCATTGTGATGTTTTTATCAGCTGTTTGGACTCTCGTTCTGACGGCACCCATTCACTGCAGAGCATCCTTTGCTGAGACACTGATGCAATGCTGCATTTCTCCAAATCTGATGAAGAAACAAACTCCTCTGCATCTTGCATGGCCCGAGGGTAAATAAAGTAAATACTTTCATTTTTGTTTGAAATATTGCTTAAAGACATTTTTTTTTTTTTTTACACAAAAATAATTAAAAACGCAAAGTATCTATTTTTAAAATGCATAAAAAAGGCACCAGTAAAAATGCTGTTTGAAATGTTTATTTTTACACGTTGCATACGCTTTAATATGCTATTTTGTGAAAATAGTAGGTCGTACTGAGTGTTTGAGGTGCAGTATTTGCGTCATTCAAAGCACATGGATGCAAACCCTCACACACATGTCCTTATGTGCTGACAGACAAAAATCAAAGGCTGAGGCGAGAACACTACATTATATCTAATAACATCAATATTACATGTCAGGCTTGAGAAAAAAGGTTTTGTAATAAATCAATGAGGATAAAAATAATAAGTGCGCCCTGCTCCTTCAAATTACAGCTGCCTAGATTTTGTCGTGTTCACCATTTTTCTGGTGTCATTAAAGCCCGAGTGGAGAGCAGTTAAAAAGCTCTGTGCATTTATTTTGACACAAAGGCAGATGGTGTTGCCCGCTCCAGAACAAAGCTGACTTTATTGGAAATTGCTTTCTAAAAAGGCGACGTATATTGCAGAACCGCAGCAAAAATGCAAAGAGGTAACTGCTTTGACATGATGAAAGACCAGGAGAGAGATAAAAGCTAAGGTAGTTGAAAGCAAAAGAGATTAATTATTTTGCATGTACACTGTAATTGACATTTTAAAATATAGAAATAATTATATTTATAATATATATAAATATATAACAAATATAAAAAACAGTACTAAATCTGAAATGAAAAAAACATTTCAGTTAATTATTAATTAATGTTTAGTTTTAATTATTTTGCCAAGATTTAGTTAGTATGCCAAGACTGTTTCTATTTTTCTTTTTTGCATCCTTTGTAAAGTCATTGGGCTTAAGCCTCAGAGAATGGTGCTCGCAACACACAGATTGTGGGTTTCATTCCCATAGAATGACTGAACTAATAAAGTATACGATAAATACAATGAAGGTCCCTTTGGATAAATGCATCTACAAAAAGCATAGTGTTCTCATTATTTATATGCATGCACTAAATGCCCATTTTGATTTAATAGGTTCTTTAAATACTTTTCATTAATGTGAAATTAAATCGGACACCCCCTAGTGGCGACCTGCTACTTTAATTAAAAGTGGCCTCTAGCTGACATGGTCAGACCCGTCTTTCATCAAACTTGTCCATTCTTAGGCAATGAAAGTTATGAGCTTTCTGCTAATTTATCAGCACTGGATCTCAAATGCAAATATGGCAGGGTTTTAAAGAAGTCTGGTGGCGTTTCCCTGCAGGTGCGTTTCTAAACGGTCAGCGGCACTGGGAAATAAGAGAAATATAAAAACAACACTCAGCGGGAAAACATTATTGCACGGTTTCAATTAAAAAGCGAGTCCTCGACCGGCCATTATTTCAGGGCTCCAGGAACAGAGTGACGATAAAGAAATGAAAGTGCAGTATTAATGAGCGCATGCAAACAAGCTCTTGTTATTGCTGAAGTGACATTCCTCCTCATGGCGCTTCCATATCTGCTGTGTACGTTTGTATTTGACCAGATCCTCAGGGAAAGAGATTATATATGTGATATATTTTGGTTCTTTGAGAGGCTTGTCTGCAAGAGAGTCTGTTAAATATACAGATATACAATATATACAATATAACTTTTGATGTTACAGGTCAAGGGGATTTATAGCAGTTGCTCAGCTTTTATTTCAGACTAGGCTACTGTAAGTCTAGTTTTGATGTTAGTGGAGAAGAATGGTGTCGCTACAGAATCTACTAGCAGAGACTGAAAATAGCTAGTCAAACCAGGAGACCTGCAGCATTACTAAGATAAATAAATAAAAGTTCTAGCATCTCAGTGTAGTTCTTATTGGCTGTTCATAATGGGAGTGTGCTGTCTCCTCCTCCTGTAGTGCATTTAGTGGGACGCAGCTGTGAAAGTGAATCTTGACGTGTTTTCAGAAGTTCATGTCATGGGTTTTATTCTATTTATTTGGTTATTTGTTTATTATTAAAATGTATCTATTAATTTAATGCCTATAATATAACAATTTATTATTAATGAATAAATGCATATATATATATATATATATATAATTTCCAGTTTATATTAATAATAATTAATTATTATTTTTACTTAATATATATATATATATATATAAATATATTTATATATACACACACACTTTAAAATAGTATTTATCAAAATATACAATTATAATATTTAATCATAATAATTAACACATAAATCTTTATACATTATTAAATTGAGTATGTCACCAATAAATTAATAAAAGCTGCCTAAAGGGAATTTGACATATTCACACAGACAGATATGAGATGAATTGATGTTCTTATAAATGGCTTGTAAAGAAGCCTGTTTGTCCGGCTCACTGTAAAAGGCTATTGCTCAATAAAACCCATCATGAAAGACATTAAACCGCTGTTACACAACGTGACATTAACTATATCGTTAAAAGAAAATGAATGAATCTCAGGTCATTCATTCGGTCGATAGCTTCTGTTCTTCATTTATTATCAGATGTGAAGACATTTCCAGCAGTTTCACACCTGCCGTTTGTTACTAAATCAAACCAATCAATACATGATGTTTATCACATTTTTGAAGCTTTTATGGATCACACTTTATATAAGATTCATTAACAGTTCAGTAGAAAACATCATATGATACAGATCAGTTATTCATTTACAACTATAGATAATTATGCGGGTGTCCTAATATAGTGTCCCGGTTGGTTACTAAGGAGTTGCTAAGGTGTATCCCTCTTCTTTTCAACGTAATGATATTCTGGGTTACTACTGTGGTTGCTAAGTTGTTGGGGTTTTTTTTCTTTTCTTTTTTACTTTCAAAATTTTTAAATATTTAAATGCAAATTTAGGCGTTAATGTGGTTGCTATGGTTTTCTGGATGGTTGCTAGGGAGTACCTAAGGGTGGTGGTTGCTATACGTTGATAAAGTGTTTTACATTTCTTTTCAACATTTTCACAATTTGAATGTAAATAAGGATCTTTTGAGGTGTTAATGCGGTTGCTAAGGTGTGCTGGGTGGTTGCTAGGGTCTAGCTAAGGTGGTCTGGGTGGTTGCTACCAGGTGCTAAGATGTTTTACAATTCTTTTCAAAATTTTTACCGTTTGAATGTAAATAATGATAATTTGAAGTGCTAATCTGAATTCAAAATTGTCCTGGACAGTTGCTAGGGAGTTGCTAAGGACATTCAGGAATGTTTTGATGAGGTTAGTGTATATGTTAGCTGTATAAAAACATGAAAGCTGACGTGCATTATGTAGCTAGGTAAACGTGTGTGTGTGTGCACTTGTGTGTGAGTGTATGCATATGTTTGTTTGTATATATTTTTCAGCAAATTAACTCCTCGTTCCGAGCCAGAGACTGTGAATGTAGTAGTGGCAGGTGTCTCAGACACACTGTGAGTTTGCAGGAAGATCTTGACTGACTTGGTGTGTGTAAGTTGATGTAAGTGTTCTCATACGTGAGTGTAATGAATGAATACAGCACTGATGCCTGATGACATGTGGGCTAATTGCAGCGCAGCTCAGTGGAAATGTCAGCCGTATGACGGTGAAAGTGAGTCAGTCGCTCAACTAATAAATGTCACAGTTAACACTAACGCTACAGTATATATTAGCTTGTGGAATAGAAATAATAAAACACAAATCTATGAGCCTCGTCCTGTTGTGACGTCGATGCTTAGAAAACAAGCACACAGAAGTCAGTTTCATTGGAGTTATTAAGATTTGTCAAGTATTTGTCCCACTTATTTAACACTTTTAATATATTTAACACTTCCTATATTTACAAATAATTTGTAGTTAATAGCCTACAATAAATCGCTAAATTATAAAATACAATACAAATATTAAGTTATTTGCATTCAATTATTTTTGTAAAAATAACAATTGATTAAGATTAATTTAATTTACAATTATTTAATATAAATATAATTATTATAATTACTATTAATTATATATAAATATATCATTCATGAAATATTTTTAAAATTTAAAATTACCTTACACATTTAGAATTAATGTCTGCATTAAATTACATGAAATATTAATTAATTAATTAATTAATGCAAAATATAAAACAGGTGCACTGATTTATTTGATCAGAACAAGTCTGACAACCTGAACTTAAAATTAATACATTTATAAAATTATGTGACATTTTTCAGAGTCGTTGACACAATCTGTGATGTCATTTCCTGTTTATGTTTTGTGTGTGTCACATGACACTTCCTATATGTGAGTTGGCAATTCATTTTCAAATGTCAATTTAAAAGAAATGATTTTGAAAGACTGACATCTTAATTAGTTTATATATTAGGTGTGCTCAACTAATTCTCTCCATGAAATGCATTTTAATACATTTATAAACCAATTAATGGATTTGAATACAGTAGCTTTACATATAAATATGCCATGTGATATAAAATGCTATTACACAAAAACAATGCTTTATATATCTGAATAATTCAGCAGTGAATCCACTGTGATCTGGATTGGCAGTGCCATATAGAAACTCTAGAAAATACTTTTAATACTTATTAAGTTTAATAATAAATAAATCAAACTGGGCAAATATGACGTAAGACGGATGGGAACAGATGGTGAAGGTATCTCAGTGTGTTCACCTGCAGTGTCTTGATAAAGCTTTAAATGTCAATAATCAACTGACTTATTATTTTATATTTTTAGTCAGTTAATTAAAAGCAATTTTGATGAAACTGAGGACAGCATTTCTGGTTGTTTTCCTATTTTACATCTTAAATGTATACGTCATATATTGGAGCTGATGTTTGATGAACTGCTGAAATATTCTGTTTCCTCTTTACGTTTACTAATCACTGGGAAATAATTTCTGTTCTTCATCCTGTGTGTACCAAGATAAATTGTTCAGGGATTGTTGACTTTGTTCAGTGGCCTATTTTATAAACTTGTTCACAGCGCCACCTTCTGTTCATATACTATTAAACAGCAAATGAATAAGAAAAAAAAGAAACATATAAAAGAAACGAAAGCAGGGAAAATGAATGATCACAGTGCTATTATTGACAATATAAAATAAGTATTTAATTTTAACAAATGTATAGTGTGTGTGTTTGTGTCTATACTCCCTAATGTTGGAATAATTCACAACATAGGGGATGAAGAGCTGGTCTGAATATGGTTTATCTATATTATTTTTAACATCTTTGTTATAACATATACTGTAATATGTAATTCAATTCATTCAAATTTAAATATATTATAAGTTTTAAAATCAAGTGCATTAAATGTTCTTTTATTCAAACATTATGTTTTTTTCCCAAATAAAATTCTATGTTGTTTTAATTTTTCTCATAATAATATGTTTTGGAGCATCTATAGTGTAAACTAGTCTAGCAAAAAAGGAAAAACCTTTTCTAGAGAAAAGGTTCTAGAGCAAGAGAAAAAAACACTCTTCTCTAACCACTTTTTTTCTCAGTCTTATCTTTAGCTTTGTATTCATACAGTATTGTTGTTCTAATACCAATTGGAATATAATAAAATATGTTTTTCTTTTTTCAATTTTTTGTTTATCCTAAATATCCATTATATTTCTAATTAGAAATAAAATTCAAAATTAGGGGTAGTCGTGGTCTAATGGATAGGGAGTTGGGCATGTAACCCAAAGGTTGCAGGTTTGAGTCCCAGGATGGGGTTGGTGAATAACCAGTGCTATCTGCACCTTCAATACCCTTGAGCATATCATGCTTTCATTTTCAGGTTTTTTTTTTTTTTTTTTTACATGTTTCGAATTAAATAATAATACATTGTTTACTTTGTTAGCTCTATATTTGTGCTTTCCACAATAAAACTTAATGCAATCTAAGGCTGAATATCCAACAGATTTGATCCACAATGCCTGCACCTGGTGTGTCTCCCAACAATCCTGAGAAGTTCCTGGATCAAGACTTCAAGAATGGAGACTGGAGCAACAGGTATGAATTCTTCTGTATGAATTTACATTTCTCTGTAATTCCTCTGTATATCAGTTAAAGCATCTGACAGCTTGTTGATCTGCTCTCTTTAGGTCCCTGTTGTGGGAACTTGTACATCCTGAGGACCAAAAAATACAACATTATACTCGACAATAGAGAATTCTGGTGAGCAAAATTAGATTTTTGTGCATAAACTATATAATTGCAAGTCACTATATTTAGTTTTGCAAGTCAGTGGAGGATTTCTCCAGGAATTTTTCAGATTTGGATATATGTTATTCAGATGTGAAATTGTTCACTGGATCGCATTTTATCTCCAGGAAGACTGAAGTGCACAGAGGCCAGTGGATTTTAGGAACAACAGCAGGAGGCTGCTCAAATAACATAGGTAATCAAACCCGTATTATTCTACAACTATATTTATTATAAGGATGCAACTTCAAGTCACTTCAAGCATGGGTCGACAATATCTATCTGAAGATTTTATTTGCAAAAAGAGATTATTCTGTTTTTAAAGAGGTCATATGATGTGATTTCAAGTTTTCCTTTCTCTTTGGAGTGTTACAAGCTGTTAGCGCATAGACAAGATCCCTGAAGTTGCAAAGCGCTGTTTGTTTTCTTCATTTTCTAACTGCACAAAGTTGTGTTGTTATTATATGTGTATACAAATTAAAGTAGACCCTTCACAGATTCGATTGATGTATTGCTCTTATCAGTACGATCAAAACTCAGTGTGTAATATTACAGTGTAATATAAGTTCTTATTGGCGTCGTCAAGAGAAGACGCTTCAAAACCCCCCCCCAAGGGGTTGTCAAACCTGTTGTCAAGTGTCAAAACCTTCTTTATAAAAGTCATGAGTTGTACACGCTCCCCTAAAACAGCTTGTTTAAACACCTCCACTTTTTTACGTCACAGAGTGAGTTTATTTTCATAACATCGCCCAAATTTTTACGCCTAGAAAGAAGGCGGCGCTATTATTCTGTCTGTAGTGTTGCTGCGGGCGCCATGTTCTGGAGACGCTGTTTGTCGTTGTGAAAGTCAAACTACTTTGTTTGTGCATCCTAAAGAGGACACAGCTAGAAATCAGTGTTAAGTTGTGTTTCCAACACTGCTCCAGAACAGTTGAACACAAATATTGGAGTGTGTTCAGCACATTTCCGGAGGACTGACTCCTGAAGCTGACAGAGCAGTCTATGCTGGCTGTGCACAGAGACTAGAAAGAGAGGCCATTCTACCTCTGCTGCTGACCACTCACAACCTTTAAGATACTGAGCTTTTCTTATTAAAAGAAGCTGCTACTTACTATTCAAATGGGAGTGATTGTTTGTTGTTTCTCCGATCACGAATCCAGATATGCTGTTATGTTTAAGAGGCATGATGCAATGCGACTTGCACGAATACAGCGTGTGTGAAATTCGCTTCAAAGCAAACGCAAATTTGGCAAGGCGGTTCCAGTCTCTGTAGTGGTTAGACACGAGGTAAAATTCGTTTTGAGTATATCTAATAGGCAAACTTTGATTTAATGAATCTAGTTTTTATTTACTTTTTATTCCTGTTTCTGTTAAAGTATGAAGATGTGTCGTACAGCTCCTCCACATACAGCGACAATGCTTTTGTCCTCCATAGTTCACATAGCAATCACGTCACTACTAGAGCAAGCTCCTGATTGGTTAACGCAGCGTGATTTTTTTTTTGGCCAAAGTTCAGATTTGAACTCCTACCTTCCAGAAGCCTGCTCTGATTGGTCAATTGGCCAAGTATGCTTAGATTGGTTGCTACAAATAGATTTAAGAAGGGTTTGCTTCTAATCAAGAAATGGTAAATGTTTTTGTAAACATTGTTTTTTGTCTCCATATTGAGAGACAAAATCTGAGATTTTCTCCTATTCCTGTTTTGCTTCCAGTTCCAGTGTTTTTGATCTGATCTTTTAGGAAATTCACAGAAGACTGACATTAGGCTTTCAGGGACTCTTGCGTTTCTTTGTAAATTATAGAATAAAAAAAATCACATTATCGCAGTTTAAAAATGTAAACATTTCATTATCTTTATCTCAATAACACAGCTCAGTGTGAATTTGAATGCCTTCGTTTGTGGAAAAGAGTTGTTTTTCAAAAGGTTTTTTATTTATATTTAAAATGTTATATAAAGTTACAAAATATCTTTGCGGAACATGATCTTTACTTTATATCCTAATGATTTTTTGGCATAAAAGAAAAATCCACAATTTTGACCCATACAATGTATTTTTGGCTATTGCTACAAAGATTCCTGTGCTGCTTCTGACTGCTTTTGTGTTATAAGTGAAATGGGTAGCAATTGCTCTCTGGATTGTTTGTTTCAGGACATTTTCTGTGACATGGACGTCTTGTGCACTGGAATCTAAATGAACTCAGAAATGCTCTTAAGGTCACAGGTAACTTCACTTTCTTACACCAATTGATTGTCTAATGTGCAAAACAATCATTGTTATGCTGATATTTTGGATGTCTTCAAGGGTTTGTATTGAGTGACAGTATTCTGAATCTCATGGCTCTACGATATGGTGACTCTAATGGTGAAATGACACTGGAAAACTTTATTGTGCTTGTCCTGTGCATGGATTGCATGTGAGTCTAAAACATTAGTCTAATTGTGTTGTACTGTATATTCTGAATCAAACAAGGAACCACTTTGAAATTGAATTGTGAGGTTTCTCACCCCTATATCACATCAAATATTTATAGATAAGGAAGAAATAAGCTTCACAATGCATATGTAAATCAATATAATGGAAAGACTGCATGATAGCTTTTTTTTTAAAGCTTTAAAACTGTTTCCTCTCTATGTACTGTATTTCAACCATTAAATCGGTATCTCAGCATTCCCTGCTCATGTTGTGGATAGTTAATAACTACATACTGTGACATTTGCACAATGTTTAAATATTGACCTGAGAGTCATATTGTTACATCACACCAGAGTGGGCGGAGTCAGACTGTATATTAAAACTCCCTTCTGCTCTTTGCTTTGGGAAGGACGGCATACTTTTCCAGCTACCGTAAGAGACAACAGGTATGTGTTGAGTTATTTTATGTTGCTATCATTTCAGTTTTTACATTTACAGTAACCGTGCATTAAAAAGAAACTACCAACTGACATGCAAATTAATTTGTGTTTTAGTTCAGGCACATAGATACAGGCTGCAATGGTTTTTAGGCATGTCTGTGTCTTTCATTAACCCTAAACCAAACAAAAAAAATAAAATAAAATAAAATAAGGAGTAATGCGTTTTTTTCATTGCTCAAAATATTTCATTGTACTCTGTACAATAACATTTCATTTATATAAATAAAAGCTATTGGAAACTATACAAAAAGCATTGTGCTGCTGTCTGTTCAACAGATTTGATCCACAATGCCTGCACCTGGTGTGTGTTTAAACATCTTATCAGAGCGCAATCTCAAAGATGGGCAAGGCTCTCCCGACAATCCAGAGAAGTTCCTGGATCAGG
Organism: Enteromius afrohamiltoni; assembly: GCA_034779775.1. Lineage (NCBI taxonomy): Eukaryota > Metazoa > Chordata > Actinopteri > Cypriniformes > Cyprinidae > Enteromius > Enteromius afrohamiltoni. The sequence goes on from JAUYWG010000053.1 coordinate 522,447, forward strand.
ACTTCCGCCAGCTCCAGCAATTCTGCCTGAGAGAAAGACTAAGATTCGTAGACAACTTGTTCCCACCAGAGATGAAATCAATCGGTCTGGGTCCCCTGAAGCGTGACGACCTCTGGAGAGTCGTGTGGAAAAGACCACATGTTCGTGAACATCTTCACACACTAACTATATCCATTCAGAACAGAAGCCCCAGAAATGAACTTGTTGATCATTGCAGATCTCACCTGAAATTTAAAGTAGCCTGAAGCCACTTTTCAAAATGCAAATACATCTTGCTGACCATTGTGATGTTAATTTGCTGTTGACATCAGGGCGTGGGAGGTCGTAAAGCCCAACATCCACAACAAAGAAACTGCTGTGATGCATGCTTTTCTGTGTGGTTTACTTTGTTACCTGATATCTCTAATATTTCAATTTGTCGTAACCTTGTGATTGTGTCTGATCTGCTGTAAAGTGTGAAATGAATCATCTGTTTTCCTTCAGCAACTGGTGCCAAACCCTGTTTACATTGTTCAAGGAGCTTCAAGGTTTGATTTTAAACAGGGTCGATTAGGTAGGTCTGATACAAATATCTTATGTGCTCAAGTGTATATTTGGTGAGGCTGCAGTACGTACTTAAAAAAATGCATTAGAAAGATATACATCAATGCAGTTAACTTAAGCAAAAGTGAAACATTATCATTTATAGACGATGAAAATTTCAAAGGTCGCAGCGCTCAACCACTTAATAGATAAAGTAGCAGTGCAATAAAGCAATAAATCAGTCAAATAGGTGTGTGCTGCATGTAAAATGTGAATATAAACAAGAAATTGTACAGAAATCTACAGAGACATTTTAAAAGGAATAGATCAAATGTAAATGTTGCTATCTGGAGTAGAGTTAATAACAAAAAACCCAGTTGCATGCAGCTGTTTTTTTCTATTCTATGGAGTTAAATATATATATATATTATGTATGTGTGTACTGTATGTTTGAAGGTAACTGCTGGTTTCTGGCATCCGTTGGAGCTCTTACATTTCAAAAACGAGTCATGAAGCAGGTTATCAATGATGAACAGAATTTCTCTGTGGATTATGCAGGAATCTTTCACTTTAAGGTAAACGTTTAAACAATTTTTGGGGCAAACTGTTGCTTTAAGAGTTAAAGCTTCTATATTTTCTACAACAGCTGAACTGTCCTCGTTTATTTTCAGTTCTGGAGGTTTGGATCATGGGTGGATGTTGTAATTGATGACAAACTACCAACTATTGACGGCCAACTCGTCTTTGTTCAGTCTAAAACACCAAACGAATTCTGGCCTGCTTTGTTAGAGAAAGCTTATGCTAAGTATGTTTCAGTGCATTTTTTCATGAAGAATTTTAATCTTTCACCTTTGATTTTTCATTTTTGTTTGTTTTATCCAGAGTGTGTGGCTCGTATGCAGATATGGATGCAGGAAACATATCCGAAGCTCTCATGGACTTCACTGGTGGACCACACATGACCATTAAACTAAGTGAAGCATCAGGAGAGCTGTGGGACACCTTGAGACAAGCCGGCCAATCAGAATCCCTGATGGGATGTGGTACTCCTGGAGGGGTAAAGATATAGTCTTTCAAATTATTATAAAACAATGCAATCATAAAATTCTATTATTTTTATAAATAATATTGTTTTTGTCATGAAGGCATGTCATACATAACAAATATATTGTCATGAATTTAATTTCCCGAAATACAGTTTGATTAAACAAACAAACGTTTATTATTTTTTTCTGTATCTTGTATTTTTTTATTATTAATCAGAATTCTGTTCTCACAACTGGATGTTTTTATTAAGA
>JAUYWG010000053.1:524276-545583 GCA_034779775.1 Enteromius afrohamiltoni
TATATATATAATTTTTTTTTTTTTTTTTTTTTTTTTACACAATTTTGTGTTTTCTTGAAGTCTGAGTTTATACCTCACACATCCTGATTCCTATTTCGGAAAAGCAGAGTTCTTGGTATTTATTATTTGTATTTAGCACTGTTTTCTATTGCAATATGATCACAAAAGTCCTAAAATCACTTTGTTCCTTTAGCAATCAGGTGTACTGCAAAATACAGTGTTACCCAATGGTCTCGTGGAAATGCATGCGTACACGGTCACAGGGGTTGCAGAGGTGAGAACTAATTTGGTTTACAGTTTTAATGTGTTTGTCATCTTTTGGTTAATGAGGAAGTGATTTAATGAGGCGTTCTCTCACAGGTTGTCTGTAAAGGTCGTCCAGTGAAGCTGGTGAGGATCTTTAACCCTTGGGGTCATGGAGAGTGGAACAGAGACTGGAGCGATAGGTATACATTTTTCTGTAAGAATTATTATTTCTCTATAAATCAGTTAGGCGTCTGACATCTTGTTAATCTCTCTTTAGATCCCCGTTGTGGGAACTTGTACGTCCTGAGGACCAAAAAAACAAAGTTGTTCTTGACAATGGAGAATTCTGGTGAGCAGAAATAAACAATTAATGTCATACAGTAGATCAATGTTTATATATATATATATATATATATATCTTGTTTTTTTATGGGTTTTTATGTATATACTACATAGTTGCATGTCACTATATTAACAGCAGGTTTTCTGTCTCTGCAGGATGTCAGTGGAGGATTTCTGCAGGAATTACTCAGATTTGGATATATGTTGTTCTGATGTGAATGTTCTTGCTGGATCGCATTTTTCCTCCTGGAAAACTGAGGTGCACAGAGGCCAGTGGGTTTTGGGAACAACAGCAGGAGGCTGCTCAAACGACATAGGTAATCATTCTTATTACATCTATTTTATTATGACTATGACTTTTACTGTTTGTTTAAGCTTAGGCGTGCAAATCATGTCACAATGACAATTTTCTGAAAATGAATTATGTATGGCTTTGCTGAAATTTGATTGACAGAGATGCTTGAAGTGAAAAACTTGCTTCACTTTGAATCTGGACGTGATGATACTTTTAGCTCAGAGCCTCAGACAGTGATTTAGATGTTCAATACCTGCCTAGATAGATTGACCAGACTGATCCAACCCGTTCTCATCTGAGATTGTGAGTTATTCTGAACAATTTATTAGAATAACTGTCTCAAAAGACTTGAGAGAACAGCACCACGGACGATATTTGGTGATGTTTTTTTCCCGCGAAACTTCCATGGGGGAACAAAAAATGCTTATACATAAATGCAAACGCAATACATTTTTCTTGGCTACTATTTTGCAGACATTATAGGAATTTTACATTCTGAAACAAGTAATAAGATTTAAATATCAGACAGACATCCATTTTTTTTCCTAAACAATGTATAAATACACTTTTGGTTCTAATATTGTAACATTAGTAAAGTAAAAATGAGTAAACATTATTTAAATGTAACTAACAATATAACTGAGAGAACGCTGGAGAAGTTCTAAGAATGTTTCCTTTTCGCTTTGCATCTTAATTCTTTAAGATGTATTTTCTACGTTCTATTTAAAAGTACCTTTTTGACTTTACCATGACCATAATAGCCTTTAGACTATCAGTATCTCTCTTTCTTGCACTTTAAAGACAATTTCTCAAGGAATCCTCAGTTCCGTGTGACTCTTAAGGAGACTGTTGAAGACCCCAGAGATAAAGGCTCTCCAAATCTCCTCGTGTCTCTCCTTCAGAAATCTCACAAGAGAAACAGGCACCTGGCAACCAATTTCCATATTGGCTTTAATATTTATGAGGTTTGTATTGAGCATTGTATTCTGAAAAAGACTCTCTGCACCTAAATAAACATTTCTATGTGTTTTCTGTTACTCTTGCAGGTCCCAGCTCATGTACGTATTTAACATATTCCCGAAACACTTGCTTTTTGGTTTGTAGAGACAAAGTAGTCAATTTTGTTCGTTATTCTCCAGTTAAAGGACCATAGGGAAAAATTCCCTGCCTCATTCTTCAGAAAGGCCCATCTCATTGGAAAAAATGAATCCTACATCAATGCTCGGGAAATCATGGAGTTTTTCCGATTCAAAGCAGGAGAGTACCTCATTGTTCCTTCAACTTTCCAGCCAAATGAAGCTGCATCCTTCCTTCTGACAGTCTATTCAAAGTCAGAAGCCATCATTGAGTAAGAGTTAATGCTGGGATCTGACGTCTCACCATCATTATATCAGTATATCAGCTTTAGTAGTTTTTAGAAGTACAATTTAATGTAATATTATTGGACTACAGTATTGAATATTTTGATGTTGTGTCTTCAGAGACAGTTCTGGATATGGCATGACAAGACAAAAGGTATAGCACAGCTTGAGCTATATACAAATGAAGCTTTGAAAGTGAATACATCTTCAAATGATTTCCATTTTTCTCAGATGATTCCCCGGGATAATGATGAATCCTTCAAGCTCTTTCCACAGTACGCTGATAAGGTACATGTGACTCTAACAGTTCTGAGGGAATGTGACCCAGAAATACAAGCAAGTTGTTTAATATTTTATTCATTATGTGTAAAACTAAATCATCATTGTCTGTTTATGTAAGTATGGAGAAGTGGACGCTGAGCAACTTCAAAGACTTCTGAATGAGAATCTTTATGCAGGTGATGTTTCAAACTTCAAACCTGCAGAGAAAAGGCACAATATATTATATGAGATTTAAATATGTCACGCTCTTAAATCTCCTATTCCTGTTTGGGTTCCAGTGATCTGTGATTCTGTGTGTTTTTGGTCTGATCTTTCAGGACATTCCCAGAGGACAACAGGATTCAGTTTGGATTTATGTAAGAGCTTGGTGGCTCTGATGGATGTATCCTCAAATAAGAAGGCTTTGTATTTAAGACACTTTTGCATGTTTTTAAATTATAGTGCACAAACTCAGCACACCTGAGAACTAAATAGACGCATAGGAAAATTCCAACGACGGTGGTGAATCCAAATTGTAAAAAAATCAGACTAAATATAGATGTATTATTAGAAAAGCATTGTTTCTGTGCACTGTCCTTCATCAGGCATGTCATTAGTGAGCAGGATTATTATTCTTTACAATTAAAACGATAGAACAAATATAAAATCTCATTCATCGCAAGTTTCGTGACACTCTTTAACAACAAACACAGCTCAGCGTCACTGGAAGGCTGAGTGAATTTGAATGCCACCGTTTATGGAAACGAGTGGTTTTTCTAAAGGTAAAAGTGCAACACGTATATACATTTATTTTATCATTGCTTATTTCATTTTCAAAATGCAAATTGTAGATTTGTAATAGCTATTTTGTCTGTTCAACAGGACGTTTTCTATGGCAAGGATGTTTCACGCACTGGAAGTCTGTCTCTGCATGAACTCCGAGATGCTCTTGCGCTTACAGGTGACATTTTTTCTAAAACATTTATATGTTTTCAGACGACTTTACATATAGAACAATAAAATGGATATGCTCATGCTTTTGCTTTCCAGGGTTTGTATTGAGTGACAGTATGCTGAATCTCATGGCTCTACGATACGGCGACTCTAATGGTGAAATTACACTGGAAAACTTTATTGTGCTCGTGCTGCGCATGGATTGCATGGCCAGTGAGTCCAAAACATTAGCCTGTTGTGTACTATTACAGTCTGAAATATTGTGTTTATAAAAAAAATTATACAATTTATGTTTGGTGAAGATAATTAAATGACTGCATAACATTCAAACCAAACCTCTGTAGTGCATTATGTCTTAGTCATTGTCTAGTTCATTTATGTTAATTGCTGTTATTAATGAACACTAAATATAAAATCATGCTATTATCAACAGAAACATTTAAGAGAATCTCTGCTGGAGGGCCGAACATGATGCTGGGAGAAAATGATGTAATGTTTTTAATGCAAATATTTCATTCAGCAGAATTCATAGTAAGATTAATAAAAAGCATAGCTCATAACAGCTGTCTAACCAATGCTCTGTTGTTGTAGTGGATGCATCTCACCATGTACTCATGATCCAGATGAGACTGAGAAAATGGATCCTGGACAGACTTCTGAGACCTCACTGATATCATACAGCAATGAAATAGTACTCAATACATGTGGCATAATGCAGCCTTTTTTATTCATAGCTGGCTTGATTTCAATATGGTGATAAATTATGATATGCATTTTATTAAATAGCCTATAGAATGAATTGAGTGTTCAGTCAGTAACTTTCATTCAGATCACACTTATCTATTTTTACTTCTTTTTTTTAGCCTTAATGGCACTTTTTAACGAAATGAACAAACCCCACACTGTCTACAATTATTTGAATATTTTTGCTGTATTGTGCTATATATTGTATAACAACCAATAAATCAATACTCAGTACATTTGTCTAACGATAAAGAACTACAGTAAAGAGTTATCTCATGAATAGTAATTAGATACCGTGACGTCCGCCTAATAGCGCTCGCTGATTTGCTGAGTGTCATAGTGATGCAATAGCGAATGAACCAATCCGACTACGATGAACTTGACTTATTAATATTAATTAGAACCGTTCTCAACGAATCATAACAAAGACTATTAGTATAATATAATTAACAAGCATGGTCGTAATCGCGACACATTATAAATGGATACAAGCGGTTGGCATACTGAAGCAAAAAATCACTTAAGGCCTTAGTAAGTATTTGAACTCCATGTTAATTATGTTAAATGTCTAAAACACGAGGGTATTATTATGATGCTACTTCTAGAAGTGTTTGTTGTTCATTAATCATTAATGCTAAAGCTACACCCTTGAAAAGTGCTTCGCCCGGCTTGTAAATGATTCCATGTTTTGTTTTATTGTATTAACAGACAGTAGCAGGCTCTCTCATCTCTGTGTACTCAGGGTGGGACGTGACTGATAACGATAGCATTTGCCTTTGTTGCGTCAGCGTCGATCAAAAGTTCACAAGGTTATTTGAGATCAGTGAATCTCTGTCCAAACAAAAGTTTTGCATTATAACCGTCTTTTCTGCGTGCAAAACCAGTTATTCTTGCTGTTTCTTTGAATTGGGCACAAAACGTCTGTAAAGCTAAACATGATTCGCAAACAAGTACAGTTTAATCATAAAGTCTTCTGTCATCTGTGTGCGGAGCTTAATCTGCACTTAGACAGCATGATACTTCAATGGATAGGCTAGTTCTGCTTATGCAGGAAATTACCTGTGATAATATTTTATGACACATTCTGTGTTGCCATCTAGAGGCGTGTTCTCATTACTACACGCTGGAAGTCAATCTGCCTTTAAACTTTATTCCATCGGGAAGTGAAATCATTTTCAACAACAAATATTTGTAAGGTATATCAATTCATATTTTATAAAATATTGAGTGTTTTGTTTTTGCGTTTATCATTTTGTTTATCACTAATTAAAAAAAAAAAATCATTTTGGTAAGATCAACATGAACTTGCGGCAAAAGCAGAACAGGAATGACCTAAATGTAACTTGGCATTACTTTTTTTTTTTTCTCTGGCATGTCACATTTACACAGTGCTTACTCATTTCTGTGTAACCACAAGCAGTTTATTTAGTGAGTTTATGCCTATATAACATAACAATGTTTAATGTTTGCTACATGAAGGCAGCATAGTGATGTTGTTTTTACTTTTTCATGATATGGTATACAATATCTAGGTAGTATAAAAGTGATATGACACAACGTTAATAAATGCTTTTGCAACCTTTAGACACAACAGGTAACAGACCAGAAATATACAGGCTATATCTGGATCGACGGCATGAGTGAGATTTTGTTGAGTCTTTGGGAAGCTCTAGGTCATTGTTGAGGGTCAGTACTTCTTTACAGCATTCAGGTATCATTTGTACTGTAAAACCACTTTGAATGGAGCTTTCATGAAGCTAACCCTTTATGGTTAATGCAAAACAATATTCATTAATCAATAAATGAATGTACATTTCCTCTCTTACGCTGTTTAATTGACCCTTTTCATTTACTCTGATCCACTGAAATTTCTGGCTAAGTACAAGAGCAGCCACCAGCCATTAAACCCAAAAACATTCACTAATAGTCGAGCCTGTTTGTCTCTGTCTTCACTGAATAATTAAGTCCTGGTTGGATAGTTTGTATTACTACATACAAGCGATGTAAAGAAAAACGTTAACAGTCATACATTCCATTGTATATACGTTTTAAAGGCGTAACATACCAGAGGTTAATAGTTGCATAGCCTGAAATGTGTTTTATGGTTTCCTAAGTGGTTTGAGATAGTGTTGCAAACATCGCCATAATTGTTCAGAATTGTATATAGTTCTGCCTGATACAGTTAAATCACAATAAAAGTACAAATAACCCATGATATTGTTCTCCCACATATGAGGAGTGTTCTTACATTAATGTAAACCGTACATCTCATGGGCCAATGGAATCCACTACATGAGAGAAGCAAAGTAACATTCTTTTACAGATGATCTGACTGATGTAACTTCAAGTGCAACATTTAAGAAGGTCCATAAAGGTGAAAATGGTCATACTTGTAGAAAAAAAGACCAGGTTTTTGCTCTGTGGCCATTGTTCTTTATAGCTGTCATGAATATGTGAGCATCAGCCCGTTTTTGCTGTCTTTAGCGCAAGTTGATCAAAATTATTACTTGTACCAAGAACTCCAATGCTTTGTTTGCATTATTGCTATTAATGTGCATTACTGAAGTTATTTCTCAATTGCTCCATCCGTCGTTGTAAGCGTACAGTGTTGAGGGCCAGTAAATGATTCCTGAGTAACAGGACGCATCCGGTATTGAGATTTTTCCTGCATTATCGGAAAGCCTCTTGAGTCTTTTGAACTTCAAGCTGTAGACAGAGGTCCATCATAAAGACGTCTCCACACACGAGCCATTCCTATGGAAGGAGCGATGATTGGGACAACTCTCACTGCAATGTACGATAAGCACCGGGAAATACAGCGCATCCTGGTAGGGCGGCGGGTCTTCCTCGTCAACATTGATCCTACCGGACAGGCATCGCGTGTTCTCGCTTGGGCTCTCAGGTTCGTCCAGACTGCCGCTCCCGCTTCTCCAGAAGCAACTGCGACGGGAACCGTACAGCCTTCCCAAGGAGAAGCGACTCCCGCTGAAGGGGATCCGTGGACTGCCATTGCAGATGCTGAGGGCGCTGCGGGAAAACACAGAGGAGCTGCTGATGGCACGATGGCAGCGCTCACAGTTCTGTCGGACGCCTCCCGTACGTTGTGCCAGGTCCATCAGACCCGCTTCGGAGTAGCTGGGCACAAGCTGCTGGTTGGAGCGAATGTGCCACTCCAATTCGGTGCTATCAATAGTGTTGACCCTTGGGATGCGTCTACAGTAAGGTCTTTCATCGCAGGGCGTCACAGGTATGTAGTCGGCACCAAAGAGCTTTTCCACACGGTAATGGACGTAGGCCGTGCGGTACTCGGTCAGCACCCGTAATGGCCAGGATAAGGTAAGGAAGGACGCTGTCCAGAACACATAGTTGGAGACGTACCAAGGATGGTGGTCGGGATTGGAGAACGCAATCATGTACTCCTTAAAATCTACGTTTTTCAGGTGCATCCCCTCCCGAGCCTCCATATAATCATCTAGTCCTTCGTTGTCAGTGAAGAACCTTGCCCGTTGGGTTAAATAAGAGTTTTCGGACTCCACGTTGGCAAAGCTAAAGCACTTAGTGAACCTCAGTTTGGTGATGGCTGACTTTTCCAGACCAGCAAGCTGCTTGGACACGTCCTTAACTTCACAGTGGCCGTAGTCAAACTCTGCCTCGGCTACATGCGTGTTCACCCTCTCGTGATACACCTGCGTGGTGGTGTATGCGTCTCCGTTTCGGTACCTTGTGACTTGCCGTGTCCGCCGCACATAGTGGTAGCTGATAGCCTTCCACCAGATGCAAGGCTTGGCCTGCTGCATCCTCTGAACTCTTTCGTAAATCCCCTCAACCTGCACTTTATACTGAAGCTCATTTCTGGCATGGCAGTGCCAGCACTCCACCAGGTAAACAACATAAAGCATGATGAGGAAGGCCAGGGGGATGTAGATGTAGCCGTCGGAGCAGGGACTGTCATGATACATCATGGACTTCCCTTTGTAGGCACTGTCAAAGGTCAACCGGGTGACCTTGGTGACGTGGCACCACACCATGGCTCCCATGCAACCGTACATGAGCATGGACAGCAGCAGGCATTTCCAGAACACCTCTCTGCACATGGACTTGCTCAATGACTGCTTCACAGGCCTCTGCTGCTCGTCAACCACAAAAGAGAACAAAGAGAATGCAGATGAGTTCAAAAGGACATGGAGACAGTGAGTACAGTGAATTATGCAAATGCAGTGTCAGGCATGTTGTTGTTTGAAATTAAGATGATGAATTTGCACAAATATATCTACTGGTTTATATTCATGCATTATCATCATAGAGCAGCAAATAGAGCTTTTTGTGATTGGCCAATATTTATCTACATGTTTCAGTGTGTAGAGATTTATGAGATACTTTCTTTTTGGTATTTCACTGAATCTTGAGCTTTCTTTTTTGAATCTTACATTTGCGGTTCAGACCTTCATTTTTTTAGATTACCATTGATCTTATTTTGAACTATAAATGTAATTTTGTGCCACTGTACATTTGATGTTCCTCTCATTGGATCTTGGACTCTATTATGGCTCCCTATTTTTTTATGTAAATTAGTTTAGTGTTAGAATTAAATTTTATGTTGTTTAATTAAACATTTTGAACAATACTATACACAATTCCCTAAAAGAAACTGAAAATGTTCATCATCTATACGCAATGCTGTTTGTAGATAGTGAACCTGACACAATCTTGTTGAGACAAACTAAAGCTGGTTAGCTGGTCTTCCAGCATAGTATTAACTGATTTTAAAGGCTTTTTCGCATGCTTTGCACAATTTCAGAGCAGCAAACCAACTAGCAAACCGTCTTAGGCTGGTTTAGTCTGCAGTACTACAGCAACAGTAATCTGCAGAGTAAGCATGGCCAAATTTTGGCCTAGCCAGTATATTGTATGGTTGATTATGTGATCAATCAGCATTTTCAAAGTCTGACATGACATTAAGTGTCATGCTGGTTGTCATCTTATGCAGTATCCCCGTTGCTTACAATAACGAAGACTGGTGGAGCCATTTACGCCGTGATGTGCACATAAACCTGCACGCTTCCATGTTATGAACATCGATACTCATGTTTACATTTCTGGTTTCGCTTGCCACGCGCTATTCATGCATCGTCATGACTGCAAAATGAAAACGGCATGAGTTATTGAGTACCTCCTCTCTAGTGCCGTCTGGGTCGTCCTCGAACACAGTGGTGGTGCTGCTCTCACTGGCTGTCGCAGCGGATGCTGGAGGGGACATGGCTAAAACAATGACGGGGTGTGGACCACCTCAAACTCTCCCCAGACCTTTCAGCATCCAGTTATTACAAACGCGCACCAATACAACCAGCGCTTTCAAATCGGTCTGTCCATCCTGTCATGCATTTTGAAATTGAATTTCATCCCTCAATCCTGTTTGTAACAACACCCGCGAGTTGATTAGGCTATTTGTGCAACGTATGCGCGCATACGTATATTTTGAATGACTGTTAATTACAGGTTTTATGCTTGAATGATCGTATTACAATCATATCAAACGCATGCATTGAAAATCTGACTGATGCGGATGCACAGAGCGTCTGATTAGCCGCCATACCTCCTGTACGATAACGCGAGCGTGAGACGCGTCTCTGACGCCATTAAAGAAAGAATGGTTTATGCCGCTCAAACTGGGTCCCTTGGCGAGGATTTGCAATTCCAAATTGGGAATGTTAAGAGCTGGATATTGCCGTTCCCGTAGGGAGAGGTTGAGGGGTGGGGAGGATGATGAAGAGGATGATGGTGGTGGTGCTCTGTGAAGCTCCTGACAGCAGATGTCGACAACCCAGCGCATTCACATGCTTCTGGCGAAATACACACATGCAATCAATGAAATTAAATGGCAATATCTGAAGAAAACAATCCTAAAAGTAGTGTAAAAATTAATAGTTATTTTACATCAAAAAAGTTGCATAATGTTTTTTGCACTTTCACACAATTTTGAAGTTCTGACACATTATCGTGAACTGCTAAACGGACAGAAGCAATTGTTTTTTGGTTGAATGTGTTGTTTTTAACTAGTTCTAATGTCTGACGTGTTTTTGTTGTATATTCTGTTCAGTAAAACTGTTGAAGCTTAATTTATTAACCAGTGCTAACTGTTGCACGCTTTACATAGCCCGTAATTTTTCATTATTGCTATGGTTTTGTTTTTATCATGGTTTGCCAAACTGATAAAATGTATGCAAATTGAATGCAATGAAAGCGGTCTGAACCTTTTCTGTTTCAGAACCATGGACAGCGACATACTTAAGGAAGCAGAACACTGAAACAAACACAAATTTAAAAATAAATAAAAAAATACTATGGAGGTCAATGTTGACCCAAAACAGCCTGGTTACAATCTTTCTTCAAAATATCTTACAAAGAAATTACTCGAGTGTGAGTAAATGATGACAGAATTTTTTATTTTTGGGTGAACTATTCCTTTAAATGTAGTTAAACGACAGTATTTGAATCACTAGTACTTTGAGTACAATAGTTGGGGCTATTTTTCCCGGTCACCTTAAACACAAAATATCTCAGTTGACCTGAATTCTCTTTATATTGTGCATATAAATTAAGTCTAGGGGTCTCAAAAGTGGAAATGCAGGCACTGTGAATTGTTACTGAAAAACAAAAATGACCAGCTATTATTTCTTACAGCTGAAAGTAATTTAACAGCTCTGTGTAATTTGCCAAATGTCCACCAGGGAACGCTGTAGTCTTTCTCTTTTCTTCTGTGTCTCCATCCTGCACGTTTTGTTCTCTGTAAAGATAAGAGATTCTCTGTTTATATATAGCATTTCTTTATTTGTGTTGTAGTATATACATTTATCAATAAATTTAAACACACACCCACACACATATATATTATTAAAATTTACCAATATGTATGTTACTTACTGTTAGACTTGGCAAAATGTGATACTTTTGCTTTGACATCAAATTAATTTTACTTTCATGGAGAACATAATTTTGACGTTAAAGGAATTCTTAGCATAATATATACATTTCACATTTTTCAGGCATCCCTCAATCACAGACAGCTGCACATGATGGATACTTTTCTAAACGTGTTATGACAAACATGCGGTTTGTCAGATGACACATCTAACCCCTTTCTGATATCCTCAGGTGTCGTGTGTTTGTCATACAGTAGTTGTTTTTATGAGTATCTAAAGACTGAAATAGCACGCAGGAAGCAGAATCGGGACAAACAAACAGTTACAGGGAGTTTTTGTTTAACACTGGTTAACATGAAAGTCTCATCTGATGTTCTGTGGCTTCTGAATCTCTGCGTCAGCGTGATGGAATGAACACAGTTTGTTAAAATCGCAGACAAGATATCTGAGGAAATCTGCAGAAAAGAGCCAGAGCCAATGTGAGAATCAAAGCAGCTTGATTTACTGAAGGATCTCGATGATTAAACCAAATTAGTTTCTTCACTTGAGCGATCATACACACAGATTAATGAGACTAAGTGGTTCTGTGTGTTTGTCATTTATTGAAGCTACAGTCAAAAACTAAAGTTGCCAGTGATTTAGTTGCAATTGGAACGTGTATCAAATAACCTGCTAAACCTTGGACATCATTTAAAAATAGCATTTATGAGTGACATGAAGTCTTATTTTTCAAAATTACTTTAGTTAACACATTTGTTTTATTTGTGGGGCCAAAAGTGCTGCGTTTGAGAAAATAAACTGACAGAATACTAGTGAAGGCTTTTTCTGTGACTGTATAAATATCCATTGCAATTACATGTAGTATTTCGTTTGGAAGATACTGCTGGACACATCTGACCTTTGCAAAGTCCAGATTTTCTGCAGTGTTTGATGCTGATACACAGAAGTGAGCAGGATTACCAGCCGCCTCACACTTTAGACCTTTAATTAGCTCTCTGACATGGTTTCTGACTGCTTGTTTGCTGGGCTAGACGCTGTATTTTTGGCTCAACACCATAAAGTTGATGCAGTGAAATTATTCTTTTTTTACCAGGTTGCAACAGGAGTGTTTTCTTCAACTGGATCAGATCAGTGTCTGCAAGACGAGTTAAAAGAATAGTTCACCCAGAAATTTGCAATGTGCTCAACCCTCAGGCAAAGATGGAAACAGATTTAGAAAAATGTAGCATTTTATCATCTGCTCACCAATGGGTGCTATGAAGTGAATGGGTGCCGTCACAACGAGAGTCCAAACAGCTGATAAAAACTTCACAACTGATGTAATGCTACATTTCTCCAAATCTGATTGAAAAAAGCTAAGTACATCTACAATTGTCAACAAATGGTCAATTTTGGATGAACTGCTTATTTAATTCATCATAATATCCATAATTTCAAAATTTATTTTGGATTTTGGGCTGAAGTATACAGTGCCCTCCACTAATATTGGCACCCTTGGTAAATCTGAGCAAAATCTCACATTTTTTTCTCTAATACATGTTGGCCATAATTATTGCACCCCTAGAAATTCTTAAAGTAAAAATGTCTATAAAATCTCTAAAAAATAATATAAGTATATTCCTATTATTATTTACAAAACTGAGTATTCCAGGGTAATTATGAACATGAAATGTATGTTTATATCGTCCTAATAAACGGCGATGAGTAGAGTTTGAGTGACTAAAGACTCTCCAAGGACCAAGTGGAGAACTGCAGAAAATAGTTAATTTAGAAAGTCTGTCTTTAGGTCTTTAGAAACGTGTCTGTTTGACAAGTTGTTTGGGAGGGTTTGAAGAGAAATTCTCCTCACTCATCCAAAAACAAGCTCCAGCATGTTCAGTTGTCAGACACGACTGGAACTACTGAAACATCTTTTTAGCAGCAAACATATACAGTAGTGTCATGGTTTAGTATATTTTCGATACGGCAAAAATACAATAAAAAAAGAGAATTTCATTTTTATTTATTCAAACTAACATAATGACCTTGTTTTTTCCCCCCTTTTCTTTTACTTTGAACAACAATGGAGCTATACTTCACATACCTTCTGGGGTTTCTTCTTCCTGCGGGACAATCCGCGTGAGGGGAGACGACAGGGGAGAGATCCACTATTTAATTTCGTGGTGTATGTGTCACCAAAGGCTTAGGGGTCGTTCACATGCAGTACGTTTTACGCACAAGGTCTTTATTTTCAACACAGCTGCACAGTTTACAATCCAAAGCAGAAATGATTTTGTAATTGAAATTACAAAATCGCTTTGAAATTGGTGGAGGAAGCGACGCGCCTCGCGTTTTCCGCTCGTTTTTAGACGCTTCGAGAACGTACCCTTGTGTTACATTTAATGCTTTACGTTAGCACCAATACAAACATTAGTTTAGTGTGTTAGAGCAGAAATATGCAGCTCTGGTTAAACAGCTGGATGCTGGGTTGAAATAGCAAAGGGAAATGCCTAACGTTACTTGAATGCCGCGGGGATCGTTTGTAATGTGTGCGTTTCTGGTTCTCGTCTATTTGGGGGTGGGAGGAGCTGACAGCGGCTTCCCTGTCCCGTCGTGTAAAATATAAAAACATTATATTTTACACATTTTATTTTTATTTATTTATTTATTTTTTTTTAATTCCTGAATCGTTCGGTTCGTATGCATACCGAACAGAAAGCCTTGTCCGAACGGTTCGATATGATTACGCGTATCGTTACACCCCTAATATATATGTATAGACACAAAGACGTTTTCCAGTATTCAGCATCAGTGTAACCTGCATGTATAAAATAATTGATGTCTGTTATATGCAGCTCACACTGCACACATGAATGTAAGATGACTTTCATTTTCCAGTGTCTGTCTCCAGTAATCCTCAATTGTTTTTACTGTATTTTTTAATCATAATACAAACCAATTCAAGCCCCTCCACATTATTCAAATTGAATTCATGCATTAACATACAAATTAAATAATGTTTTGGGGATTTGTGGGGTTTTTTTTTTTTTTTTGACAGTGACTGTGTGCCAAGAATCCTATTGAAGTTTCCTTTTGAAATGCCTCGTCTGACACCCAAGATAAGAATCTCAACGTCAGGTGGAAACTTCCCATCATGCAACAGTGACTGTGAAATTAGACTCGCGGCAAATTAGGTAAACCGCATGAGGAGAATAGAGGATGGATCTGTGCCTCTGAAAATGATTCTGAGCTGAGATGCGACCTGGAAGTGTTTTTAGAAGACTCACCCAATGAGAAAAGGGTACTCTCTTCAAGGTTTTAATTGTTTTGGAAGGCAGTTAATCAATAGTACTGCAGTGAATGTAACAATAGTAATAGTTTCACAGTGGTGGGTTTTCACAGCTCACTTGTTCCGCACCGATTTCCCTGCCAAAACACACTGATGTCAGAAGAGGGGGAAGGTTTGCCTGTATTGAATTAGGTCAGAATTGAAATAGATTGATACATAATACATTTTGGTGTTTGTCAAAACATATCCACAATATAACACACATTCGCCATGATTGCATTAGTGCACCATTCATGGCCAACAATGTTGAATGGGATGAGTGTTTCATCAGTAATCTGTTATGAGTCCCGCAGCAGTCGTCGTGTTTGATCTGACGTGTTGCATATTTGCAAGTCTTTGTTTTAGGAGGCATAAGGTTTAAAGTTCCTGCCTACAGACTGCGATGGTGCCGTGGGATCTCACTAATGTCAGGTGGGTAACCTCATCTCGATTGCTTTGCAGTTCCCATGGAAACAGGGCACTTCATGGTTTTTGGAGATGCTATAAATTGAGCTTCCCTAAACTTTCAGATCCTTTGGTGATGCCTGTAGCAAAGATGTTTCAGTCTTTCTTAAAAAGGATAGTTCACCCAGAAATGAAAATGACCCTCATGTCATTCCAAACCTGTAAGACCTTTGTTCATCTTCAAAACACAAATTCATATATATTTGATTAAATCCAAGAGCTCTCTGGCCCTCCATGGGATCCAAACACAATCAAGGTCCAGAAACGATCACTAAAATAATCCATGTGACATCAGTGGTTCAACCGTACCTCGAAACTGTGAGAATACTTTTTGTGTGTCAAAGCAAAAATATCATACATACCTTGCTTTTGTCATGACTGACGGCTCATGTTAACAAATCAAACCTTGTGAAGTGTTATCATGTTTTTTTCATGATTTCAGGTAATAGCCCTGAGCCCATCCGATGAAAGACAAGCTGACATTACACACTTCACCTTTAAAACAAACATTCCGAGCAATGCTGTCCATCTCCCCACAGACCAGAGACTCGGTCAGGTCACGTAGCTGCTGGTTTTTCTGAGCAAAGCTCCACCAGGGCAAAAAATTGGGCCGGTGAGAGCCAAACGTGAAGCTGCAAATGGACAGCGAGCGTGAAGAAGCGGGAAGCTGAAGTGGAACTGGATGTGTTGTGCTGCCCGTACAGATAAAACACAGCACACAAACCCCAATCACTGCTAATAGTCCCACTCTTCTGTTTGGTAAGCGCACAGGATTTGCATTAGGCTGAGAGCGCTGTGAAGCCTCTGTCCATGTGAGCTGAGCGCCATATGGGCTTTCTAGCCTTTGGCCCAAGCGCTGTGTATGTTCTAGCAGCCAAAAGCTCCACATACTGTAGGAAACGACTGCATCCCTCAGCAGCAGAGCTGAGCAAATCTCCCCGGTGTGTTTGTCCATGATATGAGCAGGACTGGGAAGCAGGGATGGGGAGGTAAAACAGGTAGTGACTACTTTCCAACAAAACTAGCAAACTATTGAAACAATAATCAAAACTAAAATACAATATGAATACATATTAAAATATAAGAATAATACCAATTAATGCTTACAATATTATAAATATGTTGTTTGTTGAATTATTTTAATTAATTGTTGAATTAATTCAAAATAACAACATTTATTTGAAATTGAAAACTTTTTTTTATTAATGAAGGCTACCTTCCTGAATAAGAGCTATTTCATTAAAACATTTGGTCAGCGTTAGTGTAACAAGGTGAGTTTGTTGTGTGGCGTTGCCGCGCCTTTCAGCGAGGCTGAACGTCTGCATATTGAAATTCCTGTCTCCTTTGTTCTCAAATTTTCTTGGAGAAACTCCCCGGGGGGTGCTCAGGAGGCGCAGCAGACCCAGGAGGACGCACGGGACGCGCAGCAGACTCAGAAGGAAGCCCCGTTGGCGCAGGTGGATCAAACCACGGCGGCAGATCCTGTGGTAGTGTGGCAGGCTCGGGCTGTGGCAGCGTGGCAGGCTCGGGTTCGGGCTGTTGCAGCGTGAATTCTAGCCCAGGCTCTCACATTGCAGGTGATTCCATCTGTGACCTCCTGCATTCCCGTGTTGTTCAAGAGCCTGGTGAATTCCGGAGCAGGTGACAGCGAAACCGAGGCTGTGTCTCGCATCACAGGGATAAGTGTTGGCGGACCGGGGTCCGTGTCGAAGGTGGAGGCTCGTTCACAGACCGCGTCTCTGGCGCTCGCGGTAGCACACAATTCCAAGAGCGCACCGTCATGAGGCTGAGGAAAACTGCCGACCTCCATGGCAGATCCCTCTTGTTCGGTAGCTCTACTGCCGTCAAGCTCTGAGCCGCACTGAGGAAAGCCACCGAGAGGATGGAATCATTGAGACCCGACCGCTCTGCCAGCAGGAAATACTTGCGGAAGAAAACCTTGAATGGCAGGTCTTGAGACAGCAATGAAAACAGCCCCTCGGAGGATGCCATCTTCGTCTTTGATGTCTCGTTCTGTAACAAGGCAAGTATCTTGTGCTGCGTTGCCGCGCCTCTCAGCGAGGCAGAGAACAAAGGAGAGAGGAATTTCAATATGCAGACTTTTAATATGAACCAGAACAGAACAAAACTGCTGACGGGGCAGCGACAGTTACTCACACACGATTGGGTTCACACAGCAAGGTAACGAGACATACCTTCAAACAGAAAGAAAGAGGTATTTAAAGGCAAACAAATCAAGAACTAAGGTGAGGACATTCAAGGTGAGGACACTCAAGAACATTCTACACCTGATCTCTGAACTGAACGTAAGCAGATTTGGACGTAGTCTTAAGGACGATAGTCCTGCAGTTAAGCCCATTGATCTTCATCTTCAGTCTTCACACCAAAGGGGTCACAATTCTTGCCAAATGGCTTGATACTTCAGAGAATCCATGATGTCCTTCATATGGTCATGATCATTAGTTTTGACTTTTTTGGACCAGATATCCCACTGATTCAAGGGTCTAAAACATTCTGGTCAGGTCACATCACTTCATAAAACATTCTTTCAGAACTCCTTAGGTGTATCCAAATGAATATTAGCCTGTTCAAGTCAGCCTTTTATGTTCTTCTTTGCCACTTGGAAGAGGCCATACTTGCCTTGTGTTCTACTTATACTTATATCATAGCGGTAAAATATTACTTCTTAACTATAAGGCACTTGATGATTTAGCTCCTGTGTACCTAACTAGTCTTCTAACACGCTACAATCCATCATGATCCCTAAAATCTCAAAACTCTGGACTGTTGGTAGTACCAAGGATAGCAAAGTCCACTAAAGGAGGTAGAGCTTTTTCACATTTGGCTCCTAAACTCTGGAACAGCCTTCCTGATAACGTTCGGGGTTCAGACACACTCTCTCTGTTTAAATCTAGATTAAAGACACATCTTTTTAGCCAAGCATTCAAATAATCCATCTCAACTTTTATATCTGATGAGATGTCATTATTTATCTTCTAGCTCTGGTTTAACAAATATTCATTTTCTTAGTTTGAACAGCAGCTACGCAAATTTTGTTCCTATTTGTTCTGTTTCTACCATGGGATTGTCATCCTGTGGTAACTAGAGTTTCACAAGCTCCAGCCTGGATCCAGAACACATAAGAAGAGATGATGCCAACCCCACAGAGGACTTCAGATGATGCCAACCCTGGAACAACACACAGCACTACCGAACGCTACTGTCATGTTCAGCTGGAGATGCCAGTCTGCTGATGGCACTCCAGCTCCAGCAAACTGTTTTATGTCTGTTTTCACCCGTTGGACTAATTATCAATGAACTCATGTCTCTGCCTACCTTGTTTGTTGTCAAGGTGATTCATTGTTTCTCTGCCTTATGTCACAAGTATAAATACCCCGGATATCCTTTTGTTAGTTGCTCGTCAATGTTCGGATGTACCGTGCGTCTTCCCCGTTGTTGTGCCACCCGTGTTTTCCTGCGTTCCCTCCGTGTTTCTCTGCCTTCCTGGATCTGGACCTTTGTCTGCACTTCGCTCTTGCCTCGCCCCTCTGGACTCTGTTTGACTCATCGCCTGACCATTTGAGATGAAACTCGGTTTACTCTGTGTGTCCTTTAATAAACATTGTTGCTCATGGATCCAAACGCCTTCCCGTGTCTCAATTGTGACTAATTTATAATGTTCCTTGTCTGTTGGATTACGTTATTAATTGATATTTATCTCACATCTATGTACAAACTACTACTACATATACTGTAAAACATTAGTTTGGTGTAAAGCTGTTTTGCAATGATATGTATCATGAAAAGCGCTATACAAATAAATTTGAATTGAATTGAATTGAATTGAATTATACTCTACTAGTGTTGTCACGGTACCAAAATGTCAGTATTCGGTACCAATACCAGTGAAAATCCACGGTTCTCGGTACCAATTTCGGTACCAATAGCAAAACACAAAAACATATATATTTATATAAGAGGACTTTTATTTCATCAAACATGCTTGTCTGATGGACCGATTTTAAAGATACAAACATTAACCATACATTTGTTCTCTAACACACATATTTTGGCTACACAGGTCATTTAAAAGCCTCTAGTGTGTAAAAATAGTACACGATTATGTCCTGTTTTAAATACTATAGGAGCATTAAATAGTTTTATTCTGATAACGTGCACAAATTTTGAATGCGGTGGCGGCAACGCACAGTAATGATTAACTAAGAAAATTGCAATGTTTGAGGTGTTTTATAAGGTTCGATGTATTTCCTCCTTTTCACATAAATTTCGATGACACCGCTTGAAGATGGGTTTTTGGTGATCAATGATGTTTCGCTTGTCATCAGCCTCAAAAACAAAATACTTCCACACGTGGCTCTTTCCTCCTTTCTTTTTAACGAGCAGATTCAGAGCCACCTCATCAGTGGTGCCGCCGATCACCATCTCTCTCTGCTTTTAGGAAGAAGACACAACTGTGCAGTGCACACCTGTCGGGTAGCGCAGCAAGAACCGGGTTGACCCTTGCTCGGTACTACCGGTACTTCAGAAAACCTGGTACCGTAACATTTCAAATGTTTTAGTACCATCTTGGTACCGAAATACTGGGTCTTTTGACAACACTATACTCTACATTGAAATCTCTCTTTTCATTGGGTCAAGTCTTTGGCAGTACATTGCCAACCCAGGCTCATTGGAAATATGTGCCTCTACGTACACTTCTGCAACCCCATAATTACGTACCTTACTGCACATTTTGCCGCAGTTTTAAAGTGAAATGTCCAGAGAGTGGTGCTAAAACACAGGTTTAATATGTTTGTATTATGTTGATACAGATACGTATTGCAGTGTTTTTATAATGCTGCTTGAGGTGCGTTTTGTGGCCATTCAGAATTCATGTATCCAGTGACTGTCATGTTGTAAATTTCCCTGACACTAAACCCAAACTAAGCTTACCTGATAGTGTTAACAAATGCAAAAGTAATTAAAAAACGTTATCTCTGCTGCAGCCATGCGGTTTTAACTGCTTTGTTTAACATCTCAAGCTAATTCTGTTTTCTAATAACATTTACAAAGGTTTAACTGTGTTTTAAGACAATTTTCTAGTTCCTAAAAACAGCAATGTATAACTTAAGTGTAAATTGTATAGGGGCTGACTAATTATGACATAACTGTATTATTAATCTTATAACTAGATAGATGGATGACAGCTTCTCATATATAATGATTGTAGAGTTGTATTGCTTTAACTTGAGCTTTGTTTGCAGTGTTGTAAAAACAGGCTTTGATTAATTATTGGTTTGTTGTTGATTTGTTTGATATATCATATTGAAAAAGGAAGGGGCGAGAGATATGGGACAACATTAAATAATTATTAAATAATGACACAATGTTCATTTTTGGAGGAACTGTCCCTTAAGTATTTTATATAGTATAAGTATTTTTTATATTTGCATACTGTTAATTATTTTACTAGAATAGAGAGCCCCAAGACACTGACAGGAAGCCACAAAAACAACCCCATGGGGTATTTAAGTAGGCCTAAGTGTGTTTTTGTTAGCAGTTTAACTACTTTGAATTGAGCAGCTTCCCATCACAGCGGAGGAAGATGAATTTAAGGCGAGCTCCTTCACATAGCCGCTGGTTGTCCTCATTGCTTGGGAATGAAGGATGTGACGTGCTATTAATGTTAATCTGGTTCCTCCTGCAGCCGGTCACATCATCTCATTTATTGGAGAAAATATCCCGCTGTTTTTCTTTCTTTTTTTAATAATAACTCATGGCCCGTAAACCACGCACACTGTCCTTGAGGCGTGAATCCTGCGGGCGAATGAAACACTGCTTCACTTAGTCTAACTCCTGATGGAAGTGGAAAGGCTTTGCTCAAATCAAACGTTTATGTAATGATAATCAGGATTAAAGCCGAGCTTTGATAAAAGGAAGTGAACTAGGTGGGGATCCACTTCAACACATTTTAATAGGTGTTCCATTTGGCAGGATATTCTTTTTCATCCTCTTTTCAGTCTTTTTCTAGCTTCGCTGTAGTTCAGTGGTGTGACTTTAGACTGTGAGAGACGAACTCCCCATCGAGTACGCCTCTGCTTCAAACACTTGGGCCAGTTTGATGCCAGACTTTCGATGCTTTATGATCAGTTTAAACTAACCCTATGCAAACTTAAGAGGTTAGGATGTTTTCTTTAGGGTGCTTGATATGCAAATAGCAAAAAAGTCCAAGTACTGTAGGCCTATATGTTTTGCAGTTCACAATTTAATAACACAATAACGATTTATTCGAACTACATAAAAAAGGGTTTCATTTTAAGTGAATGTAACATATGTGTCACGGATCGCTCCTCTGTGGCCCTCTCCGGTCATCGGCAGCGGGAACCCTCACCTGAGTACTGATGTTTCCACC
>JAUYWG010000053.1:557863-604292 GCA_034779775.1 Enteromius afrohamiltoni
CTGCTTCCTGCTTAAATACCTGCGTGAGGTTACTTCCGGGTCCTCGTGACCTCACGTGATCCGGTGCGTGTGACACACACACACATACCAAATCATACCTTTCTAAAGCATTGCTTTTTAATGACTGACAAGTCTCCTGACTTCAGAAAATCAGAAATACAAAGGCATTGTGCGCACCGTGTGAATACAGCCTTGTTCTAGACTAAATGTGAATGTGCATTAATTAATCTCACTCTCAAAAAACAGATTTAGTATTCATCAAAATGAATTAAACTCAGAATATGACCCAAACCTGCAAAAATTACATTACACTATTTTTAATCTCGTTTTATTAACCAATGTCTTTGCTGTAAAGAACGCCCTACAATCCACTGCACCACCACCGGCACCCACGCCATCACCACCGCCAACGACAAACCCAGAAGTAAACATCCCCTCACCGGTTCCTGTGGTATATCCCATGGTGCGTTTGACTCCCTTCTCTGGCGTGGCGGGGGATTGCAAGGGGTTCCTTCTACAATGCTCGGTAACATTCTCTACTTGCCCAACTGTTTATAATACTGACAGGGCTAAAACAGGATATATTATTTCATGTTGATCTGGAAGTGCTCTCAGGTGGGCAGAATCCGTTTGGAATCAGGCTGGACCTGCTGTAGATTCCTACGCTGCCTTTGCTGTCCACTTTCTGAAGGTTTTTGGAAAGCCTGAGCATGATACATTGGCGAGTGAGGACCTTTTTTACCTTTTTTTACTTTCACCAAAATAATCTACCTATTCATGAATATACCATCAGGTGGAATGAACGAGCTTTGATTACCACCTTTCAGCAAGGCTTGGAACCTGGTCTCAGAATAATGTTAGCACCATACAATGACACTATTGGATTAGAAAAGTTTATTCAACAGTGTTCAGCCCTTGTCTCGTCCTACAATTCAACTCCTCAGCATGCCCCGTCAGTCAACCCCCATCCGCCAGAGGTCTTCAGCCCCTTCAGAACCAGTTCTTGAGCCCATGCAAGTAGATTGCCGAATGTTAACTACTCAGGAACGTCAACGACGTATATCAATGACACTCTGTTTTGTATTGTGGACAAAGCGGTCATCTCCTGCAAAACTGTGTTTCACGTCCACCACGTCCTACGGGGAGTCCCATACTTTCAGTCATTGATGTGATGCAACCTTGTACTTACCCAGTCACACTTGCTGCTAAAGGAATGTCCCTTTCTGTCGCAGAACTCATAGATTCGGGTTTAGCTGGGAATTTAATTGCCGGGCACCTGGCACGACGTTTGCACTTACAAACTGTCCCCACAGATGAGCGTTATCAAGTCCAGTCTATCACCGGAAAGCCCCTCTCTAACCGAGATGTGCAATGTCGTGCAGGGCCTATTAAGCTCAGGCTGGGTATTTGTCATGAGGAGATCTGGCTCATGGAGGGCTCCACTGTGGATGTGGTTATGGGATGTCCGTGGCTGATGAGACATGAACCCATCCTCTCCTGGGCCACTGGAGTAATCATCAAATGGAGCTCTCAATGCTGGCCAACCTGCTTTCCCAATTTACCGCTGTGTGCTAAGAAGTCCCTCAGGGTTTGTACTACTTCAGTGGAAAGTCCAGTTGAAAGATGTCAGTTGAAGTACCTTCTGAATATTGTGCCTTTCAGGATGTGTTTTGCCCCAGGAGAGCTGCCCGCCTGCCACCACATCGCCCATGGGACTGCGCCATCAACCTGTTCCCAGATGCCCAGTTGCCCAAGGGACGAATCTACCCTTTATCCATTCCGGAGACTAAGGCCATGGAGGACTACATCCAGGAAGCGCTTGCGCACGGCTACATCCATCCTTCAACCTCCCCTGCTGCTTCGAGTTTCGCTAAGACAGATGGTGGACTCCGACCCTGTATCGATTATTGAGCTCTCAATAAGGTGACTATACCATTCAAGTACCCATTACCTCTAGTCCCAGCCGCCTTAGAAAAGTTAAGAGGCGCAAAGATATTTACTAAACTGGATCTCTGAAGTGCTATTCCAAGATTGCATGCATGACATCTTCAGAGACTACCTAAACCTCTTCATGCTCATCTACATCGATGACATTCTCATATTCTCCTCGAACATCCAGGAACATCACCATGTCAAGCAGGTTCTTGAAAAGCTTCGTCAACATCAGTTGTACTTAAAAGCAGAAAAATGTTTCTTTCATCAGACATCCACACAGTTTCTGGGATATAACATCGACCCGGCTGGAGTAAGCATGGACCAGGAGAAGGTCGAAGCTGTGGTGAACTGGCCTACTCCTGCTATGGTGAAAGAACTACAGAGGTTCTCAGAAGGTCCTCTTACCTCTCTTCTGAAAGGTAAACACAAGATTCTCACCTGGAGTACCGAAGCTACTCAAGCTTTTCAGTGTCTCAAAGAGGCCTTCATCACAGCCCCCATCCTAAGCCATCCTGATCCTAGTAAACAGTTAATCGTCAAGGTCGATGCATCTACCACCGGGGTCGGAGCTGTCCTCTCGCAGCAGCAGGGGGATCCACCTCAGCTCAAGCCGTGCACATACTTCTTCTGCAAACTCAACCCAGCGGAGAAAAACTATGACATCGGCAACCGAGTGGAGGAGTGGAGACATTGGCTGGAGGGGTCTACTCACCCATTTCAGGTATTGACCGATCACAAGAATTTACTATATTTAAGGGATGCCAAGAGACTGAACCTGTGTCAAGCTCGATGGGCCTTGTTTTTCAATTGTTTTCAGTTCTCTATCTCATACAGACCGGGACCCAGGAGTCGTCTGTATGCTCCCAAGGATGATCCTGAATCCAACAAGCCTATTCTACCAGAGAAATTGTTTGTTAACCCCATACAATGGGTGACCCCTCCAGCGGCCGCAGAACCGGCTCCAGCACTTCCGCCGGGTTGCCCTCCAGGGTTAAGATTCGTCCCCAACGCCAAACGTATACCTTTGATCCACACAGGGACCAACAGAACCCTCTCGCTCCTGCAAGAACAGTTGTGGTGGCCCAGGATGGAACTTGATGTGGAAAGGTATGTGAGAGGGTGTTGGGAATGTGCAATTTCCAAGACTCCAAGACATCTACCTGCTGGCAACCTGATACTACTTCCACACCTAACCGCCCCTGGTCACACCTAGGGGTCTTTTTTTATCATCGACCGCATCTGAAGGTAACACCTGTATACTAGTTATTGTTGACAGATTTTCTAAGTTTTGTTGTCTTGTGCCTCTCAAGGGTCTACCCACAGCATGAGATACCGCCCAGGTACTCTTACAACATGTATTTCGATCCTATGGACTCCTCCATATCAGTTTCTGATAGAGATCCTCAGTTTATCTCCAAAGTGTGGCGAGCATTCTTTAGATGCCTAGGTGTGACTGTTAGCCTCACCTCAGGCTACCATCCTCAGACCAATGGACAGACCAAGAGAAAGATCCAGGAGGTGGGGCGGTTCCTCCGTATCTTTTGCCACGGCCACCAGGACACCTGGAACCAGGACCTGGGCTGGGCCAAGTACGCAAAGAATTCTCTCTCCACCAAACTACTACTGGTCTCACACCTTTCCAGTACGTGCTTAGCTTTCAGCCCCCACTCTTCCCTTTGTCTAGCGAACCCTCGGATGTGCCAGCTGTGGACTAATGGTTCCGGGAGAGCGAGAGGGTCTGGGACATTGATCATCAACATCTTCAGAGGGCAGTGCGTAGGCAGAAGACTAACGCCGACGATCCGAGGCTCCTACCTACCAGGTGGGACAAAAGGTTTGGCTCTCCACCAGGGACATTCGCCTACGCCTTCCCTGCAAGAAATTAAGTCCCAGATATGTTGGTCCCTTCACCATCATGGAGCAGGTTAACAAGTCACTGTAGTGGTTAACAGGTTAACAAGTCACTGTAGTGTCACGTGTAGTCCACACGTAAGTGGACTAACTCTCTCCTTGCTACAACAAAAACTTACCTGTGTTCTCACCTGTTCTCCTCCAGAATTCCTCCTGAATCTATTTATTCAGCTGCTGGCTCTGACTCTCCTGCTGGAAAATTCTCTGTGCCTCCAAGTGGTGTGTGAGTGTGATCGTCATTGGTGTGCTCCGACCCGGATCTGTGAAATACAAGAGAGACTATTAGTTAATCCAGCATTCACTTCTAAATTGGATTACTTTTGTATTTACCTTTTGAATTCCGCCAGTGGCGAAAAACCTTTGTTTAATAAACTCCTTTGTTTGATTTATCCTTGTGTCCGTCTGCTTCCGTAACAGCTTCATTGTTTTTTATATTGCTTGAGAGTATAGAACTTTCTTCTGTATTCTACTTTACAGATGTGAACTAACTTTTTCTTCAACCTGAGGTTTATTCATGACACTTTTTGGTGTCCTTTTACATTTGCTATAAATAGAACTTCTTATATTTAAAACAAACACTCAAGCTCTGCCCATATTTAAAAAGTAACAGAAAAGTAACATAATTAGTTACTTTTTTTTTCTTTTTTTAGGGGGTAACGCAATATTGTAATGCATTACTTTCAAAAGTAACTTTCCCCAAAACTGTAAATTATATTAAAATGTTTCAATTATATATATATATACTGTGTGTGTCTCTATCAACATTTAAGATCTATTTAACAAACTCAATATAGTGTCTCACTTCATTACTTTTCCTCATTTTGCCTAATGTTGTTTTTCAGGACAAACACCACTCTGTAATTATAAAACTACTAAAGGAAAAAAAGATACAAAATCCCTTCATTTTTCCTTTACCTCATATTAATGCCAACTGCTTGTTTTGTCATGATTTATCTTTTGATATTTTTGATCTTTGATCTATCTTTGATCTCAAGTAGCACAATTTCCCAGAAATTATCTGAAAAATATCTACATGATGCACTGTACTAGTTTCAAAGAGAGACCTATTTTAATGATCATGAGAGGGAGGAGAAACCAGTGTGAGACGGATTCAAAAACTCTCAGCTAATAAATCAAACCGGAACAGCTTTATTTAGTCTCAAACACACAATAATATCAGTGGTTCACAGAAGCTTCAGCTACAGGTTTTATTCCAGGTGCTTTTAATCCCCCGTAAGCTTATTTTCCTCTCATAACTCTGCATGTTTATATGGTTAATTGTCAGTTTTAGGTTACGACCTGGTGGTTGAAAACCAATGACTTACATAATAATTCTAGTTTGCAAAGACAATATTATGTCTTGCCTTGCACTTAACGAAAGGCCTCCTGCTCTTTAATTAAAGGTAATGATGTTGTCTGTGACTCTAATGGAGGATGATGGATATGATACCCTGAATTTGATGAACTACACGTCATATATCATTTCTAATAATTGCACAGATGATGTGGCATCTTCTCTTGATGATAAACATAAAAGGAAACTATTTCCATAGGTAATATGTAAGAATTGTCTGTTTATAGTCCAAAAATGAAATCCTCTGAGCTTGCTTCTTCTGTCTGCAAGCCACAAAATTTTGATCCTCGATCAAAATTGGTGGTCGAACACAAACCGACCCCTGCTGATGCTGAAAATAACAGTATTTGGGGAAGCCTAAGTCCGTCCCACAGCTGCTGGATTCCAGAAGAAACTTTCAACCTGCTTTTGGCCAAAAAATGGGCCCTGATACATAATAGACAACGCCATGGTTGGAGGAGAGGAAAGATTCAGTGACCGAAGAAAATGTGGAGGGAAAAAACAGTAATAAGTTTCTGCGCTCACCAGCCTTAACCTCGAGGGGATGACAGAAACCGCATGTAGAAATGGAGAGAGGGGAAAAATATGTCCTATAACCAAGCAAATGAAAGAGAGAACATCATTTAGACCGTATTCAAGTAGCAAAACTACTTGTTTACCCTCATTGCCGTGAGACACAGCGGCTGAAAACAGATCCATTTTCCAGGAAATCGCTGGGAAATTGCAGGACCGCTGTGTTAGATCATATCGCCAGATACCTGCGTCTAGTTTTCAACACCATCATCTCCCAAAAAAAGCATCACAGGCTTGTAGATTATGATGTTTACTAAAGCTCATGTGGGCAGATTGCTGGACTGTGCTTGTTTCAACGGGAAAGTCTTGTGAGTTTTCTAGGAATAAATTCAAGGAAGAAACAGATTTAGAAAAATAATTCAATATTTTGCTTTAATTTATGGCACCCAGGAAAAAAAATAAAAATTTGGAAGCCATAAATATACACAAGTGCTAAGTGCAAACACAAAAGCAAAATGATTGTAATGATTGAATGATTAATGACGGGTGTTACATATTGACAGGTCCTCCGGGATTGCACGATGCATCTGTTATTCCTTTCATGATATCTTCCTGAATCGAGCTGCACATAAAAACTTCTTTGTCTGATGTAAAGCAAACCTTATTTCTCACAGCGTGTCTTCTTCCAGAAATGAAACGCAGCCGAAGTGAATTTGAAGAAATGTTTTCAAGCAGACCTCGTGCTGCTGTTGTGGGTGTGTACATGTCACGTGCATCGCACTTGGATGATTGTAATAACAATAGCGAGTGAAGCTCGGGAGCATGGTCGAATTAACTATAATGAGCTCAAACAAAGAAAGCGAACATGGTGTTGTTTCCATACTAATAACTTTTCGACATAACTAACTTCCGTGATACAGGTTTGGACCCGTTACTGGTGGGCTAAGAACTGCGAGGATATGACACAGCTCTCCTGGCTGTAAAACCGGTACCGACAGGACATTACATGGCTCCTCATACTGTGATACAGGGTTGGGACCCGTTATTTGCAGATTTGGAACCGCAAGGATGGGCAACAGCTCTCCTGGCTTTAAAACCGAAATCTGACTGGTCAATACACGTCTCCTCATACCGTGATTCGGGGCTAGGACCCGTAGTTTGCAGGTTTGAAACCACGAGGATAGATGACACCTCTATTGGCTGCATAACCGGAACTGCGGGAGTTTTGCATGGCAATCTGGGTCACGAAACCAACGCACACGGCTCCGCAGACCGTGGATTGGGGCTAAGACCCGTAATAGGCGGACTTTAACACGGCATGTGAAACCGAAACCAAAATTTCATGCACATCAGTGGACCGTGAAGGAGGACTTGAGCGGTGTGGATTATCCGACCCGTTTGTGCCTGCACCGTCATCAGGCACGAGAAGACCGCTGATTTCCATTTCAGCCCCGTAACGTCAGGGAATTCTACGGGGCTGAACTGGCGGGCAACGCTCATGAAAACCGCAGTAAGCACAGAGTCTTCAAGACCCGACCATTCAGCCAGCTGATAGAAGTCTGAGACAAAGTCCTCGAACGGCGGGTCTCGAAGCACAAGCGCGGTGAGTCCCGCAGCAAACACCATCTTCTTTGGGGTCAGTTGTTCTGTAATGATTCGCCATTGTCGCGGCCTCGCTTCTCAGAATGACACAAAGGCGATGGAGATAGGAGTTCAATAAAAGTGAACATGTAATCAGAAGGACCAAAATACAGGGAAGGCTGACGAAGGTAGAGACCTACGCAGACACACTTACATAATTTAAAAACTGACAACTGGGCATTTCATAAGATATAGTATTTATACAAACTACAATCAGAGACAATGGGGAACACCTGGACATATGCGGCTGGCAGGGAGTGAGCACTAATGATGGGGTGGAGACATAAACGAGGGAAGACATTCACTGAGGTAAGTAAACAAACACTGGAACACAGGGCACGACACATTAACAAAATCACAGGCATTATAATTAAGTCATACTTATATCTAAGTTGTATTTGTTTTTTCTACATTGCTGAAGGAAAAAGAGGCTAACGCACGTTCTGAAGCAGTATTAGGCCAAATGCTTTTCTGTTTGACCACTTAAGAAATCAAAGTTTATTATTATTTTGTTTATTATTATTTTACTGTTTTTCTATGTTCTGAAAAGCTCCTCTTTCTTGTCCATGTTTATCATCCCATTTAATTAAACTCAAATAAAACGAAACACATTTGTTTATTTTACATTTCTTTATTTTAATATTCAGAAGGGAAGCAGGTAAAACGAATAATAGAGTAGCGGGAAGGAGCGGTGAAAAAAATAAATACTTATATGTTTACCTGCTGGCTTTTGCGGCCGGGAGCGGGAGAAAATAATGGATATTTTTGTGGGATAAGGACTGAAAAAATCCGTCCAGTTCAATCTGAGCACATGCGACAGAGTCTGGAGATGCCGTGGAGAACGTTCTGCTGCCTGCAACATTCTCCAGCATGACCGATTTGGTAGTGGGTCAGTAATGGTGTTGGGTGGTATTTCTTTGGAGGGCTCCATGTGCTCGCCAGAAGTAGCATGACTGCTATTAAGAACCAAGATGAGATCTTTAGACGTCTTGTGAGACCATGTGCCAGTACCGTTGGCCTTGAGTTCCTCCTAATGCAAGACAATGCTAGACCTCATGTGGCTGGAGTTTGTCAGCACTTCCTGCAAGACGAAGGCATTGAGGCTATGGACTGGCCACCTGTTCCCCAGACCTTGAATCCAATTGAGCACCTCTGGGACATCATGTCTCGCTCCATCCACCAACTCCACGTTACACCACAGACTGTCCAGGAGTTGGCAGATACTTTAGTCCAGGTCTGGGAGGAGATCCCTCAGGAGACCGTTTTCCACCTCATCAGGATCATGTCCATGCGTTATAAGGAGGTCAGGCACGTGGAGGCCACACACACTACTGAACCTCATTTTGACCTGTTTTAAGGACATTACAAGTTGGATCAGCCTGTAGTGTGTTTTTACACTTCACTTTTGAGTGTGACTCCAAATCCAGACCTCCATAGGTTAATAAATTTGATTTCCATAGATCCTTTTTGTGTGATTTTGTTGTCAGCACATTCAATGATCAAGAACAAAGTATTTAATAAGAAATGTTTTTATCCATTCAGATCTAGGATGGGTTATTTTAGTGTTCCCTTTATTTTTTTTAGCAGTGCAATAATTCCATACATATAAATATAAATATAAAAATAAATTAAAATAACATACAAAAATAATGTAATGCATGGGAGAAATACAGATTAAAAATCTTAATCTTATTAAAAATACACCTTAAAATCTTAATAATTATTAAATGTATAAACACAGATTCACTAAAGACATGTTTTAGTATGTTTGAATATAAATACAAACTTAAAAAAACAACATGTAGAAACATTATAACACCTACATTTGTTATAAAATGCTTATATACTGTATATATATATATATATATATATATATATATATATGTGTGTGTGTGTGTGTGTATATATATATATATACTGTATGTGTGTGTATATATATATATATATATATATAATTTGTAATTTTGTAAGGACAAATGGGGCTTGTGTGTTGGAAAGCTAATAATTAATGAAATAATAAAACTGTGAAATTAAAATAAATAATTTTCAATAAATCATAATCAAGCACTTTTGTGTTTGTAATATTTGTAAAAATGTGACCATTATGTCATGTGACCAATAATGATATCAGAGTAGTATAAAAATGCAAATGTGTTCAATTATTAAAACATTAACTGAAGTAAATATTTTTGTTCGGATGTGAGGTCTCCTGAGGAGGATGAACAATAAATTCAGATATATCAGCATCTCCTTTTAAACTGACATTTTCTGAAAAATAACTTTTTTGTGAGAGTTTGAGGCTCTGTTTTGTGTCTTTGTGAGGAAAGTGCCAGCTGTCGTTGACGGGATTTGCATTCCTTAAAAAAAGTGGTTTCCGCTGAGTGCTTCTCACTTGTGCTGTTCTTAAGGTGAAATTGCTTTCCTGGCACATCCTGCCCACCATCTTCACCCACCTACAATAGCTAATGTTTTTTTCTCAGGGCAATTACTTCACCCACACCCACTTATATTAATATATGCATGTGTTTTTGATACTGGAGAATACAGTCTGGAAGCTGATTTCTTGACTCGACAGTGCACGAGTCAGAATCTGCACCGAATCCAATTTCGATTGTGCATTTCACAATGCAAGTGTGCAAAGCGTAGTTCACGACAGTCATTCCAAACATGCACTATTTGTTTGTTTTTATTGCTGATAGTGAGCACCACTAAATAATACATTTAGTAGCTATTATTGAAAGAGACTTGGTTTTATATGCAGGTGTTGCTCGCAAACATGATTAAAAACAATTAAAAACATAGATTAAAAGCTTTTATTAAATAAAAAATTAGAAAAGAAATAAAAAGGCCTATAAAATAAAAAGTTAAATGAAGTACTAAAATTACTTAAACTACAGATGGACCACCAAAATTAAAAAAGCTCTTTTTTTCATGCAGTTGCTCACTGTTTTATTTGTTAATTTAATTTATATATTTTTATCTATCTATCTATCTATCTATCTATCTATCAGGATCAGCTGGTTGTTTCTGTTTCGTATTCATATGTGTGTTGTTTATTGGGCAAAACAAGGTTGTACAGGCAGGGTCTATCATCAACAAACAAGAATAACGTAGGAAAACTTAAGAGTCGTCAGTGTCCAGGCGTGGGTCGGTAAACGGTAGCAAACAGAGTCCAGTAGGAGAAGCAAGACGATAATCCAAAACAGGAGCGAGGGTCGGCAACGGTAAATCCAAACAGAATGACAATGATCAAGAACACGAATGAAAAACAACACAAGATGACGGTATTTCTACATCACAAACAGGGCGGAGACAACAATAAAACACCTTGACAACAAACGAGTGGGGGTGTGGCATGAGTTAGGGTTACAAAGTTAACAGTTCAAAGTTTGCCGGCTCTGGAGTGCCCTCCACTGGCCTGGGCTGGCACAACCAGC
The DNA here is from genome assembly GCA_034779775.1 of Enteromius afrohamiltoni. Taxonomy (NCBI): domain Eukaryota; kingdom Metazoa; phylum Chordata; class Actinopteri; order Cypriniformes; family Cyprinidae; genus Enteromius; species Enteromius afrohamiltoni. Next base: position 568,655 of record JAUYWG010000053.1, read on the forward strand.
TGATCCTGACATTGATCTATAGACAAAGTTATGCAAATGGAATAAAAACAGTAAAAATTCATGCTTATATAATATAATTAACTTAATGATATAATTACCAAAATGTAAACAATAATTAAAAATAAAAACAATAAATAAAAAATATATATATATATTTTAGAATTTGAAAAATAAAAAAATAAATTGAAAAATTACAATGAGGAAATTTTAGGTGGACTGTATATATATTTATTTATTTATTTGTTTGTTTGAAAAACATGTTACCAGCAAATTGTTGAAGACTTAAGGCAGTGTTATTTCGTAGTGCGTACAGAGATTGCGGTCTAATTAGTGGAGCGCAAGGGGAAAATGTGAAGGGAGTAATTAGGCTTTGATGCTAAATTGTTGATGCAGCTTTCCCTGAAAATGTGAAGTTTGTTCCCCAGAGTGACCCTCAACCTGACACGCGTGGAATAACAAGAAAAGCGCCTCACACGTGCATGCAGAGGTGTCTCCCTCCTCCTTCGGTAAGTGTTTTGTCATGTTGCATTCAGTTCGGCACATCAGAACAAGGGCTCTGCGGCTTTTATTCCCCATCCAGTGACCTCCTTCTGTTTCTCTGCCCCCGTCGTGTTTCAGAAGCACTTCTGCCAAGGTGCTCATGTGAAATGAATGTTTATCAGCAAGACTATTTAAGCGATGGTGACCAGTGATTTCTACAGGAGATGCACTGTTGGATGAGAGCTTGGCCCGATGCCCGGACACTCTTTACCACCCTGTATGTGTGATCGCATTAGGAGGCCGAAAACAAGACACTGAAAGCCCATCATGCAGCGCTCGCAGCAGCCATCGAGGCTTGATAAAGAAACGCCGCCTGCTCGGGGTACCTGGTAATGGCCAGTAAAGGCTGACAGGTCAGACATCATGCGATGGTCTATTATTAAATGTTTGCGTCATGAAGAACTGTGAATTGCTCTGGTGCAGTGGGTGTTTTTTTTTACACTTTTGGTCCCTCACAGCCCTTAAAGTCTGAACCATTAAAAGAGCATTTTGTCTTGATAAAAGTGGGCTTTTTGTTAAATTTAATTTCGGTTCAAAGAAAAAAGCTTGACATACTGGCTATTACGGAATGGAAAATAACTGTGCAGAGTTCATAAGGACAGAAACTATAAAGATAATGTTTAAAATAAACAGTTTTTTAAACTTTTATTGCAGTTTAGTGAGTGGAAATCACTGGCGTTAATATATCGCTGTCGTTATTATAGTGCGTAGCTGCACATGTGCATTTGTTGCTGCTGTAAAGATAAAAGCTTTTTTAAGCTCTAAATCATAGGCTAACGCACGTTCTGAAGCAGTATTAGCCAAAATGCTTTTCTGTTTGACCACTTCAGAAATCAACGTTTATTATTATTTTGTTTTATTGAACTGTATTTCTATGTTCTGAAGGAAACTGTGAAAATAAAACTACTTATATGTTTACCTGCGGGCTTTTGCGGCGGGAGCGGGACAAAAGTTGAATACTGCGGGCGGGAGCGGGACTAAAAAATCTGTCCCATGCAGGTGTCTAGTGGGCGACTTGCCATCTTTCCTCACCTCTCTATCTCCTCCACGCTGTCACGTGATGACAACCACGCATGCGCATTTTTAGGTATTAAATAAATTATATAAGGAATATAAAAGTGCTCCTATAAAAGTGCATTGTTTTTTTATGACGGTATTGAAACTGATACCGTTGCTATTTTTAGATCCTGTGGTATACCGTATTACCGCCCAAGCCTAATTCAAACGTGAATTTTGAGCAGTGAAGTGTAGTGCTTGTTGTTTCTCTGACCACGAATGCAGACATGGTGCTACGTTTATGAGGTACAAATGCCTCATTTGTAATGGCTTTTATTGTTTTGGTGTTATATCGCTGGGACGGAGCATCATGTTATAGTAAGGGTTGCAACATATCCGTCACCCGCTTGAGGTATCAGAGCCTTGGAGTATTCGGCCAATCACAGTGCACTAGATAGCTGGCCGATAGTTTTTTTTTGTACAAACTGACCCGTTTCAGGAAGCGTGGCTTAGAGGAGAAATAATAATGTACATTATGTGGAAAATAATGTGTTTTGAAGACATAAACACATTGCATTAGACCAAATACACAAAATAATGTTCTTTTTAGCAACATCATATGAGCCCTTTAAAGAATGATTCTGAAGAATGTTAAAAACATTGGCCCCACTTAATATTAAGTGTGCCTAATACCTTTGTACTTCCATAGTAACTAGATGTGTAGAACACATTTGTACTTTCATTACCAAAAAGTGTTGTTACCAATGTCCTGTTACACATTTGTACTTACACACACCATTCTGAGGGGTGTTACATGTGTGTATTTACAGAACTATTACAGCTGTAGATACTATGTACCGGTGAGTACTTACACTGTGGTTACGTACTACATACACATCTAGTTACTATGCAAGTACACAGGTTTTAGGAACACTTAATATAAAGTGGTACCAGAACATTGACTTAAAGGAGCGTGATAATTGGAAAACCTCTACACACGTGTTGAATAAATAAAATGCTATATCCCTCAGAGTGTAGCCTGTAGCCCCTTTTCACATTTCTGAGCTTCTCAGAAGCAGAAGTCATCATAGCTGAGTAAACTCTGAGAACAGTGAATGGAAGAGTACTACAGATATGAATTTTTAAATTTGTTTAAATTTACCGTCCCTCCCATAGATGTTTCTGTGTAACACCCTTGCATTAGTTTTTCTTTTTTTTATGCAAAGGTGATACAATACAAACAATGTTATAAATGTACATAATTTTAGTGGTCATCAACTTTGTTTTACAAAGTTGATGACCACTAAAACGCACCATCACGGTCATTGTTGTTCCGGGTCCTTTGTTGCTTTTAATAAAATTGTAGGTTTATTTAATTTAGAACTTTTTCTCCACGGATCAGACAAGTAAGATGAGCAAAAGATTTTGCACACAGGTGTCATCCGTTCTGGAATTCCTAACAAGGAGTAAAAAATGAACGCTGCACAAATTAATCTTTAGTTAGAAGAGCTTAAAGATGCTCCAATAATTTGAGCACTAAAGCTGTGCTGTTAATTTCCTTTTTATTGGCACTCTGCATTAAACTGTAGTGCTTAATTACTCATTTCTAGTAATCTTCCTGAACCTGAGGCTGCTGACTTAAACAGTACAGTGCAAACAATAATTAGGTCAATGGCACATTATTTTAGCCAGTGAGCACTGAAATTGAAAGGGAAGTCTTTTAAATGTGTCCTCTGGCAGTGAGTCTAGTTCTCTGTGCATTTTACAAATGCATGCAGGAAATCAATACTATTATTAAGAGAAACATGAGAAATGCTGTTGGATTCAGTAAGGTTCAGTAAGGCTGATAACACAAAGATGAATGAATATGCACTTAAAATACATGTCAAATGATTATAGTTTTGCATTTGTTTGTTTCATGTGCTCAATGAATTTCTTTTTTAAAAATTTATTTTAAAATCCAGGCATGGGCAGCTTTTGGGCCAGTATTTTTTCTCTGTTATACCAAGGGGCCAGATTACTAATCACCGTCTTCACACTTTTTACACTGTCTTGCTTAATTTCTTTTTTTATTTAAGGAAATTAAAGTGATTTCTAAAGTAATCTTTAAGTGACTCCAGCGGGCCGTATACACCAGTTGCCCATCCCTGTATTAAACATACTGCCATTGTGTCAGTCATTAAATTCATGCAGGCCCATTTGCAGAGTTTTGTTGTTCATGTAAGTTGTTTTTGCTACCCAGTCTCACGGTATTTATTGGTGGCAGGGACACATTTATTTCGTTATTTTCGTAAGTCCAGCACGTTTTTTAAACTAAGATGCATCCCATTGAAATGCATTAGTTTAAAAAACGTTATGGACTTACAAAAATAACGAAATAAACGTGTCCCTGCCACCAATCAATAGATTACATAAAATTACGTGACTACATCACGAACTGCCGTGAGCCTGGGTTGCGTGTTTGTAATAGACAAAACTAATGCCTTAACATTAGGTTATGTAAACATCATTTTGAATTAATTTTAATACTTTCTGTTTTCAGATTAATATTCATTTATGTTATAGTAATTTTCTTTTTCGTTCCTTTTTTTGTATGTCTATAGTCTAGTCTATTTAGTTTGAATTATTTTGTCAGGAAATAAAAGGTAAAATTTGCTTTGGTAGCTGAAATAAAACAATAGTTTTGGTGAATTTTCTTTTCATTTAAAGGTACTGTCAAACATGTTACTGTATTAGGTGTAGTCAACTATAATAACTCTGCTCGTGTAGAATTATGCTGCATTCACCATCTCATAATTCATAACACCAACTCTAAATTATGTGTTTCTATGGCAACACTATCAAAGCCCACATGCTCCAGAACTTGTAATTACAACTAGTAAACGCGGAACGATCTCAAAAAACTTTGACTTGGACAGATGAACCACGTGACCGTCGCCAGGTTCATTTTGGCGCTATTTTTTTCCAACAACATGGAAAGCTATCCAAGCTATCCAAACTAAGTCACGTGTTGTCATCTCGGAAAATTAGGTAATGTAAATGTAAAATTAAGAAATGACGTGAAGGCAGTTTAGTAGCTTAGTTGTTGATATTAAATCATTACATTTTTGAATATCACTAAAATGTAAAAACATTTTATTTTGCATTTTACAACCAAAGGCCAATTCACAAAACCCTTTAAAAAATACCCTTTAAAAAAAGGATTCATTCGCTGAAATGAATCAAAAGTTACCAACTCGAACGCTTTTGCTACTCAAATCGAGAGGTGCAGAGTTGCTTGGACGAAACGTGCAATGAAGCGGTGTTTTGAAAACTTCAAAATAAAAACTCAAATAAAAACATCAATGCGCCTTTACGATCGTAAATATGCAGCGAATATTTCGACATATCGCCCAGCCCTAGTTGAGTGTGAAGAGTTCAGGCAGTGATGGGTTAAACGAGCTCGAGCTGAAGGGCTCATCATATCTGAGGCAGCAGAAGGAAACGCGCTCAACATTTGCGCTCCGATCCTCCAGCGCGACGCACTTGTCTCTTTCCAACTCACAGGAATACGCACATCGTTCCGATCGCTTCAGCTCTGTGCGGATGTGTCTTTAACACCGAGCGCCTCCGCACGGTCCCGCAGTTTTAGATTCGCAGTCTCCGGCGGGTCCATTTGGATGCTGGACCCCGGAGCCGCGTCCTTCCCAACAGGCTGAGCACGATGCCCGGCAATCACTGGATATAAATGACAGATCCAAGTGTGTGTGACTTCAGTGCACCGAAGCAGAGGCTGCATGGGAGATGAACGCAGCCGCCAAACATCAGCCTGATCTGCTAGAGAGACCCGCCAGCCTCCTGGTACCAACATGGGTAAGATCAGCAGGTCCAACTCAACTTCATGTGCTGACAACAGGCGCACAACACTTTTTGGCTAGTGTACATGCAGGGGAATGTCACATAAATGGGATTTCAGAGATGGGGTTAGATTACTAGTGTAACTTGCTTAACTAACTTTGCTTCACCGAGGTGCTGTGGAATACACATTCTGGAGAACTGAGGACCAATCGGTATGAATTACAGCCTATAGATGGATAAGATTATCCTTATTGTTTGTGTTTTGAGGGTTCCAAGTTTATTGCTGATATATGCGTTATGCATTTATTGAATATCAGTGCTGTTTTATTGTCTTTTGAGTGCACTTTTGGTCATTTATGTGTTTGAAAAGACACATAAGTTACAGATCTTTTTGCATTATTATAATCGGTTGCATTGCACATATTATGTGATTTAATTATTTGACATGATTTAGAAGGATAGCTGAGCATGATTTAGAAACATTTCTGAGCTCTTCGGTTTACAGTATATATATATATATATATATATATGTATATATATATGGGCTTTTTGGGGTTTATACATATAGTTATAGAATATATCAACATTTTTGCACGTAAAGTCAGTCCATAATAATTAGGTTATTATGGTTTGTGGGTGAAAGAGGGTCAGATAATGAGCTATTAAATGTGAAATAAATGCAACAGCGTTGGTGATTAAGAAAACAACAATAAAAGCATGCAGGAAATGTTGCATAATTGACAGAACAAATCCTAGTAGATTTGAGGTGACAGTGTAATCTCAAGGCAGAATGAGTTTTTTGTGCTATTGTTCCCATTTGCTGTATTCCTCTTTGTGGAGATAATGATGTGTGACAGCGTGGAGTAGCTTCATTCGCACTATTCTTGAGGTGTTCGGAGATGTCCTCTCAAAGGATTTCTCGGCGAATGCACTCAAACTGCTGTTAGAGATTGCTGTTAGCTTGCTGTATTTGTTTTAACACGTTCTGTCCTATTTCTGGTGCCCGGTTGTGGTTTTTCTTAATTGGTTAGTGGAGTCCTGCCAGTTGCACTGCGGTGTGCCTTTATCAGATTGGAGGGGTTTGAAGGGTTTCCTGAGGTATCGATAAATGCTGGCTCACTGCTTTTGGATTTGAAAAAAACTTGCAGTTTTTGCCCAAAAACACAACCTCTGGGAAACCTTCAAAAGAACTGTAAGAACAGAAATTGTAATTTTTTTCCACATGACCCCATGGCTGAGCTGCATCCAGTTACTGAAACCTGCTCAGAGAACATACAGTACAGTTCTAAAGAGATCAGAATATTGTCATTTCATTGAGAAACACAGCATATAGCAGTCGTTCTCCCAGAGGTTGCAGATATGATTTGTAGGCTTGACCTTTGATCTGATATTCTGCTGATCTTGGATGAACTGTGGTGGTGTGATTGTCATGAATGCAGTTGAGTGAATTGTGAGGGTTGCCAGGTCTGCATGACAAAGCTCAAAACTAACTATACCACTTAGAGATACCACTTACATATTATGCATTTCAGCTTTCTTTTTATGCATAAAGATCAAAATCCCACAAAATCATTGCTAGATGTCTTGTAATATTTAGGGAGCTTTTGAGAGTTGCTTGGATGATGTAAATGCGTATAGTACTGTCCTGGGCTCCTTTCCCTAGAATAGAATTGAATAGAAATGATGTAAGTGTAATTATTTCAAGCAAACATTTTATACCAAATACTGAAAAACACTCATATTGTACTTTTTATTTTACCTATAATATGTGGTATTCGTAATATTATGCTTTGTCTAACCATCAAAACCTTGCAAAATATAACCCAAATTTTTATTTATATTTACTTGTATCATATACAATGTAATGTGGAAGCAATATGTATGCATATTTTACATTAAGTAAAAATATATTGCATGATATATAAGTAAATGTAAGTATTAGTATGCTTTGTCAAGTCTTCAAACGTTGCAATACAGCATGCATGCATATTTTTTTACTTATTTTTGTCAAAATTGTTTGTCAATGCAGCAAACCAAGGCATATGTTACTTACATTTACTCAAAACATACAGTGCAACATCAAACCTTGCAAAGTGCATGCATATTATTAGCCTAATATGCAACACAATTAATAGTGTGCGTTTTCAAACCATCAAAACTTTGCAAATTGTACACATTTTGCTGATGTATTATATACTGTAATATACTTTAAGTTAAAGTATGCTTTGTCAAACCTTGCCATACAGAATACAGTTGTATTTATTATGTAATATGCAATATAAGTGTTACAAAGAGAGTACGCAAGGTATGTGAGTTCAAGTGCAAACAGAGTTTAATAAAGGATCAAAGTCAGGATAACAGTGATAGATCTCTGGCAGATAGCGTTATGGGAGACACAGATATAGGCGGGGTTGAAAAACAAAGCAAAGGGTCACAATACCGATGAACAGAGTCCTTGGGGAGAGACAGAGGGAGAAGCCCAACGGGGTGGAGCAGGCGGCGGAGACCTCTCTCTGGGCGGAGAGGCCCACCGGGGCGCCGCAGGCGGAGGAGACGTCCTCCTGGGCGGTGCTGGTGGCGGGAACGCCTTCCAGGGTGGATCAGTTGGCGGGAACGCCCACCTGGGCGAAACGGTCAGCAAGTCCAACTTCCAGGGCGGAGCAGATGGCAGCAGAACGCCTCTGGTTTGGCCAGGAAGTGACAGGACCCTCTGGGGGCCACCAGACTGGCTTTGCGCCCTCGAGAACCAACCAGCCTTAATCAACGCCCTTTGAAACCTGACCGACAGGGAGTGTGCCGTCCGAGGCTGAACTGGCCATGTATTCACCCTCTTAGACCAACCGGACTGAGAATGCGCCTTCCGAGACCTTACAGTTAGAGGCAATGCCCTTCTATACCGACCAGACTTTGAGTATGCCCTTAGAGACCAGACAGGAAGTGAATACACCCTTTGAGAACAGACAGGGAATGAGTACGCCCTTCGTGACTGGACAGGAAGTGAATACGCCCTCTGAGACCAGATTGGAAGTGAATACGCCCTTTGAGACCGGACCGGGAATGAATACGCCCTACGAGACCAGACAGGTGCTGACATCACCCTTCGAGACTGAGCCGCCAGGGAAGACGCCCTCCCTGACCGACTGAACCATGACTCAGGGATCTCCATGGGCTGTGCAGCCAGAGGTAGGTTGGTTTTAATATCCAGAGGTAGTGCAGCCTCAGGCGGACCCGACACACACACAGGTCTCGTGGAGCTCGGGTGAATTCAATGAGTGCAGATATTGATCACAGACCGAGTCTGGAGGATCTGACCATGATGGTTCTGGATCACAGACTGGATCTGGCGGATCCGACCATGATGAGTCAGGGTCACAGGTCTCAGGTAACAGAAATCATGAGGGCCTTCGGTGTGGGTGACAGCTCCCCTAGCTGTCTTACAGTACCTGACTGAGCATCACTCAGCCCCTCGCACTGAGTGATGGAACAGCGCCAACGTTATGGGAGACACAGATAGAGGCGGGGTCGAACAACAAAGCAAAGTCCTTGGGGAGAGACAGAGGGAAGGTCCAGATCCAGGCAGAAGTCGTTAACAGATAATCCAATGGGGAGAACAGCGAAATGCATGAAACACAAACAACAAACCGTACAAACATGCAAACACAGGGAGGTTTTATAAAGATGAAAGTAGGTCAAGTGGTGGAGCAAACAATGAAACACCAGGACAACCAACGAGTGGGTGGAGACATGGAGTTCATTGCTGAGAGTCCATAAATGAAAACAGACATAAACATACACAGTTAATGGAGAGCTGGAGTGCCATCCAAAGTCACAATAAGTAATAGTGTTGTCAATGCATTATTATCTATGCAAGGTTATTTATATATGTACAGTAATATGCTATTTAATTATTAGTATGCTTTATCACAATCGTCATATTGTGCGCTAAAAACAATTTAAAATGAGTACAAATCCATGGAAAACCTGCAGACTTGGCAACCCTGCAAGCGATGTAGTTTTGTAAACTCTGTATTGATTTATTTATTTCATCTCTGCATCGGAATGAATGAAGATAATTTACATGATGTTATTAGTCCTGCAGCAGATGTACATTTCAGAATAACTTGCATAACCGCCACCAGAACAAATGATGCGTCTTACATGTGTACTTTTGCAGATTGGCTTTGTAAATCTGCCACAGAATCTAACCGCCTCTTATTTATATTCGTGAGATTTGATTGAGATCCAGCTCGCACGAGCGTGTCTCTGGAAACACTGCTGGAAAGTTATTGTGTGCTTGTCTTTGGAATTTGGAGACTCTGCTAAAAGCGCCCAATGGAGACTGTGACTGGCACATGAATGTTATAACCTTAAAAGTCACAAATCTTTTATTCATGTTCTGCAGGACAGCACTAGTTGGAGCTGTATTTCTAACAGGTTTATTGGTGGGATAGCAGTGGTTTTACTGCCTTTACTGGCATTCAGAAAACTTGCTTTTAAGAAAATAAGTCATTATTTTTAAAGAATTGTATTAAGATATTTGTCTGTGCAAAACTTGCTGCCGTACACTAATGTGTTGTGGGAGTATTGAACAGTAAGGGTTGTTTAGTTGCTATGTGGTTGCTAGGCTGTTTTGTGTTGTTACTGACTGACTCTCCTGTGATCTGCTGGTTTGCTGATATGATTTGGGAGAAAACGGTGCGTCTGATCACTTAGGAAAGCAGCAACACATGATTTGAGGAATCAGTAGGATGAATCAGGCATGAAAGTTTAACCCTATAAAGTCTACAGTATCGTATTTGATAAGCAAGACCTCTAAATCATCAACACGATCTTGACTTTGCTGCTGCACTCAGATTTTTCCAACCCAGTCTCACGGCAATTTGTACATATTTTACGAGGTGGCTAATTCGTACAACTTTTGCTAAATTTGTACGTATTTTGCCAATTTGGACGAATTTATATGAATTAGCACAATTTTGCTGATTGACTTTTTTTTAACAAGTATGAGCTCCTTCAGTGTATCGCATTATATGTTTGAATTAAGCTTTGCAATGTCATCTTATACTGGGGGAAAAATTCTCACTGTTTGTGTCCTGTTTTCAAAACATTCTTAAATCAAGAAACATTTACTTGAAGCAAAATGATTTAAGAAAAAGTCTTGATTTAAGTATGTTTAGACATTTGTAATGCTAAACAAGAAAAAAAAATGCTGTTATAAGATAACAAGCATCAGAATTGAATCACTTCTTGTCCATATAAATATAAGCATCTGCACCAAATTGTGTGTTTTTGCTCAGTTTAAGTCTCAGAACAACAAAAATATTGTTTTATGCTCACTATATCCTATTATGCACTCTCAGAAATAAAGGTATAAAAGCTGTCACTGGGGCAGGACCTTTTCAAAATTGCACCTATTAGGTTCAAATACGTACATTTTTAGCACTAATACGTACCTTTAAGGTACCAAAATGGACCCTTTAGGTACAAACATGTCCCTTTTGAAAAGGTACCACCCCAGTGACAGCTTTTGTACCTTTATTTCTTGAAAGTGTATACGAGCTGTAAAACCTGCATATGATTCTCAACCAAAAAACAATGTCACCTTCTGAATAGTGCAATAGAAAAATATTTTCTGGCCATTATTTTATACAGGGTTAGAGGTTTCATCACATCAGTGCCTTCACCAGCGTCACTAATAATTGCACTATGAATGTAATGAATCTGATGCACACAGTGTTTGGCCATTTTCAGCTCCGCTGCAACACAAATTGTTATTGTGATTCGTCCCCGGGGCCGCGCTGATTTACAGACTGCAATGGAGTCACAGCCGGGCAGTTAGTCAACCTTAATTTAAAGCTGCTCGTGACCTGTTGTGTGTCGTCTTTATCTGAGGATCGCCACTGCAGCGTTTAACATCCCTCTCTCTCGCCGTAATACACGCTCAGCTCTTAAACGACCGTCTATTATTCTGCAAACACTCTATTAATACTGTTCCGATGTGTTTACTCAGCCTGTAAAAAGACGGCTCTTTTCAGCCGCGTCTTTGTCACCGAGCCCAGCCTTGCCTTTTCATTTCCATTTTGATTCACGACAGGTATGAATTTTAATGAGCTCCATTTCACATTTGGAAACTTACCTCGCCTAAATGTGACTTTCCAGCGCAGAGTTTGATGATTGCAATGTTTTTAGAGAAAATGAGGGTGCCGGGAGCGCTGAGTGTGAGATAATCAAGGATGCGTGTTTTATTAATAGGGTTTCATTAGCTGGTTATTGATGCTGAATTGGTCAAATGAAATATTGTAATGTAATATTGAGTTTGCAGGCTGGAAGCGGCTTTGACCTTTACTGATAAGGCTTAGCGTGCTGAAGCGTCGGGTGAACAGGGCCATGTTTTTCCTCACTGTGTGGGCAGCCAGGATTTCCATACCAGCACAAAGGGTTCGAGTTCAAAGACAAAGCCTGTATTCCCAGGGGTGGAAAAAGTACGGAGATTTTACGCTCGACTTGAAGTGGATGCTGTCGATTTTTCTTCATTAAAAGTCAAACTGTGTGGCCACTCGCTTGAGCTCAAAAGTTTGGGTCAGTAAGATTTCCCATTTTGTTTCTTTATTTTTTAAATGAACTTGTTTTATTCAGCAAGGGTGCGTTATAGCAGGGGCCACCAAGTTCGGTCCTGGAGGGGGGTGTCCCTGCAGAGTTTAGGTCAAACCCTAATCAAACACAACTGAAGCTGCTAATTAAGGTGTAACTAGGTATACTTGAAACTTCCAGGCAGGTGTATTGAGGTAAGTGAGAACTAAACTCTGCAGGACACCGGCCCTCCAGGATCAAGTTTGATGACCCCTGCGTTATAGACTTTTACAGTGTCCCCAAAAAAGAATGTATTTCACATCATCAATGTTCTGTTCTGAACAATATTATGAATTATGAAAAAAAAAAAAAACTTTCAATATTGAAAATAATAAGAAATGCATCAAGCATGCATTAGAAGGATGTTGTTTGGTTTATTTATCAGTGATAATAAGAAATATCCAAGGATCACGTGACCCTGAAGACTTGAGAAAGACTTGCTGAAAATTCATGTTCAAATTCAAATTCAATTTGACCATATATTCACATAGATTGGTGAATGATGAAAATATTTTACAATGTTACAGTTTTTACTGTATTTTTAATCCAATAAAAGCAGCTGTGGTGTGCATAAAACATTTAAGAAAATCCTAGCATATTAAGAAATAAATGTTGTGCTTTTTTTTTTTAAATGGTTGACTTCATTAGACTCAAACATGTTACTTGAAATTGTAAAAAGTTGAGCACAGTTCATTTTCTAGCTGTTGCACTCGTGTCCATCGTCATCCACGTCTTTTAATTAAAGCCTTTTGCTTTAGGCCAATGACTGTGTTGGTCTGACTGATGAGACGTCTCTTCACAAGGACGAGGAACTATAGTTGTGTCTAAATGCACTGAAATTGATGTCACTGGCTGTATGAGTTCAGCCGGGAGTGTAATTTGATGGGCTTTGTAAGCTCAGTTTAATGGACAAAAAGATGAAAGAAATCACGATGACCTGCAAAAACCATACTTTGTACTTTTGTGGCTTAAATGGAATTGTAGGGTTTTGACATAGAAATGTAGCCAAGTAAATGGACAGGGTTTCAATAGTACTTGAGTAAAGTAAAATATCCTCTGAATAATTTACATAATCGACAGATGATTTTATATAAAGTGGATTTTAACACACAGTACATGCGTTTCCTGAGACTTGAGACACGACCTTGTCATTGCTGCCAGTAGAAATATATTTAAAAAAAATCAACAATTAGTAAAACTGTCCAAACTTTTGACTAATAATCATAATATCAGTGCTCATTCTATCTCTCCAAAAGTCTCAGTAAGATGATGCTGATTGAGAGCTGAAGAAATATAGGCTCCTCAGAAGACGTTTTGGAGGCTTGTGAAGATCATTCCTCTGAGTGAGGAACAGTGAAGGTGAAGCTTCTGGAAACAAAAGATCCTGATGATTTGAGATGAAAAAAAATGATTGATGAAGAGTCAAGTAAAGCTGAGCTAAGTGTTCATCTGAAATATTACTACAGTTATTCTGATGTCAGAAAAAGCTTAAGCTGAAAGTGGATGTTTGTACAATTACATTAAAAGAGCTTTTACTAAATAAAATCTCTAAACTATCAATCAGATGAAAGGCATGGAGCAGATTGTACTGTGACGAGTTTATCAATAACATTTAGATGCCTTGCATATCAAATATAATACAGCAGACTTTGTTTGGAACATTCGGTGACATTTAAACATTAAAATCACACATTAGTTAATGCAGTGCGACTAGGATTAGTTAATGCAGAAAAATGCATGATTGTGTTTTTATTATTATTATTAAGTTAAAGGAATAGTTCACCCTTTTACTCTCCCTTGCGTAGCTCCAAATCTGTATGAATGTCTGTGTTCCTCTGAATGCAAAAGAAGATATTTTGAAGAAAGTTTGTGAGCAGGCTGTTTTGGTCACTATTGACTTCTATAGTACGGTGACCCAAAACAGCCTGGTTACAAACGTTTTTACTAATATTAACAAAAGACACCTTATTGTGTTACCGAACATTCAAAAGTAACATTCCCATAATGTTTGTAAAGTAATAAAATGTAACGTTCTGTCAACATTTAACATTTTGAAACATTTAAAAAATGGAATGTTTAAAACATTCTGAATAATGTTCTTAGAATGTATTTTTGTCTGTGAATGTGTTTCAGATGCAGTTTCACAGCGCTGCTCTCCTGTAGTTCATGTTTAGAAGAGTAAATAATGATTATAGATCACTCGGCTTTACTCTTCTGCTCAGATTCCACCTGCTTGAACGATTTCTGGCTGGGATGCGGTAACTACTGTCTACAGCAATGTGTGTGAGCCTCCCTGCCGAGAGCGTCTGGTGAGAATCCATTGAATTTATTACAGCCCGCGGCTTCACGGTGGCCATCAGGGTAATTTGATTGATTCCCCTCTGCCACTTTCTACACTGATTATCAGAACGGCTGCACACTTGAACTCTCTGATAATGTGATAGCTCTCCGGACACACACGTTCAGACGTTGTCTTTTCCAATGCATTAAGGTACAGACTTTATATTCTCATGCAAAAGGATCTCTATTGACTATCGCTGCCATCCTGGAGGGGAAAGACTACCCGTTCGCGCTCCAGCCCTGCAGCGGTGCGACATTATCAGCTGTGATCTGATCTCCAGACAGCAGTTGACCTTCATTCTTCTTCTAATTATTAGCTTGATTGAAGCCGTCCAGTGGCGCTCTCTCGTCCGCCTTTGTAGTGAATTGAAATTAGAGGCAATACTTCAGAATTACAATGGCAAGCACTTAAAAGTAATCATTGTTTGAAGCAGATAATTGACCTTAAAGGCGTTTAAAATCACAGATCTAACAAATCAAAGTTTTTGTCACTTGATAAGGTCATTTTCAGACAGCAGTAGATAAGGGTGGGCGGCGTGACTAAAGCCTTATATCATTCTGTGAGTAATTCTGGATCCAAGTGATGGTGTGCATCACATCATAAGACTTATTTTTGCTTGAAGTTCTGTGAAAAATGTTTTATGTAAAACATGTGGAAACTGATTGTTTTATCAAAAACAAGACTAAACTGTTTAAGTTTTATTTTTTTAATGAATATTCACTAACACTAAATGCTCAAATTAACATCAAATATTAATAAATGCTGTAGAAGTATTGTTCATTCTTAGTTCATGTTAACTAATGAACCTTATTGTAAAGAGTAACCAAATATTTTATTCAACAAGGTTGCAAAAATACAGTAAAATGTAACACTGAAAAAAGCCTGTACCTTCACGTAATTCATCCTTGCTTAACATCTAACTGACTCCAAATGTTTGAATGGCACTATAAATTTACCACCAAGTGATATATATATATATTGACTTTTTGGCAGCAGATGAATCATGCAGTGACTAACTTGCAAACTAATTTGTTACACTGAAAATATGTTAACTATATTCTTTGTTTCTGGTAATGGTTTACAATGCATTTAAAAGCAAAACATCTGTGTTTTGTTATGTTTTATGAGAGCTTTTTTAACACTGTAAAGTCTACTGGATCATATTTAATACGCAAGGCCTCTAAATGATCAACATGATGACAACTTTACTTTTTAAACTGTTGCACACATGCCATCTCTGACTGATACTTTTGAGTTTTTTTTCTGCAGTAAAACCTCTTTTAATTGTACAAACGTCTAGGCTATGAAGGCAACCCACGTTCCCTGAAGGAGACGTTACATATGGGAACTCGCCAGAGAGACCAATTGCCTTTGAGCTTTATACAAAAGGCCAATGAATGTTGGCGTGCACTTGATTGTGCTCAGGTGCACCTCATCACTGCGTGAGTATAAGAGGGCACGAACGGAGTGCACATGCAGATTTTCCTACTCCGCTCTAGGTCCGACTACTGGTCAGGGAGGACTCAGGTTCACTTAGCTAAGTGAAACGCTGATATATTTTAGGCACACGGATCCCGTGGGAATGGCGCAGCAAGCCGGCACCAGCCGGTCTCCTCGCTCACCTGCTGTCCTCAGTGGGGATGCAAGAAGACACGGCCTCTACGCGGAGGTCGTAATACCTGACTAATGTGTAGGGTGTCAACCAGCTCACAGCCCTACAGATATTTTAAGAATCGAAGGCAACAGCCTGCGCTCCAACTTCTCTTGCAGGAAAGAAAGCACAACTACGATCGTACGTAGTAGGAGCACCAGTCGACGAACAGACCCCGTCTCAGAGTGTAAGCCTGCCTCATAGAGGGAGCTCTAGCTTGGGAGATGGTATCTACAACAGCGATTGAAAGGCTAGACAAGTCTGACACATCCCGTCCAGGAACCAGAAGTGCAGGTTCCACAGATCAGTACTCGGGTGCCATATGGTGCCCATCCCCTGAGATAGAAGGTCCTTCCTCACGGGGAACTTCCAGGGAGGGGCTGCTGAGAGGAACATGAGGTCTCTGAGGGCCAGTAAGGCGCTACCAGCAGGACTTGATCCCCATCCTCCCAGATCTTGCACAGGGTCTGTGCAAGGAGGCTCACTGGGGGAAAGCACTCTCCTTCAAAGGACCACAGGACTACGCGGTGTGTCAGAAGTCCGCGGGGCTGTCACACCAGACGGAACATTCTGAACGGTCACTTGGAGGTCCCCTAAGCGCCTCGGCGCGGGACCCTTGAACTTGCTATGGTCCAAGGGTTTACCGTGGGAAGGACGCGAGGGAAATGAGAGGCGAGTCCTCAACGTAGCCATGGTCATACGCTCGCAATGGATGCATTGATCATCCATAAACGCCGCCTCAGCGTGCTTTCGGCCCAGACACGTGAGACAGCGCTTGTGTCCATCTGAAGAGGTTAGGAAACTTCCACACCCAGAAACGCACCGTCGGATCGACAACCCGGAGAATGTTTCACCAACCATGGAAAAATTGCTTTTTTGTGCCAGTTGCCCAGGGAAGACCTAACACCGTGCACTCTCCACTCGATCGTTCTTCAGAACTCACTGAGGGGGGTCTCCTGGATAGCTCAGAACGGCTTCGGCTCTGAAGTGAAAATCTGCATGTGCACTCCGCTCATGCCCTCTTATACTCACACAGTGATGAGGTGCACCTGAGCGCAATCAAGTGCACGCCAATATTCACTGGCCTTTTGTTTAAAGCTTAAAGGCAATTGGTCTCTCTGGCGAGTTCCCATATGTAACGTTGAAGTTCGACTGAAAGGGTAACGTACATCTTCCGCTGCTGCTTGAATTGCATTGCATTATATATTTGTATCATTTCAATCTCATCTTACTAAGACATATTATTGCAGATAGTGACAACTCATATTTATACAATTTAATGCAAGTATACTGTTAAAAGGATCTCATTGATATGACTGATTTATCTTTTTGTCCATATCAATATCAGAATCTGCATCAAGTTGCATATATTGTCTCAGTTTGAATAAACCTGAGCTGTTATTCCTCCATATTTTCACTCTATCAGACTACACGTACCATAACAGCCGAATGTATCAAATATAACACTCAACAAAAAAAACACATGCAAACTTTCAGATGGTTCAGTAAACTTCCATTTGAAATAATGTGTTTTTTTTCTGTGTATTGTTTCATACGTCAGGCTTTACCAGGTTAAGGAAAAATATCCACTGTAACACAAGGCTTTCGTGCATTTATTGCTTTCTTCTTAAATGTTTCACTGGATGTGCATAACATCTTCAGATGTCTTGATGCAGTTTGTGGAGTTGGTTCTTTTAAAAACCTGACAGAATCTGCACTGCTTTAAAGTTTCTCCTCATCTTGTTTGGGAAGCGTCCCACTGTTTTTTTCACATGCCACTTGAATGTATATCCAGTATATTTTAGCACAGAATCTCATTTCTACCGTTACATGCTGCATACTCAGTCCCGAGAGTAGCTTTCTATGGGATTTATTCTAGAATGCACAAAAGCATGATTTGAAACTGCGATGCGTTTCTCCTGGGTTATTCTTAATTCCAGACAGCCTTCAGCAGAAGAGATGAATACCAATATGGACAAAAGCAACATATGCCATATGTCGATTTCCCGAGAGGATCTGCTCTCTTTGTGGTCAAACGCAGGCAAGATATTCAGATGCATCTTCAGTATAGACAGACATCTTGTGGATGTCACATTTATTGATATATCATGCACGGTGTATGTTGGGAGTTTTACATTGTCGTAGTCTCCATAGATTAGATGCTATTTCTGGAAACAACCTGCGTTGTGAAAAGCATTATATAAACTAGCTGGCTTGCTTTTGCTGTAGGAAATGTGATGCTGCTTTCCTCCCTGAGCTGAAACTGTTGGACATTTCATGAGATCTCACTTTGTCATTTTATATAAAATAAAATAAATAAAGGTTCTTCACAATGACATTGTTCTCATCGTTGTCTAAATAGTTTAATAAAAAAAAACCTTTAACTTTGGAAGAACCTTTCTGTTTCACGAAAGATGACAAAAGGAACCAAAAATCTCCTATGGCAATACTGTGAGGAACCATTTAAGCACCATTATTTTTAGTGAACCATGTCAAAATGAGTTTTACTATGGTAATATCAGTGTTATTTTTAGTACTGTTGTTAATTTCTTTTATTACCATGTAATTTTAGGACGTTAATATACATACATACAATATGTGTGTGTGTGATACCAGTTTTATTTTGGTATAATTGTTAATAAATACATATATATATATATATATATATATAATATAAAATATATATACATACAGGTTATTATTATTATTATTTTTTTAATTATATAAAAAAAATAGTTAATGTTTTCATTTTATTTTTTTGTTATATTTAAAGTTTTGGTAATTTAGTAGTTTTAGTACTTAAACTTTTCATACTACATTTTTATATTTGTTGTCAAACAAAAGTTTTTGTTTACACAATACATGTGTGCATACTGTGCATATTTATTATGAATATATAAATACAAATACGCAGGTATATATTAAAGAAAAATATGTAATGTGTTTATATTTTAAAAAATTATATTTATATACACTGCCCACCAAATGTTTGGAAACGCTCTAGAAAAGTGGGGTTCAGGATATTATTGACATGAATCCCATTTAATTTGTGATAATTTTGCACTGTTAAGGGCCAACACAAACTACAAAAACATATTTTATTACATAAACAGTTTATACATAGAAGATACTTCATCAGAATATCCAGCATTAGCAGCTATTACAGCTCTGCATGATCTGGGCATCTGAGCTGTCAGATTATTCAAACATTGACTGATATATTACTCTGAGCCTTGTGAAAGATTGCCTAAAGATTGATTCACACTGGCTGGACACTTCTTGCAGACATCACAGTCCAGTTCCTCCTATACTAGCTCACCTTTGTCATGTATTCATTGCCTACTATTATGTAATCAAAATTAAAATTATTATTGCTGGTCTTTAATGATAATATCAAGCTACTTTAACGTACAGTATTTGCACCAAAAAATGCTAAGGATTTATGCTGATATCATCCAAAACTATACTTCACCAGAAGTGCTTCCAAACTTTTGGAGGGCAGTGTATATAATCTAAAACCAAAACTATTTAAATATATAAATGCATATGCATTATAATATTTGTAAATATATATATATAATGTATGTGTGTGTGTTTATATATGCATAATAAATATAAACAGTACACACACATACTGTATATTCGGTAAATGAAAAGTTTTCTGGACACGATTAATCATTTAACAGTAATTTAATTAAATAATTTGTAAGTAATATGTACAAGTAATACATATAAGTAACCTTATACATAATAAATGTTTTTATGCTTTTAGTTTAGCAGTCACTATTCCTTAACAAAAAGCATAGTGCGGAGTACTAAAGAAACTAGCTGTCTGCATTTGCTGAAGGAAATGTGAAGCTACTTTCCAGTCTGAGGTGATACTCTTGGACATTTCATGAGGTCTGGCTGTAGAAACAGTTTTTTCTTTGCTCAGAGTTGGCGCCTGAGGGCCGTCAAGCAGAGGTGACCCTTAGCCAGATCCTTCGGCCAAATCTGGATTTTAGTCCCAACCAAACCATCAGGCCGTGACAGCCACAGTTGTGGCCTTGAGCGAAGCGTCTAAGCCCAGATTTCTCCAGAGACTCTGCTGTAGAATGAAGGCTTTCCCAGCTATCTTTGCAAACGCTGTATAAATATAGCAGGAGCTCACCTTTCCTGCATGTTGAGCGTGTGTGTGCTCTATAACTCCAAACTTTGATTAATTATCTTCTCCCTAACGGGAGACTCACTTGACCTACATCCCGGTGTCTCCGGGGAGAGTGGGTTTAGGTGCCAGAGCAAGAACTAGGCCAGAACAGAGAGACTGTGGGTCTGTCAGAACCAGACTCATCATCATCATCCTTATCACCACATGCACTGCGCAAAATACATGATGCTTCTGCAGCTCACACTAAGATACAGAATGAATAGTACAAAAACTAAATGAAATAAATAAGTCACATATTTTAAGTTAATAAGTTGTTGTGAAGTCACTCCTTCGTTATTTTAGGAGTGACTGTGTTTAGGGTCATTGTCTTGTTGGAAGGTAAACCTTCGTCCCAGTCAGAGGTCCTGAGCACTCTGGAGAAGGTTTTGGTCCAGGATATCCCTGTACTTGGCTACATTCATCTTTCCCTCGATTGCAACCAGTCGTCCTGTCCCTGCCGCTGAAAAACACCCCCACAGCATGATGCTGCCACCACCATGCGTCACTGTTGGGACTGTATTGGACAGGTGATGAGCAGTGCCTGGGTTTCTCCACACATACCGCTTAGAATTAAGGCCAAAAATCTCGGTCTCATCAGGTTTTCATGTGTCTTCCATCGGGTCACTCTGCCATAAAGCCCCAACTGGTGGAGGGCTGCAGTGATGGTTGACTTTCTACAACTTTCTCCCATCTCCCGACTGCATCTCTGGAGCTCAGCCACATCTTTGGGTTCTTCTTTACCTCTCTCACCAAGACTCTTCTCCCCTGATAGCTCAGTTTGGCCGGATGGCCAGCTCTAGGAAGGGTTCTGGTCGTCCCAAACGTCTTCTATTTAAGGATTATGGAGGCCACTGTGCTCTTAGGAACATTAAGTGCAGCAGACATTTATTTCTAATCTTGGTTAGATCTGTGCCTTGCCACAATCCTGTTAAAAAAAGTTAAAGTTAATAGTAAAATAAGAACACATTTTGGTTTTAGGACAACTTTGGTGAAAGGTTTTGATTCACTTCAAATTTTGACTACTGTGTGTATATGTATAAGTATTTTTGCATGTCTGTAAATGAAATTGAAATTAATTGCATCCAAAATATATTTTTCTTTAACATAATACAGTTTGTATATTTATTATGTTTATGTAAAGACACACATACACCACATGTCTTTTATTATATAGCATATATTTACATGTATATATTTATAATTATATAAATGATATAATCTATACATATATTTAAAATATAAATGTAACATTTTTCCTAAGTGTGTGCATGTTGGTGTTGGAGTTTTTATATATACATAATAAATATACACAGTACACACTCATTTACTACGTAAACAAAAACTTTTATTTTGGATGTGATTAATCACGATTAATCATTTGACAGAACTAATACATATACATTTACAGACTCTAATATATTTTAGTATCACTGATATACTATTATAGTTTTTCACAATGTCTTATTTTCTTCTTTCATTTGTATTTTTAGGTTTCATTTTATTCAGAGTATTAGTAATTCTATTTCAGTTTTAGTATTTTGTGTTCTTGTTGAACTGTTTTCATTTGTATTTCCTTAAATGTTTATTTTACTTCAATAAAAGTGAATAAAAATGTATAGTTTAGTATAGTTTGGATAATATACTGTATGTTTATTTGCACTTCAATATTTGAGTCAAAAATATGTCTGGAAAGTATCATTTATATTTCCTAATTTATATTAAAATATTGCATAATTCATATCTTCAAATATTATTCCCTTGGACTGAACGCTTTAATGGACGTTCTTCATTGCATCATTGTGAAATAACCCACAGCAGATGTGACTGAATGCGTGTTGTTGATTTTGCACTCTGGACATACAGTAAATGAAGAAATGACTTCCACTGCAGGAACAGTGGTCAAATATCAAAGCAAATATGAACAGCAATCTGGGGATGTCAGCCTTAACGTTCTTCATTTTACTGTTGCAAAATATAATTTCTCTCTTCTTGCAATATGGCCCAGTCATTTCATCAGTTTCATCTGCTGTATTTCTCTGATAACTTGACTTGCAGTCAATTATTCTGAAGCAAATATGAGGATGTTCTTCTGCTGCTGTTCATCTGTGTGTGACCAAACATCCCGCCGCTTGTTATTTGTCTTTGGAGATTCCTGTCAGCGATCTTCAGCTGTGGTTTGATGTTTTCAGTGATGTTTGTACAGATAAACGCCGCCAGTCAGTCCGTCAGAATTCATAATTCTGTGTGTCACTCTTGAACCTGCGATTGTTCACATCACTAATGCTTTAAACCAGTCTTTCTTTAATATAATTGAGATTTTTTGGGGGGGTCATTTATTAATTTTTTATCATTGAAATGTTATTAGGGTTATTAATTTTCATTTTGATATTTTCCGTTATTATATGTTACTAAAATATGTCTATGTAGTATATTTAATTACTTAGAGGGATCATATGATGTGATTTTAACTTTTTCTTTTTCTTTGGAATGTAACAAGTGGTTAGTGCATTTCTAAGATCCCTGAAGTTACAAAGATTAAAGTCACCAAACCAAAGAGATAAGTTATGACTTGTCCACGGCCTCCTAAAACGACAAACACAACCCCACTTCTCTCCGTCACAGAGTGGGTGTATTTGCAAACACTTCCCAAATGTTTACACAAAGAAATAAGGCGGAGCTATTATTCTGGCTGTAGTGTTGCTGCAGGCGCCATGTTCTGGAGACTAGAAATAACTAGAAATCAGTGTTAAGTTGTGTTTCCAGCACTGTTCCAGAACAGTTGAACACAAATATTGGAGTGTGTTCAGCACATTTCCGGAGGACTGACTCCTGAAGCTGACAGAGCAGTCTATGCTGGCTGTGCACAGAGACTAGAAAGAGAGGCCATTCTACCTCTGCTGCTGACCACTCACAACCTTTATGATAGTTAGGTTCTATATATCAGTTAAACCATTGTGTTGAAAAACAATTTACTGTGAAGCGTTAAAAATAGATCACGTATTGTGAATCATTTTATTTAGATGGGGCTTTGCAGAATCATTTCATGAATTGTTTAGTTTAAGAACCTGTGAGGTTTTTCTGAAATATTTTGTTGCTTTGCCTTTATTGTAAGTAAAGACTTTAGTAGCCCTGGTTTTAATTTCTGATGGCTATGATCCATAATGCTGTTGATAGAAGCATCATGTGTGTTCATGCTCATGCTCTGTAACGGATGTGTTAGTCTTGTATAGTGAACGGGAGAAAGCCTGATGAGAAGAGACAGACTGCTGTCAGAATGACTGAAGACGTTCGAGCTCCTCAGTTCAGTTCTGCTCAGGTTGCAGGTTTGAAAGCATCAGGAGCCCTTCAAAAAGAAACTGCAGAAGTGAAGCCACAGAAAGTCTAATAAATAAAGACTGTAATTGATTCCATTGCGAGGAGTATTCTTCAGCCACGGGAAGCTCCTCCGGGACGCTTTTGAGGGTTAACTGAATTAACACTGCTCTCTCAACTCAGAGAAAACCTGAAAGTAATTGAAAGATCCACAAGCGACTTTTCTCGCATTTATTCAGTTTTATCTTCCAGAAGAGACAGAGACAACTTCACAAAGTGGAGGCAAAAACAGCCGGGTGTTTCTACATTAATCTCAGTCTTGTGTGCTCTACAGGAATAGCTCATGCAAGAGAAGGGAAGTTTCCTGCACCGAGCTCTTACATTTTTACAGTTATATTATTATCACATTTTATCAGATGCTTTTATCCAAAGCAATTTACACAAGAAATTCAATAGCCAACAACATTTATATCTTGCATGAGCCAAATCTAGTATTTTTATGATATTTTTATTAATGTTTTAAATGGCTTGTTGCAGGGATTCCCTAAGTTAAAAGTCCCTAAGTTAATATTTCAATCATTTAACATGTTTGCACTGGGGTTACGTGACATGTAGGTAAACAAATAAAATATTTTTTGTATTTTTTTTTGTAAGTATATTATTCAAACTTGTTCATATTTATTTATTTTCATTCTAAATTTAAATGCAGGACTAAAATGTTTTTAAAATTTAAATTTAAAAGTAATGTTAAAGCAACTAATGATTTGCATCAACTCTGTAGAAGAAATATTATTTAGCCCACATATCATATTTAAGTGTTTGAATCGCATATCAAATTTCACTTACATTTTATGTATTGCACAGATTTAATATAAACTAACAATCTTACTTTAACCTGGTTTATATATGCAAATATGCATATAATATATGCGATAATATATCTGCATTTCAATAAACAAATAGTTTATTATTAATTATGTGCATGTATTTATTTTCATTTAAAAAATCATATTTTCAAAATGCATTAATTCAAATTGCTTAGCATCAGCATAGTCCATTAACTATGAAGCCAATTCATTTAATTCATTTTAAGAGAATAAACAAAATATAGTTGCAGAATACATATAATTTGCAAGTGTTTACAGTATTTTGGCGCAAAACAACTCATTGAATATGTGCATGAATTAATTACATTTTTGTGTTGCATTTTTTTTTAACAATCCTTTATTGATCAATCGATGTCTTATAATGTGTTCTAACACATTTGTTTTGTGCTTTTTCAACAGACAAAAACTGGACTTGCCCTTTTGTACGACGAACACACAAGTAACACATACGACGTTCGCTTAAAGTTAACAAAAGAGCTGTTAATCATCCAGAAGCAGGATGTGGTTTGTGTGAGCGGCGGTGACTCGCATCTAAATGTAAGTACTGAGTCTTTACCTTCGATTCCATCACAACTCAAACGCAGAACAAGACGCATTAGACAAGTTCTCATTACATTAGACATTGTTGTCATGGAGCACACACCCCTTCATTGTTTCATGAGAATCATCATCCTTTTTAAATGACGTCAGTGGCTTCATGCTCCGGACGCTGCTGCTGTCAAAACACAATGACAGTCATTAAATATGTACAATGCACGCTGGAGAACCCCAAATATTCATAATCATCATCGTTACAGAGGTTTAGAGCATCATCATAATCTGTTTTAGAACTATAAGTGACCTGAGCCATCATTTAAAGCCACTTTAACCCAAAAAGACATTTGGATTTTTTATGCAATTGAAATAAAGCAAATAAAAAGTATCATCTTTCTGATGATGTAACTAATTATGTTTACACTCTAAAGTGAGATCATTTACATTTTGGCCATCATAAACCTTTGTTATTGAGAAACTGTGAGTGATCTGAATTGATCAGCTCATCCCCATAAAGATTACTAAATCATTACAGTGATTTGTCACAAGGCTTATGGTGAACCTTGTTTGAATATCTTGATCAAATTTAGAAAATTGAGATGTGTGTATTTCTTTCTTTCTTTCTTTCTAAAATGTATTTAGTTTTTTTTTTTTGTATTACATATATTTGAAAGTTTTTAAATCTTTTTTTTATAGCCAAGTGAACAGTAAAATAAGGGTGAGATTGTATGTGTGTATTTATTAATTTGACTGATATGACCTGTTTTTGATATTTGAGGCGTTACGTTAATTGATGCTATTTAAAAAAATAAATCTAATACATAAACTATAAAACATGTATTTATTTTTATATTTTATTGTATTTCCTAATATTAGCTGAAAGTTATGGAAGTTTTTTTCCTTTTAAAATTTTATTTCAAAAACACTAGACATCAACAAAATAATGTATTTCTTTTTTTACCAATGTATTTTTGGCTTGATATCACCTGTATATTAAAAGTTAAGACATTTTGTTATACAAATCAATATTTATTATCTGAGTATAATGCATTTTTCTGTTTTTACTTCAACTGAAGTGTTACCTCATGACCACCTCTTTCTTTAATTATGTTATGTGGTTGATGCTATGAATATTTTACCAACTAAATTCCCATTTTTTAAAGCACAGAACTGTTGTACTTCGAAGACAGCTGACTGGAGGTCTCGGTCTGAGTATCAAAGTAGGTCTTTTGCTTCTTTTAATATTGTTCGTTCGCTTTAAAGAGCTTAATTAAACACGCTCAGGTGGTGCACACATATCTCCACAGGCCAGATAATTATTGCACAATATTAGTCTTTTAAAGATCAAAGAGAATCTTGATATAAGGATCAAGTCTCATTACTTTTATTCACAATAATCTTCGAAGAGGCAATAGATTTGTATTTCTGAACGATGCTGGATGTAAGATGTAGAAGTCAATTTCCCTGATGGCTCTTCATGCATTTCAGGGGGGAGCAGAACATAAAGTGCCTGTGGTCATCTCAAAGATTTTCAAAGATCAAGTAGGTAAGATGACAAGCGTTCCTCCCATCCACTGTAAAGCAAAGCACAGCACCAGCGATAACTGTTAGAGGAGTAGTTCACCCAAAAATAAAAAATACTGAAAACATGCTCACCCTCAGGATATCCAAAGGTAGAGGAGTTTGTTTCTTTATCAGATTTAGTGAAATGTATCATTGCATTAATGGATGTGAATGGGTGCCGTCAGAATGAGAGTCCAAACAGCTGATAAAAACATCACAATAATCCACAGCACTCCAGTCCATCAGTTAACATCTGGAGAAGACAAAAGCTGAAACAAATCAATTATAAAGACCTTTTTTAAGAGTCCATAATCCATAATAAGACTTCTTCCAGAGAAGTGTGTTCTGGTTTGAATCATGAGAGAATTCTGCACAGATCAAGCACAGTTTACAAGTCAGAACAGCTTTAAACTAATATTTGGCTGGATTTTAATTTCAGAAACGACAGAAGATGGACTTTTTCACTGGGGGAGACGTTATTATGGATTATGGACTCCTATTTTAGCTTGAAGCAGCGGTTTGAGGTTAATGTCATTGCCCTGTTTTAACTTTAACTTTATTTTGCATGTTTTCAGGTGCACTTAAAATAATAAAAAATTGTAATTTCTAAGGTGAAGTTCGCTTCTGGTTTAAATATAGTTTTTTTGGTGTTGTTGTTATTGATATGGTTTTTGAACACTCTTTTGAGAGGGGCGTGTCTTCTGCGAGACTTCAGTGGAAACATGATTGGCACATTTTCATATGAAATGAGCATCCCACATTGTATGTTGTTATCATAAAAAGTGTTGCGTAGCATTATTGTCAGAACGACTTCCAACCAAACACAAGCTGCGTTTCAGATTTGCACAAAATTTTGGCGATATTTTATGTCGATGAAAAAGTTCCTTTGAAATGATAACCTTTTGCTTATAACAAGTCATAGCAACGTATTTTGGTGAGATTTGACAAAAGCAAAGCACTGAACATTATCAAGTAGGAGAACAGAGTGATGGTAATGTATAATGTCCAGATTAAACTATTTATTTATCAATGCAGAGACGGTCTCTGTAGTCAAGACGGCGATAATCACTAGAAATCAGGTGTCCCCAACTAAGCAAGCCAGAGGAGACAGCGACAAGGAACCAAAACCCCATCCATGAGAGAATGGGGGAAAAAAAACCTTGGGAGAAACCAGGCTTAGTTGGGTCCAGTTCTCCTCTGGCTGGACGCCCAGCACCTAATTTCCAGTTCAATTTTAAGCTCATTTTTAATGTCAGATTGTGTAGAGGATTATAGTGTGTGCAGCACTAAAAGATACTTCAGAAACAAATAAAGGCTGGAATAAACATAAGCATCAACCAAGAGGCTGCAAACAGCTTCAGTGTCATATCAGAGCCAAACGGCACCGCGGACATGTGCAGTTTAGACTGTCTAAGCATTAGTGGCAGGGAAGCCAAGAGAATGAACAGGTATTAAGTGTTTCTTGGAGGTTATAATACACTGAAGAATGATTATAAGACTTTTTACATATGCCTTGTGACCTGTAAATGTGAAAAAAAACGTTGCAACATACTCAGATTGCCTGAAAAACCACCTCATGTGAGTGTACTGTTTCCAATACTTTTGCTAAATTGACGCGTTTCCATTAGGCATATTTTCAGTTTTCAATTGTAATTTGTGCAATTTGAATGGTAATGGAAATGTGGCTACAGCCATGTTTACCACCACTACAATTTGTTTTTTACAAACACACAGCTTTAGTCTTCTCCAGATGTTAACTGATGGACTGGAGTGCTGTGGATTATTGTGATGTATTTATCAGCTGTTTGGACTCTCATTCTGACGGCACCCATTCACATCCATAGCTGAGACACTGATGCAATGCTACATTTCTCCAAATCTGACGAAGAAACAAACTCATCTACATCTCACAGGATGGCCTGTGGGTGAACCATTCCTGTAATATATGGTGCAAGAGTACAGTTCTTTCTACTTTTGTTTTTCATTTAAAATAAATGCACTGCACGGACTAAGTGCAGTCCGTTTGATATCTGTATAATTAGCACTTGCTCGCATTATAGTTTGTTCATCGCAAGTGTCTGACAGCAGCTGCTAACGTGTGATTAGAATCACTATTTGAGAACAGTTTATCTTTGTTGCACGCTATAGAGTTCCCATGTATTTTAATCACGGCTAATTCATGACTGTGCATTGCATTTGCAGTTTCATTGCTTTTTATTAGCCTCCCGCTGTCCTTTCTTACTTCTGAGATGCTAAGCGTGGAAATATATCCGCTCTTGATACCAGAAAGCTTATGAAGTTTCATCATATTTGTCAGAAGGCATTGAACTAAAACCCAGATTTGTGTGAAATTCGTCCCAAAGTGCTTCGCTAGATCGAAATGCTTGTCAAACTCAAATCCTGATTGCCATGTCATCGCATTAAAGCGCTATTAAATGAGTAATTATGTCCCAATCTTTCCATTAACCTCTGTCCGGACGGTCCGGGGCCGCAGCCGATCAGACGGGGATGCTGTTTATCGGCGACGCCGTGTTGCAGGTCAGTGTTTCGGGCTTTTGCACGCTCTCACTCCTGACACGGCCCTCAGGGGCCAAGGGGGCATGTTAGAGCGCCGTTCCCTCTGCATTTTAATGACGCTTCGCTCTGATTCATTTTCTCTGGCTTGACTGGAGGTTTAACCTTTATCTTTTTGTATGAATCAGAGGAACAGCAGAGAGAGAGAGCAAGAGACAGAGTTCCTGTGGTGCCACTGAAACAAATGGTTTTATTACATTTTGAATGTCATTGAATCTCTTTATATATATATATTGACCCTATAAATACACATACAGTACAAGTGTGAGGCCACGAGGTAAAGTACAAATCAAACTTTCCTTATTTTGTTTAATTTGGTGGACAGTTTACATATGTGGATGCAGGTCTGAAGTTTTTGCGATGCACTCTGGTGTCCCCCAAGGTTCAGTTTTGGGTCTGATACTTTTAAATATTTATATCTTTCCTTTAGGCCAACTTTTAAACCTTATGCCAATATGCCTGTCTCTTTTATTTCTCAATGTTTTACTGAGATAATAAAATGGCTGTCTGAAAGGTTTCTCTGTCTAAACAGCGATAAGACTGAAGTAATGCTTATTGGTTCACCTCACCAGTTGCGCAAAGCAGAGTCTTTGAGTGCTGGATGGCTCTGCTTTACAGTTCCAAACTAAACTGAAACATTTGGGTGTGATATTTGACGCCAACATTTGAACCCTGATGTTCGTAATACAGTTAAAGCATCCTTTTTTCATCTCAGAAACATTGCCAAAGTACGTCCCATGTTGACTTTTTGTGAGGCTGAAAAATTAATCAATAATGTTGTGTTTTCACGTCTAGGTTTATTGTAATGCAAGGCCAATGCAAGTCTTGGTAAAATTGCACTGACTTCCTGTTAGTTTTCGCATTGATTATAAAATACTCATGCTTACTTATAAAGCCTTGAATAATTTGGCTCCCCAATATTTGTCAGAGCTTTTAACACCCCATACACCTACATGTGTTCTGCACTCCTTTGAAGCAGGTCTTTTAACTGTTCCAACAACTCAGCTTAAAACAATAGGTAATCAGGCTTTCTCTTCATAGGCTCCTAAATTGTGGAATTTTCTGCCTTCTAAGATAAGAAATGCAGAATCCCTTACTGTTTTTAAATCATCTCTTAAAACCTACTTTTTTAGGTTAGCTTTTATGTGATCAAAGTGATTATTAACTGTGTAAAGCGCTTTGAGATCAAATTTTAGGAGCTATATAAAATAATATTTATTATTATTATTATTATTATTATTATATTTCATCAATTAAAAAAACAAGCATTAATGAAGATGTAGATAGATGCTGCTGTATACTGTACATAGGTATATTTACTGTACATTCACTTCTAGTTGAGTCTTATTAAATTATATAATTTAAATAATTTCTTAAAAATATATAATTTCTTACAAACCTGAAACCTTTAAACAGCTGTGTAATAATTAATAAAATATGTGTATACAGCAGTGACAGCATTTTTTTTGTGTAAACTATCAAGACTAAACTTAAAATGAAAACAAAATATTGTTTTCATAATACATAATATGTGACACTCATATATTTAACTCAGGTGCTGTCCATTTCTTCTGATCATCCTTGAGATGGTTCTACACCTTCATTTGAGTCCAGCTGTGTTTGATTATACTGATTGGACTTGATTAGAAAAGCCACACACCTGTCTATATAAGACCTTACAGCTCACAATGCATGTCAGAGCAAATGAGAATCACGAGGACAAAGGAACTGCCTGAAAAGCTCTGAGACAGAATTGTGGCAAGGCACAGATCTGGCCATGGTTACAAAAACATTTCTGCTGCACTTAAGGTTCCTAAGAACACAGTGGTCTCCATAATCCTTAAATGGAAGACGTTTGGGACGAACAGAACCCTTCCTTGAGCTGGCCGTCCGGCCAAACTGAGCTATCAGGGGAGAAGAGTCTTGGTGAGAGAGGTAAAGAAGAACCCAAAGATCACAGTCCTCCACCAGTCGGGGCTTTATGGCAGAGTGACCCGAAGAAAGCCTCTCCTTAGTGCAAGACACATGAAAGCCTGCAAGGAGTTTGCTAAAAAAAACACCTGAAGGACTCCAAGAGAAATAAGATTCTCTGGTCTGATGAGACCAAGATAGAACTTTTTGGCCTTAATTCTAAGCGGTATGTATGGAGAAAACCAGGCGCTGCTCATCACCTGTCCAATACAGTCCCAACAGTGAGGCATGGTGGTGGCAGCATCATGCTGTGGGGGTGTTTCTCAGCTGCAGGGACAGGACCACTGGTTGCAATCGAGGGAAAGATGAATGTAGCCAAGTACAGGGCTATCCTGGACCAAAACCTTCTCCAGAGTGCTCAGGACCTCTGACTGGGTTAAAGGTTTACCTTCCAACAAGACAATGACCCTAAGCACAGCTAAAATAACAAAGGATTATATAATGAAATTATATATGGATAATTATATGAAATTAATTTTTATACAGCATGAATTTAGCATTTTCAGTTTAAATGTGAACTATAAAAGTGAAAGTGAAGACACTAGAAAAAAAGATTTCTATTTCAAATAAGCTGTAACAGCTGTATATTAGAATGATTTCTGAAGATCATGTGACACTGAAGACTGGAGTAATGATGAAAATACACTTTTGATCACAGAAATAAAATTAATTTTACAGTATGTTCACATAGAAAACATATTTAAACTGTAATAATATTTCACAATTGCACTACATTCTTTGATCATATAAAAGCAGTCTGGGTGAGCAGAAGACTTCTTCAAAAGTGGTAAAAAGCTTGCCAACACAGTAGTGTCCTCAAAAGTGCAAAAAAAAAAAAAAGTGTTTATTTGCATCACTTTAATCTGGTTAACTGTCGTGAATAATGTCAAGATACACATTTTGGGATGAACTGTAATCTGGAGGAGTTTAGTCTAATATTTTTTCTCTGTGCAGGTCAATGGCATTAACGTGGAGAAGTGTACACACGAGGAAGTGGTGAGTATCTGAGTCTTCTTACTCAGTCTTTTTGAAACAAAATTGATGGAGAATCAGTCTGTTTCCACTGAAGCTCAGAGCTTCTCCTCTCTCTGCACCTGATCGATAGCGAGGAGATTCCTCTCCAGAGAGATGGGATGAAATGCTCAGTCAGGTTCTTCTCAGTGATCCTGACAGCTCCTTCTGGACGTGATTAGTGATTTCACCCAGCAACCAAAGACTAACTAAGACATAACTAAGACTATATATAGAGCAATATATTGTTCTAGCATTTGTTTAAACAAATATATTTTTGTATGTTTGTGCCTAGATACTGTATCTATCATGCTTTGTTGATGTTTGTTTATAAAAATATTCAGTTGCATATTGTCCTTGTCTGTGTTGTTTTAGTTTAGTGTAGTTTAGTTATTTTTATTTTATTATTATTGCTTTTCTTTTTTATAATGTTTTTATAGAGGTGTTGCCTTGGTATCTAACTGAATTTTTTATTTATTTTTTTACTTTTATTTAAAAAAATATAATCATTTTAAAATCATAAAAAAATTATTATTATTTGTTTTTGTTTTTTTACATTTTTACATATATTAAAGGTTATTTTATTATTATTTTTTTTAAGTTAACTTTTAAAAACTTAAGCATGTAAAATATCTTAGTATATGTTGAAATGCCAACCTCAAGAGATCCTTCAGAAAAAGGAACATCGATCAGAATCAGATTTTAATGGTGGATGTTCACTCACCGCATGGCCAAACTTATTGACAGGTTCCACAACACATTTTACAGTCTCGTTTAAAATCAAAATATCTCTATATGAGCTCAGACTTATCTTAGTTTTAAAGAAAGTTTGATCTCCAGCGATGAAGGTCTGAGTGTAAACAGGCTTTAGATTGAAGGCATCTTGAGTTTTGGAGCACACACACACATGAGGATTTCTTGGCGAGTAACTGGTTTCTTTTAGCAGCAGCTCTCTGTGGAAATGTTAGACAAGTGTGTCCTGTTTTCATCAGAGAGGAGGCTCAGATTTGTCAGATTAGTGGTTATAATCAAATGAAGTCTAAAATTCAACATGTGATCAGAAGTGATCCTGTTTCTGGTCCTTCACGATCTGTTCCAAACTGCGTTCAGATTTGACTTCACTTCTGTTCCTGGGGGATAATATCAGTTTATTTAGCTTTTTTGTAAAATGTGTTAATAATGCTGATTTTAAGTTCCCGTCATGTACTGAAATCTACCCAATTTCAAACAGCTGATATAAAGCAGAAATTAAGTCAAATATAAATAATAGATGAGAAAATAAGAATTAGAAAAAAAAATATAACTGTTTTCTTAGCATCTAACTGAAATTATTGAAACTGAGATGAATGGAATTACTAAAACTGAATTATTAATATAAATAACAAATGTATAGTACAGTGCAAAATCTTAGACCTACAAAAAAATAGTTTTAGGTGGGTTATTTTTATTTTTTGCGGTAGCGTGTCAGTTGGAAATCTCATTTCCAAACATTATTTTTGTCATTAATTATAATGCAGTGAAATTATCGTCTGACAACAGCCAGTGCTCCACACAGAGATCTGATCTGATCATCATCCAGTGTGTCTGGAAGCACATAAAGTAACAGAACAAACTGAGACAGACTCAGTCTAGAAGAACTTTGGCAACGTCTCCAAGATGAAGGAAAAAGCCTACGTGGAAACGTCTAGGTTAAGAACATAACAACTCTAAGGCTGGGTCTGCCTCCTACCTGATCACAGAAGGGCGTGGTAGGAACCTTGGGTACATAGCAGGGCCCAGTCTCAGGATAACGTGACAATCAGCTGGACCGAACTCTAGGCACTCTCTCTCTCTCAGAAGGCTTGTAGGTCCCCTACCCTTTTGATGGAGGCCACTTATTTTTTTCTTTTTACGCAATCAGGAGCGTTGTTTTCAGCGTGAGATATTTCAGCTTGATAGACTTGAATGGAACCTGCCGCAGGCCACATAGGGCCATGGCAAGGTTCCAAGAGGGTATGAGGTCCGGTATCTGGGGGTTAACCCATCTCACACCTCTAAGAAACCTAACGATCAGTTGGTGTTTCCTGAGGGATGTACCCTCCACTGCATCGTGATATGCCGCGATAGCAGCAACATGCACTTTGAGAGTCGAAGGGGACAGCCTGTGCTCCAACTTGTGGGCATGCACCGTCGTGCAGCCCTTGGCTGGCCCGCCATCGAGGGTGGTGAGGGGTAAGGGTAACCAGCACTGCATTATAACAATTAATGACAAAAATAATGTTTGGAAATGGTATTTCCAACTGACAAGCTACCGGAAAAGATAGAAATACCCGCTTAAAAAAATGTTGTTGCTGAAAATACTAGTGGCATAAGACTTTTGCACAGTACTGTTTATATATATCTATATATATATATATATATATATATATATATATATAAAATTGTTTTCCCTTTCTTTTCATGTGACCATAACTGACATCAGAGGACCTTGAAATGTTAATTTACTAAAATTTTATAAAATTGTAGTAAATTGAAGTAAATATGTTAGGTCAGAGAGCCGTTGTGAATATCTGAGTAAAGGTTAGTTAGTGGAGCTGAACCCAGCGTTCCAACAGAGAGGTCACACGACACATGCTGTAATAATCATTTATCAACAATCTCTGAAAGATTACATGCTGTTTGCATAGAGATGATTTCATCCAAATGTTGCTGCTCTTCGACTCAATTAGGTGTGAAATAGTCATTTAAATGCATCTGCTCATGCTGATGTCAGGAGGATATTTGATCTCTTTTATATTTCTGCACAGGTTCATCTTTTGCGGACGGCAGGGGATGAAGTCACCATCACTGTACGCTACCTCAGGGAAGCGCCGGCCTTCTTAAAACTCCCATTAGGTGGGTTTGATTGACATCTGATCTCTGCTACTTAAGCTGACTTTAGGAAGCATCCTAACTGAAATGTGAAATAGTGAAGGATTTGAATGCTCTGGGAGATTGTTGCAGTGCATTCTAGGACTGCCATATCTGCAAAGTATGCATGTGAGTTAGCTTTTGCAAAGTAAAGATTATGGCAGAAAAAAAGTTGCGTTTGTCATAAATAAATTTTATTTGGTATTGTTGCTTATTTAGGTTGCATTTTGAGCATTCTTGATGCAGAACTTGGTTAGGGTTAGGTTAGGAAAAATATTTAACTGGTTTATCAGGCAACCAAGCAACATATCATCTTATTATTCTCTGTAATAACAGAATAATGAAACAATATGCAAATACAACATTACGTGCAAGCATTTTGAAATTCGTATTTATATATATATATTTTTTTTTAATTCATATTTTTATATATTTTATTTTTTTATTTTTATTATAATTTTAGTAATTGTAATGTGCTTTTGGCATTTTCTTTTCTTTTTTATTTGTTTCAATATAGCTTTAATTTTTCAATTTCAGTTATAGGAATTTTAGTAGGCCCTACTGTTAATAAACATTGTATTTAGTAGTTAAACATTTTAAAACGTAAACTTAGTTTTTTCATTAATTTGCCAAAACATTTTTTTTTTAGTTTTTAATTTTGAAGTTTAGGTTATCTCTCTAATATTAATATATAATTTTTCATGATTTAAAACAAA
>JAUYWG010000053.1:611487-643960 GCA_034779775.1 Enteromius afrohamiltoni
GCCTGAATAGGCGTGAAAATGCAGTTTTGTGCACCGTGAGTTCAGTTTTCTGTAGGGTGAACGTGGTTTTGTGAAACTATTATATTGACAATCTCCTTCCTGAGTTGGGATTCTCAATATGTGTTCTTTTGTGAATGTTCAAGCTGTTCTCTGTCAATGTCTGTTGGTCTGCTTACGACAGGGTGTGCAACCATTGGCTGATTTATGTTTTCCTGTTGTGCAAGGCCTCTCTGTGGAATTTGACTCTTCACATTTTCATGTTCTGATTAAATTTTAAGTGTCTGATTCACTCTGATGCCCCACAATATATATATATATATATATATATATATATATATATATACTTTTTTATGTTTGTTTGTTATACTTCATTTAATTTTTAGTTATTTTACAAGTTAAACTAAAGAACAATCAAACATTGCCTTGGAGAATGTTTTTAAGGGTTTGAAGAATATATTTAAAGTTGCTTATTTACCTTTTAGTTTAGGTTTAGTTTCTGACTTTTTAAAATAAACCAAAACGCCCTGTACATTGCATCTAGAAGCAAGGTCAGAAATGGCTCCAAAAAAATCTATATCCCCATCTTAAGCATCCTGCAGCTACTTTGAAGCACCTGTACTGAAGTGCTTTGGAGAAAAAAATATGATTTTGATTTGATACGTGGAGATTTATAAGCTTACTGACTTTGCACTCACTATTTGCGTCTGAGCGATTCACGCATGTCATGCATAATATTGCGTTAATGCTGATATGACTGATGGGATTTTGCAGTTGAAGTGAGATGAGCACAAATGTGATGCACTCTAGGGGCTGCAGAATTCGAACGCTATAATCTGTAGAACTGACAAGCTGAATTTTTTGGGTTCCCAACAGCGTTTGTTGTAATCTGTGGAAGCCTGTCTCTGTCAGAGCCTTAACCATCACAGACACTGAGGGGGGAAGTTTCCCACAATCATTAGAAATGGCCAAACTGTCCTTCCAGTGTGCTGCACATTGTTATATAGTGCTCTGTTGACCTGCCTCAACAATCTACAGTGCTTATCAATATTAGAATGACTGAGACGTCCAATCAGATCAAACTAGGTGAGGCTTAATGTCAGCATCAGTATCAGTTTATGATAAACGGTGTCAGTTGTTTTTCTCTTAAAATTCACAATTTTTAATAAAAAACAAAACAAAACTAATAATCATAAATAATAATTTAAAAATAATAATAATAATAATATATATATATATATATATATATATATATAGATATTAGAGTTTGTATTTATGTAGATGTAACAGACAGCTACTGTTACACATATGTTACACACCGAGTTTCTTACACAGATACTTACACTTAAGTACAATCTTGATGCACTTTATTTGAAGTATCTTATGCCTGTGGATTATTCTGTAATTTTAATGGAAATAGAAAGGTATTACATATATTTAACGGTGTACTAATGGGTTAAATCAAACTATGGTGCAGCTGGATACAGTTTACAGTATAGATACACATGAAGTATACTTAAGTACAGCCTTGATGCACTTTATTTTAAGTTAGCCTGTGTAATATTCTGTCTTTCTAATGTAACAGCAGCAGTATGTTACATCTACATAATTATAAACTGTAAGTACAGACTTTAACTTAGTTACATGTTGAATACATTTTGTTTCATGTAAGTACAACAGCTAAGTACTTACTAGATAGTTACTCTGTATTATTAAAATAAAGTGTTACCACATTGATTACTTTTAACAGACTTGACTCATTTTTATTTGCAATTCTGAATGTATGTCACAATTCACAATATATATATATATATATATATATATATAATGTCAGACTCTTTGTGTTTTGCTCCCCATGTGTCCGCCCTTGCCCATATTTGGTATTTCCTGTGTCTATGTAATTATTAGTTGATGTCGTCCCAGCTGTCTTCCCCCTGTGTCCTTTGTTTTGTCCTGATTAGTGTTTGTATTTATGCCACTGTGTTTCTTCCCTCTGTGTCAGTCTTCAAGTGTCTTCCCTGCATGTACTTTGTCACAAGTTTACTTTGATTATTAAAAGTTCCAGTTAATCTGCAAGATCTGTGTCTCATGTCATGATGTGTGAGTACCCGCGTGACAGAAGGACTGACCATATAAGACTGAGGAGAATGATCACTCCAGAGGAAATCCTCCACTGCCTCCTTAACGGGTTCACTCCTTTTCCTGGTCCTCACTAGCAAAGGCCAGGAGGCCATCCTCCATTGCCCGCCTTGTGTCTCGCCGTTCAGCGAAAGCAGCGCCATATGGAGACCAATCAGGGTCAGCACCACAACAAACTGCACAGTATAGGGTTACAAGAGGGCTAAAATCCCGAAAGTCGTTCCGGATTTCCATGGCTCCCAGCCTGCAATGTCACAGTCCGGAGCCGGATTTGTGGGCCGACATGCCAGCTCTCATCCCTGTGGATGCCGATCCGCAATTTCCAAATCCAGTTTCTGAGTCACAGCCAATAGAGTCAGTTCCAGTTCCTGAGTCACAGCCAGTAGAACCGATTCCAGTTCCAGAGTCTCGACCAGGAGAGCCGATCCAAGTTCCAGCCCCTAGATTACATCCGGGAGTGCCGATCCCGATTCCAGCCCCTAGATTACGGCCGGGAGTGCCCACCCCCTCTCCCCTCTGGGATGTTGTTAGGTGCGAGGACACACCTTCCAGGAGGGGGAGGTGATGTCAGACTCTGTGTTGTGGTATGCTTTGTGTTTTGCTCCCCATGTGTCCGCCCTTGCCCCTATATGGTATTTCCTGTGTCTATGTAATTATTAGTTGATGTCCTCCCAGCTGTCTTCCCGAGGTGTCCTTTCGTGTGTGTATTTATGCGTCTGTGTTTCTACCCTCTCTGTCAGTCTTCAAGTGTCTTTTCTTTCTTGTTTCTGCTAAAACTATCTATATCTCTATATATATATATATATAAAATTCATATATTTATCATTTTCATATATATAAATATTTTTTTCAATTACATTTATTTATTTACAAAAATAGCTTTTAAAAGCTAACTATGCATTAACAGTGTTCAAACTGCTTTAGGCTTTCATCATCTTTCTCTTTCTTTTGTGAATATGCACAAAAATGGCATGCATTTATGTAAGGTTGATTGTAAAATACAGCAGGATCAGGAAGACCTGGAGTTATTATCGGTTGGGGGCGAGTGCTGCGGATGCCGTGATCAAAGGCCAGCGGATGGTACTAAAACTAGATGTTTCTGCTCCAGCCTCTCACTCTCTCCCTCTCATTTATTCCGTCCAGGCCCCGTCGTCGCCCTCCTCACCTTCGGCTAATGAACCAAAGTATGAGAAGCGCTGGCTGGATGCCGTCAGCCTCCCTCTGTTCATGGCTCGAATCTCTCGACGCAAAGCTGGAACCGACAAATTAAGGTACGGTAATCCATGGTGATGCTGCACAAGCCACGAGGTTTGCCCAATGTTGGTTTTGCAAGGCTTTTTCATTTAGGTGAGAGGATGTTAAATCCAATATCTATGCAGCAGCATGCCGTGTGTGGAAAGGTCAGTGATGCAGCAGCCCAGGGTCGAGAAGAAGTGGCTCTAACTTGATTCGTCTGCCACTGAAAGCCGAATTATCTTGCATAGCATCGGCAGAGAAGAGACAGATCTATAAATATCCACTTTAAAACTCAAAGCTTGTGATTGCAGCAGGTGGAATCAGATCCTTAATTAGGCAGAATGCATAATCTGAATATATTTCTGTGTGCTTGGGCTCAACTCCTGAGGTGGAGTTTCAGGTCTGACAGTTTCATTTTAACCCTACTGTACAAGCCTTCTGTCGGGACTGTACAAGCGTCCAGCTTCAGCTGCTGCTTCCCATGCCTTGTTGTCAAATCTTGACTGATTTTTATTAAGTCAACGTCAGAATAACTGTAATAATATTTCCAGATGAACACTTACTGGACATAAGCAGCTCAGCTTTACTTGTTTTTCTTGATACTTGTTTGAGCATTTATTTCTTCATCTCAGCATTGCATTATATGTTTGAATCAGTTCAATCTCATCTTACTAAAACATATTATTGGAGAGATAGCTGTTATAAGATCTCATTGATTTCCATTACAAGTATCAGAATTCCATCACTTTTTGTCATGTAAATATCAGCATCTGCACCAAAGTGCATATTTTTGATTCTTTGAGTAAATTTCACTATTCCACTCCATATTCTCACTATAACAGAGTACGAGCCATAAAACCCTGATGGATCAAATTTGATACAAAACATAAATACATATGTAAACATTTGTTAAAAATAAACATATGTAAACCTTTTTCATGACATGAAAGGATAATAAATGGGGAAAACATGCCACTGGTGCATATCTTCTCTACTAAATTATTTATTTATTTTTTAATAGTTTTTTGTTTGCATTGAAATATCAAAATAGCAATAGATTTTTTTTTTTTTTTTTGTATTTTAGTATTTGAAATGTTTAATTATTAAATCAAATCTGATTTATTAAGCTCAGAGTCAAGGCAAACAAGGACAGAGAAGGCTGAGACAACAAAGATATGACATATAAAAAAATATATAACATATAACAAATATGTAAGATATAACAAAACTCAGACAGCGCGGATTCCGAACGCTGTAGCCTAGCATTCATCTGGCGAATCTCCGCTTTCTTCCCAACAAAACGGACATCTTCTGGTCACCCAAATCAACAAGGATTTTTCAAACTTTGTTGCTTTGTGTTTCACGAAAACTTGGCTGATTGACGCCATTCCAAACAGCACGTTAAGTCTGCCGGGCTTTCAGCTGTTTAGAGCGGATCGCGATGCAGAATCAATGGGGAAATAGCGCAGCGGTGGGACATGCTTCTACATCAAAGAAAGGTGGTGTACAGATGTATCTGTGTTAAAGAAGATGTGCTGTTCTGACCTAGTGCTCTTTATTAACTGTAAGCCTTTCTACTCACTGTGGAAGTTTTGCTCGTTTATTCTTGTGAATGTTTACATTGCTCCGCAAGCGCACGTGAGCACAGCTGTACAGATTCTCGCTGATCTCATCACAGGGACAACACCTAGACTCTGTTTTAATCATTTTTGGGGACTTT
Organism: Enteromius afrohamiltoni; assembly: GCA_034779775.1. Classification (NCBI taxonomy): domain Eukaryota; kingdom Metazoa; phylum Chordata; class Actinopteri; order Cypriniformes; family Cyprinidae; genus Enteromius; species Enteromius afrohamiltoni. Next base: position 616,580 of record JAUYWG010000053.1, read on the forward strand.
AATAAAGCAAATCTCACACATGAACTGCCAAAATACAGACAGCATGTTACATGTCCCACCAGAGAAAGTAATATACTGGATCACTGTTACACTGCAATAATGGATGCATATCACCCTGTCCAACGAGCAGTTTTGGGACTTTCTGATCACTGTTTGGTCCGTCTCATACCGACCTACAGGCAGAAACTGATATCTGCAAAACCTGTATTAAGGACTGTAAAAAGATGGACTGATGAAGCAGAGCAGAATTTACAAGCCTGTTTCGACCTCACTGATTGGTCTGTTTTTGAAGCTGTTGCCAACGATCTGGACGAGCTCACACAGACTGTAACATCATGTATCAGTTTCTGTGATGATATGTGCATTCCTACCAGGACTCATTTAATCTACAACAATGACAAACCAACTCAGTTGCAAAACTCAGCCAGCTCCGACAGGCCAAAGTAGATGCTCACAGGAATTGGGACAGGGCCAGAACAGACCAAATACACACTGGAAAAGGAGATCAGAATGGCAAAGAGGAATTATTCTGACATCACCAATTACAGGACACCATCCCCCAGCACTATGGAGAATCAACAACTGGCAGATGATCTGAATGAGTTCTACTGCAGGTTTTGTAAGGTCCCGGATTACTAACCCAGATGTTGCGCGTCTCGCTTCTCCAGCGTTTCTGTAAACACAATTCAGTTCTCCTAACTTTGCTTTCTAATTTTTTACATCTGACTCCAATTTTACATTCTCTGAGATTAGAATTTTAATACGAAATTTAGGCGTTTTTAGTTATCTTAATTTAGAGACTTGATTATTCTAGATATGCTAAATTTTCATTTGCCCGTTCATTGGAGACCCGTTATGTCTAAGTCCGGCTTCCCGTCTTAAAATATAATGCCAGCCAGTCGAATAATTACTCAGAGATTGGAGGACGATTATTATCCCGTTTGCCAGCCTCTAACTGATTGCTGAGTTGCAAAGAGATAGTTTACATAATCTAGTCTTACCCAGTGTGTTAATCATCAGCGATAAGCAGGAATCAAAGGTCTTGTAGAACGCGCAAACTGCTTTGTTTTCCAAGCCTCCAGTATGTCATATCCTGGTCGTACATTTATACGCATGAAGACGTCCTGCCCAATCTAATAATCACAAACAATTTCTACACTCCAAAATTAATCAAGAAATAATTTATTTGTCAGGTAAAGTTATATCAAGCCAATTACATAATTAAACAATGTGAATTCAATTCAGTTTCAATTTAGAATAATGCATCACCTCAATACATCAAGGATGGATCAAATGTAAATACCAAATGTATACCTGTCAGAAAACTGTCAAAAAAAAACACGCTGCCATGTTGGAGAGACTTGGAAGTTTAGTTCCAGAGGGACTCCCACATGTGGCAGGCTGGAGGCATCTGTTTACAGGAAATCCTACTGTTTGGATTCACAGGCTTCCCTTAAATACCCCAGACCAAGCAGACAAATAAAACACAAACCATGCCATCTGCAAGCGTGCAATAATTTCCTCCACCTCATCTCCCCCGAGAAGAGATCCAATTGTTCCAATTCTTACAGTTTGAAAGAACACCATTACCACCTGCTGTGTTAATTACCACGTCTGTGGTCATGAAATCATTTGAAAGACTGGTGTTGGATTTTCTTAAGGACTTCACTGGACTTTTACTGGATCCCCTGCAGTTTGCTTCTAGAGCAAACAGGTCTGTGGAAGATGCAGTCAATATGGAACAGCATTATGTACTGCAACATCTGGACAGACCATGGACTTATGTGAGGATCCTGTTTGTGGATCACTCCTCCATCCCAAACTAACCCAGCTCTCTGTCCCTAGCTCTATCTGTCAGTGGATTACCAGCTTTCTAACAGACAGGCAACAGCTGGTGATAATGGGTAAAACGCCATCCAGCACCCGTATGACCAGTACTGGAGCGCCTCAGGGCTGTGTTCTCTCCCCCGGCTGTTCTCCCTGTACACAAATGGCTGCACTTCTAAAGACCCCTCTGTCAAGCTCCTGAAGTTTGCATATGACACCACACTCATCCGCCTCATCCAGGATGTTGACGAGTCTGCTTACAGACAGAAGGTTAAAGAGCTGGCTGTCTGGTGCAACCTGGAGATCAACACGCTCAAAACAGTGGAGATGATTGTGAATTTCAGGAGGAACCCCCCTGTTCTCCCCCCACTCACCATCATGGACAGCACTGTGGCCACAGTAGAGTCATTCAGTTTGCTGTGCACCACAATCTCTTAGGACCTACAGTGGGACACTCACATTAACTCCATTGTGAAAAAGGCCCAACAAATGGTTATACTTCCTTCGGCAGCTGAAGAAGTTTAACCTGCCACAGGAGCTGCTGATAGAGTTCTACACAGCAATCATTGAATATATCCTCTGCACTTCTACAACTGTCTGGTTCAGCTTAGCTACCAAATCCGACCTCAGAAGACTGCAGAGGGCAGTCAGGACTGCTGAGAGAATCACTGGAACATCCCTCCCCACTCTCCAAGATCTGTACTTGAGAGTGAGCAAAAGGGCTAAGAAAATCACTCTGGACCTCTCACACCCAGCACACTCCCTTTTTAAGCTGTTGCCATCTGGTCGACGCTACAGAGCACTTAGCACCAAAACACCAGACACAGGAACAGTTTCTTCCCCCAAGCTGTCCAGGTAATGAACACTTAATAACATTGTCATCTTTGCACATATCATCATACATGGACAAACTCTTCACACCTGTTCTTACTTAAATGTCTATATTATTTATTGTGCTCTCTGTGGCTCTCTCCGACCGGCAGCAGCGGGAACCATCCCCCGAGTACTAGTTTCCGAACAGACCCAGTTTAACGGGACACCTCATCACTTCCACAACAGGTGTTTGCGGTTATCTAGACTATTTAAAGCTCACGCTTAACAAGTAGCAAATTTTTGCTCTGCTATCTAGCACCAATCCTAAGCGTTTTTTCCTTTTGAATTCGGACTGCCTTTTTGTTGACTTTTTGGACTGCCTTCTTACCTGTGAACCTCTGCTGAATACCTCGACCCATTGCCTGTGCCCCTGATCTTCTGCCTTGACATTGATTTTGCTCTGCCTCCCTTCATTGCTCCCATTTCCCTGTATTTGAACTCTAAAGCTGCGCATGGACCCGATGATGTCTGACTCTGAGTCATCCGTGTCACAGAAAGCTTTGCTGCATGAAGATCCTGCAGCGTTTTATCAGATGGCTCACGAGCTCACTCGTCAGGCTTCACAGCTGACCGCCCACCAACAGCAGCTGAAAAAACTGAATCGCGGCGTGGATGACATCACACGCGTGCTGCAGACGCTAACCACTGCCATTGCTGCAATCACTCCACTGCCAGCGACTGCTGCGCCAGTGCCACCGTCCACACCACAGTCTATCAGTAAGCCCAGACTTTCACTTTCTGAGAATGCCGGGGTTTCCTGTTGCAGGTTGACATTTATATTAACCAGCAACCGCACAATTTCCTCACTGATTTACTCACTTCTCACCGGGAGAGCGCTGGAATGGGCCACCACGCTTTGGGACAGCAGGCAGATGGTCTTTCCCACCTATCAGGAGTTCGTTCGTCTCTTCAGGGATGTTTTTAATCATGCTGCAGGAGGAAAAGAACCATGGGAGGAAATTCTCACACTCTGCCAATGCAGTCAATCCGCCGCTGACTTCACCATCCGTTTCTTACTCTCGCAGCTCAGACCGGCTGGCCACCGGCTCCCTTGAAAGTGTTGTACCGTAAAGCATTGAGAGAGGATCTTTCCGGAAATGGCATGCTGCGACGAGGGAAGGACCCTAGATCAATTCATGGATTTGATGATTCAAATCCAGCTGCCTTCACCTCTTCGCCTCCTCAGTCAGAACCCATGCAGCTCGGAACCATGCACCTGACACAAGAGGAGCGCGATCGGAGACTCCGCACTCATCTATGCCTTTACTGCGGACAGCCCGACCACGTCCAGTCAACTGCCCCATTCGGCCTCCGCGTCAAGCCACTAATCGGGTGAGTGAAAGATCGTCTCTCATCATTCCTATTAAAATTATCGTGGGTGATCAAGAGTTTATTACCTCTGCCTTTATAGACTTTTGCTAGTTTTTCTAAATTATGTGGTATTCTGCTTTCTCCATGTGGTCCACAGGTGGCTGTGGCAGCCTTAGATGGACGACCACTTGGCTCCGGTCAGGAAACGACCATCACCGAGGAACTCACCATGCACATTGGATCTCTGCACCAAGAGACGATCAGAATGTTCACCATTGAATCACCTGTTCACTCAGTAATCCTCGGTTCATCCTGGCTGGAGCAACACAATCCCACTATCTCTTGGAGAGAGAAGGAAATCACACAATGTCACCACATTGTCACCGCCACTGCCTCAAAGGTCTCACTGAAGCACCCAGTACCACGTCACCTGCACCAGAGGAACACACCAAGGAATCAGAGCACGAGCACTTCAGCAAGGAGAAAGCCACGACTCTACCACCACATAGAGCCACTGACTGTGCCATTGAGCTTCTTCCTGGAGCTGTGCCTCCCAAAGACAGAATCTTCCCACTCTCACAGCCTGAGACAGAAAGTATGCAACACTATATTCAAGAGGAGCTAAGTAAAGGGTTTATTCGACCTTCCACGACCCCAGCCTCAGCCGGGTTCTTTTTTGGGAAAAAAAAGGACGGTAGTCTTCGACCCTGCATTGACTACCGCGGGCTGAACGAAGTGACTGTGAAATACCGTTACCCGCTACCCCTGGTGCCGTCTGCCCTTAAACAGCTCCGAATGGCCAAATTCTTCACCAAACTTGATCTTAGGAGTGCCTATAACCTTGTCCGTATAAAAGCAGGAGATGATAGGAAGACGACATTCTCCACAACCACCGGCCACTATGAGTACTGGGTTATGCCCTTCGGCCTGGCCAACAGTCCATCCATTTTTCAAGCCCTAGTCAATGATCTCTTCAGAGATATGCTGAACCGCCAGGTACTTGTATACATCGATGATATTTTAATTTACTCAGAGGACCTCACCTCCCATGTTCAGCACCGTCCTGAAGAGACTCATTCAGCATAAACTGTATGCAAAACTGCAAAAATGTGAATTCCACCAGACACGCATTACTTACCTGGGTTACATCATCAGTGCTAAAGGGGTGACGATGGATGAACAAAAGGTGAAAGCCGTTCTCAACTGGCCAAAACCTCTCACCATTAAGGACCTGCAATGATTCCTGCGCAAATTTCTACCGGCGTTTCATTAGAGGATTCAGTCAGCTGTCAGGACCCCTTACCTCAATGACCCGCAAAGGCCCAAACATCCTCCGCTGGTTCACAGCAAGCGAGAATGCTTTCCAAGCCTTAAAAGAACGTTTTCCCACAGCCTCCATTCTCCGCCACCCAGACCCTGAACGAGAATTAATCGCAACCAACTCTAGCATAAGGGCCGTACTCTCACAACGTCACGGCGGTCCACCTAAGATGTACCCCTGTGAGTTCTATTCTCGTAAACTGACTTCAGCAGAACTCAGAACAACGTCGAAGATAAAGAGTTGCTTGCCATGAAGTGCACATTAGAAGTATGGAGGCACTGGCTTGAAGGATCGAAACTTCCTTTCCTGGTTTTAACTGATCACCGCAACCTGGAGTACATTCAGTCCGCAAAATCCCTAAATTCCAGACAGGCAAGATGGGCCCTTTTCTTCACCCGGTTCAATTTCAAGGTGACCTACCGTCTAGGCAGTAAAAATTGTAAGTCAGACGCTCTCTCGCGGCAGTTCACGGTACCAGCGCTACATACTGAACCAGAAAACATAATCTCCCCTTCACTCATTGTGGCCCTGGTGCGGTGGGACATCATGGCCGAGATTGCTGAGGCCCAAAATCCTAGAACCAGAAAGAGAGTACGTACCAGAAACCTTGCGCTCTCAAATGATGCATTTTGTACACGACACCCCCAGCTCGGGCCATCCCGGGATCCAAGCGACTCAGGAATTAGTCAGTAACCGGTTCTGGTGGCCCACCTTGCTCCCTGATGTCACCCGGTTTGTCCAGCAATGCGTCACCTGTAACCTCACCAAAACATCACACCAAAGACCTGCCGGTTTACTCCATCCCTTAGAAACCCCGCAGAGACCATGGTCACACATCGCCATGTATTTTGACCTTCCACCCTCTAACAATTACACCACCATACTCACCGTCGTCGACCGGTTCTCCAAGGCGTGCCGGCTCATGCCACTGGTCAAACTGCCTTCAGCCTGGGAGACAGCTGAAATTATCCTGGATCAGGTCTTCCGGTTTTACGGACTGCCAGAGGACATTGTCACTGACCGGGGTCTCCAGTTCACCTCACGCCTCTGGTCCGCCTTCTGCCAACAATTGAATTTTACCATCAGTCTCACTTCCAGATACCATCCAGAATCCAATGGCCTGGTCGAGCGCTTAAACCAAGAGCTAACCCGCTTCCTCCACTCCTATTGCTATCAGGAGAGAATGGAGCCGTTACCTGATATGAGCCGAGTATGCACAGAACTCCCTACGTAAATCTTCCACTGGTATGACCCCCTTCCAGTGCGTGCTCAGCTTCCAGCCACCACTCTTCCCTTGGTCTGGGGAACCTACCAGCCTTCCAGATTTAAACCATTGGCTCCAGCAAAGCGAGGAGACATGGAATCAGGCACATGTACATCTCAGGCGGGGCAGTCCGACGCTACACGGATCAGGCTGTTCGCCATCGACGACCAAATCCCCCATACGAACCAGGTCAATGGGTCTGGCTGTCAACCAGGAACCTCCAACTACGGCAACCTTGCCACAAACTTACTCAAAGGTACGTGGGTCCTTTGCAAATAGTCAGACAGAGAACACCAGTTTCATATCATTTAAACCTACCTGCTCAGTACCGAATCTCATCTACATTCCATGTTTCTTAGTCTTATCTAGACTATTTAAAGCCCACGGTTCACGTTTTTCTTTGTGAATTCAGACTGCCTTTTTGTTGACTTTTGGACTGCCTTCTTACCTGTGAACCTCTGCTGAATACCTCGACCCATTGCCTGTTTATCGTATATATGTATATATGTATATATATATATATATATATATATATACCAACAATTAATTGCTTTATTTATTTATTTATTTATTTTACAATTTAATGCATTTGAATGTAACCGTATTGAATACAATACAGCAAAATTTACGTTTGACCCACGGCCTAATAAAAGTCTAATAAAAAGTTTTGGCACATCTGGTCTGAATGTTCAATAAACTGTTCTGTTTAGAAAAAATAAATAATTTTCGGATTCCTGATTATATCAGGCTTTACAGAGGTAACTATGTTTTGCCTTTTCTCTCTAAGTATTTATTGATTTGTTTTTCCATCCATCAACTTTCTCTAGAACTTTTCACTGAAAACGGCTCCTCAGCTGATATGTTCTGTGCAACTGAATGCATTTTTAAACTTTTAACATCTAAGAGTCCATCTTTCATGAAGGATTGTCTGCTTTTCATCATTTTAATGCTCAGATTTCACATTCTCTCCGAATCTAAGACACTCCCTGAAGCCTAAAGCATTCTCATTCTTGCTTATCAGCGTCTCTCTATATGCATGCAATGGCCGATGAAGACGCTCTCTCCAGACTAATAGATTTTTCATTGTGTTCTGTCAGTCAGCTTCTTGGTTTCAAAGCACTGGGCTACAGTCTGGTGCTAGTTCAAGCAGAACATTACATTCTCCAGGCAATTTCTATCTGAAAAAGGCCAAGCGCTGAATGGACGCATCTCACACATGGTTGGCATTAATTGAAATCATGCCATTTATCGAATTGCTTTATTGGAAAAGATGGAAGCGGCTAAAGATGTCGTGTTTTGAGAGCAGTGCTTATGTAATCTTGCTTCAGTAATAGAGTTAGTCTTGCTCTCACTTGATTTAATGCATTAGAAATGTTCATCTTGCACACTTTTAGCCCTCGATAGCCCTTTATAAGCGAAATAATCTGGGCCACAATGGGCAGGACTACTCGAGAGTCACACAGAACATGTTTTGACGTGACGGTCTTTCTGACAGCTATCATTAAATAGTCAGTCCGGCAAATCAGAGTGTAATTCATCTGCGGCACGCTCCGAACACACACTGAAATTAAATGTCAAAGCCACCCATTATAGACAATTGATGGAGGAGTGAGTGTGACAACCCTGTCTATCAACTCAAGCATCTCATACTTCACATATGTATTGATATCACTGCACATTTAAAACACACAACGAAATAAGCAGGTAACAAAATCTGAAGTGACAGACGTGTCTGAGGTTAGTCTTTTGATAGCGCTGGGAGATCCGTATGCTGTCTGCTTCTGTGCCTGGACTATTTATTTATTTATATTTGAATCATCATTTGGGAATTTCTAATGGAAGTGCAACTTAAAAGGGTCATATAATGCAATATTATTCTTCAGGTTCTTAATGAAAATTCTGTAACATAGTTTGGTTCAAATGTCTTTAATTGGTAGCGTAAAAAACACTTTTCTTACTATATCAAAAACAGTTATTTTCTATGGAGGTCAGTTTCTGCTACTGAATCAAAAATAAAAAAAAAGTTTATATTTTGGAGTTCTGATCTTTTGAAATATTGAGACATAAACTCACAACTGAGAGTTATAAACAATTTTAAGTGTAAAAAAAGATATGTTCTGATATGTTCTCAGAATTGTGACTTTATATCTTGCAATTCTGAGAAAAAAAGTCTGTGAGATAAAAAGTCACATTAACCTTTTTTTATTTTCTATTCATTGGCAGAAATGGGCTTCCATACTTTTCAGAGCAAGTCCTATTGTGTCTTCCCCCTTTAAATGTTAATGAGCTCTGCTGACCCTGCCCCTCTCAGAGACTGTTTACTTTAGCTGCATTCATCATGAAGCTTGCTAATTAGTACATTATTAGAAAAGGCGGTTTGCAAAGATTCATTTCTAAAAATCTTCTATTGACTTCTTCTGTAGGTAGGGTTGTAACGGTATAGCGGTATGGCGGTTTATCGTGAAATTGACATGTATGATTATCATATCGTGCACGTTTGCTTATTACCGGTTTTAGAAAAAAAATTAAACCAGATCTCACTCGCGCTGCAGTATATGCAACGTCTTTGCGCTTGGACTCCTCCCATACAGAGGAGAAAAAGTCTGATACACAGGCTGCTAATATTAATCTCTATCCCCTTGCCGAAAAATTCATTAAAATTGACAATATGGCAATATTTTGGGTATCCGAAAATTGATCGCGGGGTTATCCTTGAAGATGGATATCCACATGTTCTCACATATTCGCGAGCACCATCCCTCCTTGAACATAAAAATATTAAAGATGTATTATTTCTGTGATGCAGAGGGAATCCAGTCATGTAATTGTATAAATCAAAATCTAGCTGTGCAGTAAATCAAATTGCGACGTGCGTGTCTGTGAATATACAGCGCACAAACGCTGCCATATATTGTAGTTCGATATTCTGTATCTCTGTATGAATGAGCAGCGCCGTTTCGCCTATAGTATATCTAGTACACACGTGATGCTCGTATGTGAAGATGTGAACACATCAACATATCCAGAGCTGCTCTCAGTGAACACTTAATGATCATTTTAGAATTGTATTAAAAATAATATATATCATCAAATACACTAACTGAAAACTCAAAGGTGTTTAGTAGAACCTGTCAAAAAAAAAAAAAAGTTTGGTTTAGTCTGAAGAAGTAAGGACTGAAATATATTACTGTTATTAAATGTATTAGCATTTGCCCATATTTTAGTTTAGTAGACCTCTCATAGAGAGAAGCAAAAGTTGTTTTATTTTACCTGATTGTATTTTCAATCAAATATTTTGTATTGAATTATAGACTCCAGACCAAATATATCAGACAACACATCCAAGTTATAGCCAGATTTCAGTTTCTTTTACATCCATCCAGCATGACCTTGCACATATTGCTCTCATATATGCTGTTAAAGAAGAACAGCTTGATTTATTATTGTCTAATATAAAGAGAAATAACTTATTCCTTATTTTATTTCAAATGGGAGATGCAAAGCTTTATTTCATTTTTCTCCCCAAACATTAGACTCAACCTTCTATGTTTTTTTTTTTTTTTGGTAAAAAAAGTTTGTTACAATAAACCATGTTCAACCAAAAACCATATCTTTTATTCATGTAAGGGTCATTGTAGCTAATGAGTATAATAATAATGATGATAGTTTAACACTGTATACCGTGAAACGTGATATTTTCTGAGACGGTTATCATACCATAAAAATCTCATACTGTTACAACCCTATCTGTAGGTGAAGCTGGATCAGGAATGATTCGCACGAACACAGACACATTCAGGTAGATCTAGGGCGCATTCCCTTCAGAAGCAAACATAATCCTCTTCAGATGATGGGAGTAACAGACTACTGCTATGTTCATTATTACATCCAAACATCAAAATACCTCAATCACTTAGGAGTCATTTTAGTCCACATCTGCTCCATACAGCTGTCACTAGTCAATCTATCGTCCGTGTGACGTCACATAGACACACGTCTGAAATTGACTCGATTGGAGAAAGTGGTAAAGATTTTACTAGATGATAAAAAAAAATAAAAAACTTGTTAAAGTGCATGTAGTATTATATGACCCCTTTAATTACAATCGTACATGTCTCAGATATAAATGTACACAGATGTACTTTACAGTTTATGCATTGCTCAGTTTTGATGTTGCTTTGAGAGTCTGAATTTATGTCCTATTTCTTTCTTTCTTATTACGCCTGTTGCGTTACGTATGCGGTGCAGAAGCAGGAAACGTAAAAATAATACAACAATAGTTTCCCATTCTGTGTTTTGTAAATGTTAATGCTTAGATGTCTTGGGAGCACAGCTTTATTAGCGTTATATAACTCTCTTTATTTTGCATATAGTGCGTGTTGTTGACAAGAGAAAGGTGGTCACGCTCTATATGTTATATATATGATTACGAGTGTGGTTAAGTTCACCCACTTAAGAAGAAGAAGACAACTTGGAGCATATCACCACCTTGTCTCAGAACTTCGTCTTGACAGTGACCGGCACATCAAATACTTCAGAATGTTGGCTGATACGATTAAACTCCCCCTCTTCCTCCAACGATATGAAAAGTAATTTTTGTAGGGAAAAAACATATCTGATCGCATTATGCAAGTTTTATAGAAGTACTGTGCTCATTTAGGTATTTTCCTTTTTGATTTCTTTATTGGATTTATTTTTCTAATTTACTGTGTACAAAGTATCATACATTAATTGTGCATAAATTATTTTTTTACAATTTAATGCCAATCCATGTTAATTTTGCCCACAAACAATCTGCCGTTCCGGATTCCAGCACAGCAAAAATAGACTCTGCAAATGCACCGCATCTGCCGGACAGCAACCGCGTGTAGTGTGAACGCTCTGATCCGTTAGCATGGGTGCGGAAAAAAATATGCAATGCAAACGCACTGCATACGGAGTATGTGTGAAACAGGCGTCAGTCTTATGATGTGAATTTCTGTTGAGAATACATTAGCCTACTGTAAAAACAAATAGAGTTTGAGAAAAATTATTACTATAAAACAGTAATATAAAGTAAAACATTTTATTTTAAGTGAAAAGTAAAAAATAATGTATATTTACACTGTAAAAAAGGGCAGTGAATGTAACATGCTACGGTAAAAACCTGTTAAATGATTACTGGGAAATTCCTGTTAAATTTACAGGGAAACACCGTAAACTGACATTCGCAGAGTTTCCTGCATTGCATTTTAAAAGTTTGTTCGAATTTGATGGTTTTTTCTTGAAAATAATTTTTAAAAATATATTTTTTTGTACCAGTCATGTTTATAAGGGTTGTATGTTACATGTAATGTTGTTAAATTAATATTTATTGCCCATTCTAGTTTAATAATTCTTACCATGATGTTAAGAATTATTATTTATATGCTTTTTTATATGCTATTTAAAAGCTGATGAGCTTTGATGATCTCCACCTGCATAAGTGTATTTCAAAGCTACAAAATAGATTTCACTACTTTAATAGGTTGGTTTATTAACATTATATCAGTTTTTACGGTTTCTTATTAGACATTATGGTATTTTACTGTAAATTTAAAATAAAACCGTAAAACCATAAATATTGATACCGTATTTTTCATGGTTTTATTATGGCAACCACAGCTGCCGGTTTTTACCATAAATTTTACGGATTTTACAGTGTACAATTGTACAATTTACAGATCTAGTAATACTAAACAAAAAAGTAGTAGTAGTGTTGTTAGTGGTAGTGCTTTTTGTTTTACTACTGTATTAATAGATGGTGGTTTATTTTGTTTTATTTATTATTATTAATATTATTATTATACTTTTTTAAGGTTTGCTGTTGACAATTTGAGAGAAAGTTTTTTAATTTGGTTTAATTTTCTTTTTGCAAACTTTGTTCCAGTGTTCCTGCGAAATTCATACAAAATCTGTTTTTTTGCAATATTATTTATTTATTTGAACAACAAACATCCATCACTCTCCCATCTTTCAGAATTCATGTGAACCATCTGTGAGTTTGTTCTGCACCTGTGACAGAAAGCTATGATTCAATACTGTGCAAATTGTGACCACACTAATCGATTTGTCTCTGTTCTTGCAATGTACAATATGTCTCTGATGTCTTATTCATTTCTTCATCAATAATAAAATAAATCTCTGTGGCCCTGAAGATCTGATCAGGAACTGCTTCGTTCCTGACGTGTACCTTGCATCATGAACTACTTACTGCCAGAGTTTATTTTATCACAGCGAGTTCATCTAATAACAATGGCTCTGTTCACAATAGATCAGTAGTGTACCAGAGTGTGCTCATACTGGCTAGTGTGTACTTTATACTGATGCATGCTGTTTTTAGAATTAATTAGTGGAATGGTGCACTTTATACAACAGTAGGTTTTTCAGCTAAGTGTGCTATTGTTGTCAGATTCATGACGGTGATGATAATGATTAGTATTAATGCCTTTTTTAAAAATGTTTAATGTATTTTTTATAATAATTAATAATTATAATTATTAATGCTTTATTTTTTAAACTTGTATATATAATACTTTTCTAAAAACACTTTCATTCATTTTAGTATTATTATTGTATATTTCATTTAATAAAAGTATAAAATATTTGATGTTTTTATGTGTGTGTTTGTGTCACGATCAGCTGGATGTGCCAACACAGCTCTGGATGGCACTCCCGGGGCCTGTTTCAGAAAGGAGGTTCAAACAACTCGGAGTTTAAACTTAAAACACTGTTGCACATGAACCCGCACGTTTGTGTATATATGTGTATATATATGACAGTGCATTACTTTTTTGTTTTTATTATTTATTTTAATATTTATGAAGATAATAATAATTTTATATTTTAATATTTTGCTATAAATGTATTATTATTGTCTATGACATTATTATTTGTGTATTTAATATTATTTGTATACTTATATAAATAATACTTTATATAATTACAATTATTATTATTATTATTAGTGAATAGTCATTTTAATCATAATTATTTGAATACTTTAATTATTTGTAATGTATTTTTATTATTTGTGTCTTTAATTAATTTAATAATAATATTATAATAACAACAACAACAACAACAACAACAATAATAAAAAAACAGGTCTTTTATGCATAAAGAAAATCTGCACACTGTAAGAAACTGTGGGTAATTTGCTATTCTTGAGTTGTGCAGTTATCAGTAAATGTAGTATGATATTCCTGCTTTTTCTTCGTTGTTCCAGATCGAACAGTTTTGAAGTCATTGCCTTAGATGGAGTTTGCACGCACGTTCTTCAATTTTGCACTGCAGCTGAAAGCACAGACTGGCTTCAAGCAATATCAACCAATATCAACGATTTGACCCAGGAGAGCGTAAGTAACATGCATTATCTGTCCATGACACTAATGTCCATGAGAGATCAGAGCAGATGCACTGATGTTCAGGACTGCAGCAGATGCACTGGACGGAAGTTTTATGACTGCTTTCAGGCTGAAATATGAATATGCAACTGGAATTCTGCTGTGTTCCGAACTTCTGCAGTATTGCATGATATACAGTTCACCGTATTTTTATGCAGTAACTCTCGGTGACACATCCAGGTTGTATTTCACATTAAACTCTCTATAGAGAGAAATGATAATCATATTTTGCATAATGTGACGTAGATGCAGATATATCTGATGTTGGCCACAGATCTACTTTGGGTGATACTTTTCTGAAAAACACGATTATTTAACATATACTGCTCTTCAAAAGTCATCTCAAGTCATTATTAAAAATTAATATATATGCTTGATTTATTGATTATTAATTTAATGATTTATTTTAACTTAAAATACACCTTGTGTACACTTCACAATGTAAAAACAAATGATAATTATTAGTATTGTTTGTTTGTTCATGGTTTTCTATAAAATTGTGCATTTATTGTTAGTAAGACAATTTATGTTATAAATTGTCTTACTAACGTTTGAATGTTAGTCACGTGGTACTATATCGTTTCGCGGAAGGATTAAAATGTTCATTTAAAACAAATATGCCAATAAAAAGTTTCAAATTCATATTCATGTCCAGTTTTTTTCCTTATGTGGCAAGTAGTCGTGTAATAAGCGGGATAATGTAGAGGCAGTCGGTAGTTATCACGAAATAAGCCCCTTCAGCGTGATACGAGACCCTCCTCAAGGGTCCAGATCACACTGTCGGGGCTTATTTCTGCGATAACTACCCGCTGCCTCTACATTATCCCTTACTTAGTTTAATATTACTATTTTATTTTTCATTATTAACAATGTATGACTAATCAAAACTACGTATAACTATGTTAAAATACTAGATCATTAAATAAATTACATAAAACAAAATTTAAAAAAAATTTATACAATTATTTGATATTTATTATGTTTATGTTCAGGGAAAAAAAAAAAAGTAATGAAAAGATTCAGTTCATTGCAACATATAACAAGTCATTATAAGATCAGGTCAGAACGTGTCAAACGGTACTCAATCCCATCATCCTCGCTGCTCGAGTCGCTCTATTTATAGGTTGTAGGTCAGCACAATAACAGATCCGCTTCCACTCTCACACACAATCAGCTGTTAATTGGACATTTAGCAATCAGCGTCCGTCTCCATCATTAGGTGACGTCAGCGCAGTAATTGCACGTAAAACAGGCAGCTGTGTGACAGCCTCAGAAAAAGCCCATTGGATCATCAGCGCATGCACTAATTAAAACAACGCACAGGAAATGAGATCGTTAGGCAATATTCTTGGCAAGTGCTGGGCTTGAGCGCAGAAGACTTATGAATCGAGTCCAAAGAGCACCAATCTGAGAAACTCAATGGACCTTTATGATGCAGTTTTCCAGAAAGAGATCCATTATTAGTCTTCAGAGAGAAACCATCACTCATGAGAGTGAATCTCTTGACAAATATTCTGCCAAATCAATCAAATATGCAATTAAATAATTGATAAATAATAAGCATTTTTAATCATTTGTTATTACATTTATGACAATGAAGTAAATTGAATCGTTCTCTCTAATGCTTTATAGCATACTATAATGCAAAATTAATTAAAAAAAATTGTCATAATAATAATAATTGTTATTATATATATAATAATATATTATATATAATATGTAATAATCATGTTATATTTTTTTGAACAGTTAATAAAAATAAATAAATCTGTTTATAATAATCATGTTATATTATAATTATATGTATTGTCCAAGCAACATTTAACAACTTAATAAAATAAACAAGTAAATATGTAGTTTGCATTAAATAAGTAATTTCCATTGTATTATAAAAACTGTACAACTTATTAAACTTAATATATAAATGTATTTATTAAATTATTTATTTAAATTATTATAATATTATAATAATAACTAGCATTTTCCTGACAATATATAGCCAAAAAAAGAAAGAAAAATAAATATTTTTACTACTTGGTAAAATAAATAAGTAATCAGTAAATACGCAAATAAATAAGCATTTGTTTTATTATTGTAACGATTGAGGTGTGCACAGCTCTCGCTGTCTCGCTTCTCAGCGGGCAGAACTTTAGTGAAACACATTTAATCCACGTCAAGCAACACAAAATACAAGTAAGCTGATGAAAACGCAGAGACAAGTGCATAACAGCAAACATCCACAAACACTGACCGACACTGAACACTCAAAAGGACGTGGAATATAAAGTACACTTAATCAAAGACATGATACACAACAGCTGGAAACACAGCTGGACAGGAGTGAGACACTAATGAGACGGGCGGAAACACGTGAGACAGAATGAAAACAAAAACACAGACAGCACATGCACGACATGACAATTATTAATAACAAGAAAAATATAAGTGTTATTATTATTACTATTATTATTATTATAGTTTTTAATGACATCAGTGAAGTGTACAAAATTATGCAATTAATTTTCAAATAAATAAATATTACACTGTGTTTACTTATATAATTGTTTGTAAATGTTGTTGTTTGTTTCAGATAAAAACGGCGAATAAATACTGTTCTCCTGATGATCAGGTGGGCTATTTTAACAGTGACATATCCATCCTAATCATAAGACAGAAAGTAATTGTCCCTATTTTTCTGTTCCATCATATTTTAACATTAGAGTATGAGAGAGATGTCATAATCAGGAAAATAACACAGAGAGACTCTGAGAGACTGGGTCATGACCTCTGGCTCTCTGTAGCATTGCGATTAATAATTCAGAGAGTAATTCAGTCATATTTACTCAGCAGAAGTGGATAGCGGATGGTCCGTGATGTGTTTCTTGTGAATGCTTCTCCTCAGATTGTCCACATGGGGTGGGTGTGTGAACACTTGCAGGGCGGCGACGTCAAGCCCCTTCACAGCTGCAGGTTCCTGGCCCTCAGAGGATCTTCTCTCCTCGTCTTTAGGAGTCCTCCTGTAAGCTCACACACACACACACACACACACGTCTAGTCAGCTATCCTTGCAGAGACTCTCCATAGGCGTAATGGTTTTTATACTGTACTGGCCATCACACACACTCACTCACATGCACACACACGCATGCACGCACACATCCCACACACTCAATTCCTACACCTAAACCTACAGTGTGCATTTTTAGATGAAAAAAAAACACCATTGGTAGCCTTTTGAATTAAGGGGACACTGAAAATTTCCTCATAAAACACCTTCATATTGTAATACCCATGTCATTATACACATTTGTGTCCTCATAAACCACATAAAACCGCACACACACACTCACTCACGCACACACAAACACACATGTAGTGTTTCCATGTTTTATGGGGTCTGTCCACAGGTGTAATGGTGTTTGTACTCTACAGACTGTATGTGGTATTGTCCTACACTGACCCTACACCTAAACCTACCCCTTACAGGAAACTACAGACATTTTTAGATTTAAAAAAAAAAAACACCATTTAGTATGTTTTATAAACTTGTTTCCTCATGGGGTCCTAACAAATGTCCCCACAAGGACAACATTTTCTGGTATTCCTATCTTTGTGGGGACAATTGGTCCTCATAAGGTTATAAATACCAGGTGCTCACTCACACTCACACAATATTACTGTATTATATGAAATGGTAAATCATGGTACATATCAACAGCATACACTGGGAAAAAAAATATTTTTTTTTTAAGGTAAGTGGTTGCAAATAATAAAAAAAATAAAAAATAAAATATTACAATTAAAGTAATTATAATTTTAATTCTAAACTAATTATAATAATTCATTTATTTCATTATTCATTTCATCTGAAATATATATTGTGGAAGCTAGGTTTCATCATGAAATAAAAGAGTGAGTTAATTGTATCTTACAAATGTGCACCTTCAGAATTTCAGAATTATCAATTGTACCATTTCAAGTGTGATTTTTATATTTCACAAACAGGACCTTCTGTCTTGTTTTATTTTTTAATTCCTTCTGGAAAAGCCATAGACATTCTTTGGTCAATATGGGAAGCTTAAACGGTGAAACTCAGTTCAAACACTAGTGCACTACATTACACTGGATCTATAGTACAGTATACTGCAGAAATAGTGCATACTTTGAACACAGCCCATGTCTTCGCTCCTAAAATGTTGTGGACTGTGACACCTGTCCTCCTCTTCTTGGAGACTCAGGACATCCATTCTAATTATATCTAATCAATCTATTACTTTCTAATGGACTGTGGCGAGGAAAAGCCATTACCGCGGTGGCCTCGCACACATACATTATTGGTGACAAATGTTTTATCTTTGCCATTAAGCCTGAAGACACAGGTTTCATCAGTTATGAAATACAGCCCGCACTTTGTGTTGGCTCTGTTTTGTGTGCTATTTCAGTTCCTAATGCGGTGCGATATTTATCTTCACTCCAGCGTCGTCCTCTACGTGACTCCGTTACGGCGGCATTAATGTTATTGTAAGTGGTTTTGATAAATTTTGTGACCGAAATAATGCTGTGCTGATATTTCTCGCCGTTTCATTAAATGTGCATTACTGAATTAATAAAGGGAGGAATCTAAGGAAACATAGCATTTAACGTGCCTTAAAGCCTAGAGAGACATTCAGCATATTCATTAGCATCTCATTATGTTTCAGATTTACGTCTGTGCTGCTTTAGAGAGAGCAGACTGTTAAATAAGCCTTATGTCTCTGCAGGTCACGAAGAGGTAATTACTGCAAACTTTTGCAAACGCATGAATTTTAATGGAAATGGCAGTGTTGAAATCTGTTTCCGAAGGCAAAAAATAAAACAAATGACTGGTTTTCCAAAACAGGGGAGTGAAATAATGAATCAGTAGAATCTCTGCAATACATTGTATTGAAATACTGGAGGCTTGATCCACAAACCTCAGCGTAGTTCACTTTCTTAAAGGAGTAGTTCACTTAAAAATGTGCTCATCCTCAGGCCATCCAAGATGTGGATGAGTTTTTGTCTTCAACAGATTTAGAGAAATGCAGCATTGCATCGGTGGCTCTGCAGTGAATGGGTGCCGTCAGAATGAGTGTTCAAACGGCTGATAAAAAACATGACAATAATCCACAGCACTCCAGTCCATCAGTTTTTAACTATAATATGAGTCCATAATAACGCTTCCTCCAATGAAAAGAAGTATTCTGGTCTGAATCAGGAGAGAAATCTGCACGGATCAAGCAGCTCTAAACAATTATAACTAGTATTTTAGTTTAAAACACATACTCCAAACATTAACTCATGTGTTGTGGATTATTGTGATGTATTTAGCAGCCATTTAGAGTCTCATTCTGACGGCACCCATTCACTGCTGAGCATCCACTGATGAGACACTGATGTAATGCTACATTTCTTAAAATCGGATACAGAAACAAACTCATCT
This sequence comes from Enteromius afrohamiltoni, assembly GCA_034779775.1. Lineage (NCBI taxonomy): Eukaryota > Metazoa > Chordata > Actinopteri > Cypriniformes > Cyprinidae > Enteromius > Enteromius afrohamiltoni. The sequence continues at coordinate 636,058 of JAUYWG010000053.1, forward strand.
ACATCTTGAATGGCCTGAGGGTGAGCACATTTTCAGCAAATGTTCTTTTTTCGGGTGAACTACTGTGAGCGGCTGTATCTTCACTAATCATGATGAGTAACTGAGATTTCTTTCTGTGTTTTTGTATCAGATCTTGTCATCGGACTGGGCTCAAGCAGAGGCTAGTTTTCACCTCTGTGAGGTTCTCTTTAAGGTTCATAAGGTATGGCTTTTATCAGGATTTGTTTTGTTTGTCATTTAAAGTCATCATGAAATCAAAATCATATTCCTGCTCTTCCTGCTCACGTTTTATTTATATAAATATGCATATAATAACAGTAAAATACAATACAAATACAAAATATTTGTAAGTATTTAAAGTCAAAACACACAAATGTGCACATACAGCTGAGATATTTTCGAGATGCACACACATTAATTCATATCAAAACACTAATATCCACAACATAGCATAAACATCATAAACATATAACAAATAAAAAAAAACATCAGAAACACACAGAAACAATAATATTCAAATCCGCTAGTTGCTGGACCTACTGATGACCAGTAAAATATAGTTTTTACTGATCACTAAATACAAAGTTTTTAAGAATGAGGAAATGTGCAGAAGGAACTCCTGGAACATTAAAGACTGTGTGCTGCAAAAACTGCCAAATGGGAGCAGAGGGCTTTGGGTAGTTGATGTCAAACACATAGAAAAGTTTGAAACACAGATCCACTGCTTGAAGTAACGTCTCCTGTTCCTTCGCCCCTCCGTTGAAAATGATAAAAACTTGAGAGGAGTGTTCCTTGTCACCGAGCACCAGGACATGTGGATTCTGGCTTGTCTCATCATTCACTGATGAGTACTGCTGCACCATATTAGTGCCAACCTTAAAAGAATAAATAAAGATCAGTTAATATGCATTGTGATGATGTTTTATAGATAAAATAATATTACCAATGAGCAAATTCAAATTGTTTAAAGTGATAGTTCAGCCAAAAATGAAAATTCTGTAATCTATCTTTTTTTTTTTCAAAATATCTTCTTGGAACGATCTGTTTCAGCAGTGTGCATCCCTTAAAAAAGGTATACACCTAAGGTCCCTTGGGTCATTTTTGACCAGAATGTTAGTTTATTTTTAGGTATAAACACATTTAGTACAACACATTTACAAGAATATGCAAATCAGTTATAGATTCATGTAATTAGTGGCTATTCTAATAGATGTATACCAATATTCAAATTGATTAAACCATACAAATCAACTCATAAGTGTTATTACAATCATTTAGTTTTTAGCGCTTTCCAAACACTGATATTTGTTCTGTTTTGAACAGCAGGCGTCACTGTTAAATCACGCTTGAACGTAGTGAATCATTTTGCGAATCAGTTGGTGTAATAGAATCAATTCAATTGGTTTAAGCGAATTCTTAATAGATTCGAGGCAATGAAAAGGTTGTTTCTCCCATTATGTCTTTCTTATCTGAGAATTTGAATCTTTTTAGACTTGTCTAGCACAGAATTTACAGATTTTGAGTGTCTCTCATTTTCATTCTACATAACTTAACGTTACTGGACCGAGTCCGACAAGTTAAACAGTCTGTGCGGCACGGTTCAAGTGAACACCACTGACTCGTTTATCATTGTTTCCCAATGTGATAAATACTAGTGCAACCTTACAAACTGTAACGTTAGTCAGAACTCTCTGTTAACTACTGAACAATATCGCAAATAATTTAAACCCAGCGTAACGTAATAGACAGTGATTTCAGAAACATGAGTTTAAAGTATACTAAAGTAAGCATATAACATTTCGTCACACATTATTAACGTTGGGTTACTGTTATACACCTCTAAACAGTTTCACTCGCTAAAATTTGAACCGGCGCCACCGGAACCAATTTAACCCAACGCAGGGTTATTACTAACAATAACCCAACGATGTTGAACAAATAACCCAACCTATTAGAAAATAACCCAACATAATGACCCAATATGTGTAACCCATCTATTGGGTTAAAAAAATAACCCATCGTTTTTTACTGTGCACAAACAAAAACTTTTCTTTTGGATGTGATTAGTTTGACAGCTCTAATAGAACCCAAACCAGCTCGGAACAGTCACTATGTCTCTGTTTCTGTGTAGCTGTGGATAGCTGAGGACTGCTGGATACAGACCAGGTTTTATATGGGACTCCAGCAGGACGGTGAGCTGCGGGACAGTGAACCCTTCTGCTTCAGTGTGCTGGTGGGTCACGGACAGAGCTTCTGCTACAGCGTTGAGCTGGGCTCCGAACTGGTGCTGTGGGAGAAAGCGTTTCAGAGAGCCGTCTTCATGGAGGTGCAGAGAGTACAGGTGAGCGCAAACCTACCAAACGTCACGGAAACCGGGAGCGGATCGCTGGTCAGGCTTTTTGAAAAGAGGCTTTATTGCTTTATTCTCATTACTGTATGTATACGGAGCATTTGACAATCTTCTCAGCTTAACATTTGTGCTGTTGCTTTGCCAAAAACATTTTTATGTCAAAATATTTCCAAATTGCATTTTTATGTCACTTCTTTCCAAGGACACATTGAGAAGGTAAGTGATGGATTTCATTATGTCACAATGCTCACTACAATTTTTTTTAATAGAATTTTATATTTTAGAATCTTATATTTTGGATTTTTTGCCTTGAAACAGAGAATTTATGTTTTTGTAAATATATATATATATATATATATATATATATATATTATTTTTCAGTTTAAGTATTATGTTTATATCTTATAATTTAGACTTTTTTTCACAGAATTGTTAGTTTATGTCTTATGTTTTAGATATTCTGCAGATTATAGCGAGTTTATTTGTCATATTTTGGAATTGCATATTTATATCATACAATATTTCTATTTTAAAATTGAGTGTGCAAGATGTAAACTAGCAATTGCACAAATATAAAAGTCAGAATTGTGAGAAAGCTTCTCCATTACCTCAATCCAAATGCCATTTAAGGAGGTTTTACTGCCTTATTCCTATAACTATACAAAAGTGAACACCACCCTATTTAGGCAGCATTTGATGCATTTTTATAGAATATATCATCTGTTTTTTAGTAATGCGTTGCAGTAATAATATGAAAGCAATGCTATGCACTTTTTACATTGCAGTAAAAGAGGCCTTTAATTTAAAACATATATCCTGTCCATCAGGCTTTAAAAAGAGATGAAACACTCTGAAAGTGGTATATGACAAGTGAAGCATTGATTTCTGCATCTGTCAGCATCTGTGTCCGATTCCTGCGTTTTAAATGTTATTACGGCTTTAATTAAATTCCTCTGAAGAGACTTTTCTGTGAGACCTCTCCTCACTGAGCCGTTAAATTACCTCGACCGCACAAAGGTCTAGCGCATCTCTGGTTTCCTCGTCAACTCCTGCAGGGCGTCTATTATGAAGTATATGCTAACATAAGTTCATGGGATGAAGGGGATTTAAGCCTGAGCGGCTCCGGAGACTCGCGTTACTCACATTTAAGTCGACTTAAATACCACCCGGGGTCAAACGGGAGCGTCACATTGCTCGTTTCGGCGATATATCCCGATGCGCAAGTGTGCATTGCTACGCATATTTATTTATGGCTCATGAGCATTATGTAGGTTTAGTGCTCTGCTGGCGGCACTTCGCCGTTGATTCGCTCATTCTTCAGCTTGGAGGAGCAGATTAACGGCTCTCTGGATATCACTGCATATCATATTCCATGCAAGAAATCAAAATCCTCATCTAACACAGCGCTAACGTTTTATTTGAGGCTAATTGAGGGAGTAAAGGCCACAAAAAGGCCTAATAGACCATCGTGACATGCTGCCAAGTCATGACAGAGGAATTTACCTCATGTGTCCGTTTGGTCTTTATTCCAAGGGTGATTTCCAAATGGCATTTTTGCGTCCTTGAAGGACACACTGTGAATGAATATCGTTGTATGAAATGTTCACTTTCATAGGCTAGAGAGCAGATGAACATGACGTCCGCTTTCAAATGAAATTCAGCTCAGAATTTCAGCTTGCGATGGGATGTGATGAGTTTGACCTTTGGAGGATGGTTGCACAATACTGGAAAAACTGGCATTGTGATATTTTTGTGCATTGACAGTATATCGAGTTAATCATTCTAGAATGATTGTGGTTTTGATTGAGAGTTTAGCTGCATAGTTAAAAATAGTAACATAAAAACCTTTTTGACTTAACTTTTTGAGTCTGAACCATCCTTTATAGGCTGAACGAAATAATTGTGTTTGGAACGGTAAAACAACAAAATACAACAGCAAAGGATTTTTTTTTTTAAATATATTTAATTTAAAAGCTTTAGTTGTGTTTTCAATATATATTTTCTTAAACATGTTTATATTTTTAATTTTATTTCAGTTTTATACATATATATTAGTGAGGCACGGGTTGGGTATTTCTCCAACCCGTGGGTCCCGCTTTTATGAAATTATTTGGACCGGCCCAGCCCACTGTATCTATTTTTACAACCAGCCCCGCTCCCCCGCCCGCGAACATTAAATAGACATAGGCATTGTAATTCAAACGAAAACAGCCTTTATTTAAGCCTGAAAGTTTATGAACATGAACGATAAATCAGGTCATATTAATAAAAAGATAATGACACACATTTTAAACATTTACAAAGCAGCGTTTTTTCATTTATCACACGGAAATGTTCATTTAGTGTTTTTACGTTCGCAGTGCAAAAAAAGAAAGGCATCCACTGTACCGGGGTTTAATTTATTTCGCCTGGACTCCAGCACCCGGGCAGCTGAATGTGCGCTCGCTTGGCGCGTTTGTGGGCTGGCAGCGGTAGCTGCTTGGCGCTTTCGTGACTTGTCACGTGACGTAATCTTATCAAAGAAAGAAATAGATATTCCCAAATATTTAATATATTAATTCCTATAGGGAATTGCACGCAACATACATGGAGTTTTCATTTAATTTTGTTTTTAATGACCCGCCCCAACCCGCCCCGCAAATAAAGTGACAATTTTTTAGTTGTTATGAGACGACCCGTGCATCACTGATATACATACTGTGTGTGTGTGTGTGTATATATATATATATATATATATAAATATATTAGGGGTGGAACGATAAGCGTAATCGTATTGAACCGTTCGGTACGAGGCTTTCGGTTCGGTATGCATACGAACCAAACGATTTAGAAAAAAAAAAGAGAGACAGTAAACTGTAAAGTAGAGACAGTAAAATATGTAAAATATAATGTTTTCAATGCTACGCTCAATAAGGCAGCGCAAACGACGGGACAGGGAAGCCGCTGTCTGGACCTTGTCAAAGTCAACTTTATTGTCAATTCTGCCACATGTACAGGACATTGAATTGAAATTGCGTTACTCTCAGACCCATGGTGCATACAGGACACATTAAATACAAAAAGTAACATTAAGTACAAAAAAGTAACATTATGTACAAAAAAAGTAACATTAAGTACAAAAAAGTAACATTAAATACAAAAAGTAACATTAAATGCAAAAAAAAAAAACATTCAGGTAACGTTAGGTAGCTGTTTAACCAGAGCTGCATCTTTCTGCTCTAACACACAAAAATAATGTTTGCATTGGCGCTAACGATACTTTAGCATTAAATGTAACTGTAAGGGTACGTTCACGAAGCGTCTAAAAACGAGCGGGCGCATCGCTTCCTCCACCAATTTCAAAGCGCTTTGCCGCTCACGCACCTGCTGTTACTAAGCAACCATGAAGGCGCTGTCAGTTACAAAATCATTTATGCTTTGGATTGTAAACTGCACAGCTCTTCTGAAAATAAAGACCTTGTGCGCGCAAAACGCGCTGCATGTGAACGACCCCTAAGCCTTTGGTGACACATACACCACAAAATTAAATAGTGGATCTCTCCCCTGTCTCCCCTGATTGTCCCGCAGGAAGAAACGGCGCCCTGGATGTCAGTGGATGGCGCGCACGGTCTACGAACACGGGACGCTCAGCTTTCACGATTTGAAACAGCTCAAATCTACTTTTTATTAAGTTAATGTTTTTAATTAACTTAATAAAACTTTTTAATTAATCAATAAATACCATCCAAGGCTGACCTTTCCGAAACACTTCTTTATTTGCTTCTAAGAAACCCCAGAAGATATGTAAAGTATAAGTAAGTAAGAGGACATGTGTTTATATCATCCTAATGCACAGCGAGAAGGAGAATTTGAATGGATAAAGACTCTTCAAGGACCACAACTGGAGAATTGCAAAACATCTCGGGGTCAGAAAACCTTAGTCAAAAAAATAGCCAAACAGCCCCTACATCAGCACATGTTGTTTGGGAGGGTTTAAGAAAAATTCTCCTCACTCATCCAAAAACAATCTCCAGCATGTTCAGTTGTCAGACAGGACTGGAACTACAAATGGGACTGGAACCCATTTGTAGTTAAAAGAAACCATTCAGTCAAAGGTTCTTTAAAGAACCAACTCTTTCTTACATTTTTTATAAACCAAAGAACACAAAGAGCTTTTGTGAAACAGAAAGGTTCTTCAGATGTTAACGGTTCTTTATGGAACCATTTCTATGGCATCTCAGCATTTATGTTTAAGTTCAAGTTCAAGACACTATATAAATGTCCTCTGCAGGTCTTTATGTATTTTTTTCCACCACATAACTAGCTAACATGCTCTCTTTTTGGAGCTTCCAGAAGCTGAATGACTGGTTCAGACTCTTTAACAGCAGATTTGTACGAATGTTTTTATGTCAGCCTGCCCAGCATTTTTATTTCCAGATTCAATACCATTTGATTGAGAACTGTGAATATTTATTAAGCAAACTGCACAGAAACACAGGCTGAATAATTCTTTCATAGCTCTTTCACTGAACTGAATTCAACAGTTCATGAACTGGTTTTAAAGAATTTTGTGGCTTATAATTGTAACTAAGGGTATGAATCCAGACTCATTAAGGCCATTTGAAGCATTTTCTATTAAATTCTTCACATCATGTTCACTGGATTTTCTGTCAGGGCTGTGGCACATGTCTATTCAAGGATTTTGTTGCATATTTCTAGCGTTTGCCCAAAAGCAGAGGGTCAAAAAGCGGCTCTGAGCCCACGAGCTGTATTACTGCCTACCCTTAACCAGACATTTATAAATAATACAAAGGAATGAAGCTGTCATAGGCGATTTAAATCACTGCAATGCTCCGACACAGAAAGGGCAACATGCAAAGCTCCAGATTCAGTCTGATTTTCTGCCAGCATCTGTCCCGTGCTGCGGGACACTTTCATGAGGAGCGTGAAGGATTGTGTAATGGTTTTATGTGATGAAGTCAGCGGGAGTTCAGGATCACAGCTTCTCTGGCCTCTGTGCGCTAAGATCTGGTTTAGCTGTAACCAAACCAGTCCCTGAACCAAACCATATCCACTTCTGATAGAATTGAAGAGCGCAGAAAAACTAGCAGGGATGATAGGTAGATGATATATGTAAATTAGTAGATTTTCTGTAGTTTTCAATACATTTTCGATATATTTATATTTTAAGATATTTATACAAAAATTATTATTTTTTTATTTATTTTTATTTTATTATTTTTTATTTTATGGATTAATGCGTGGATGGATAGATGGATATTTTTGTATTTTATATATCTTGATTATTATTTTTATATATATATATTTTTTTATAGTTTTTGTATTTTCATTATATATATATAATACATATAAAAAAATTCTATAAGGATATATAAAAAGATATATAATATGAAATATAAAATATATATTCCTAATAATTTTCTCTCTATTTTAAAATACATTTTATAGATTAATACTTTTGTAGATATAATTAAAAAACCCACGTTCCCTGAAGGAGGGAACGGAGACGTTACATATGGGAACTCGCCAGAGAGACCAGATTGCCTTTGAGCT
>JAUYWG010000053.1:665645-675684 GCA_034779775.1 Enteromius afrohamiltoni
ATATATGTGTGTGTGTGCTGTCAAATGATTAATCACATTATTTGCATCCAAAAAAGTTTTTATGTACATTATATGTGTGTGCTGCATATATTGTTATGTATATATAAATATGCACATATGCATATGCAAAAATCACGTTTCTGTAGGCTATTAAATACATTTATATTTAATATTATATATAAATATATTTAATATATAAACATAACATATTTTCATTAAATATATAAATGCATGTGTTTGTATTTATATATACTGAATAAATATACACAGTACATACAAATATATGATGTAAAGAAAAACTCCCTTTGATTACACAAGCTATTCACACAGAAGAGACTGGCTGTTTTTCAGTTTTTGATCGAATAAATGCAGCTTTATTGGGCTTTTTTTTTTTTTTCAAAAAATGTGAAAAAATGTACATACCCCAAACTTCAGTGCGGATCTAATAATAGTTTTGTTGTTTTTTGAATGCATATATCTTCATATCCAGCGTCAGTGGCTGATATAATGCAATGTAATACATACTGCAACATAAACCGACCCATAGGCTATCTAGAGACCAGGATAGTTTTGTACAGTAAACCAGCATCTCTGGCGGGTGTTTGTTCTCCTTCAGTATCAGTAATTGGGGTTTGTTCACGCAGACATCACTGAGCCACAGGCTGTTGGACGGCCGCCGCTCGCGCAGCGTATTAACAGTCCTTCTCCACGAGCTGCTGCTGCTGCTGCTGTAATTCTCCCAGCTTCGACGCTTGTAATCTCAGCTCTGGAATCCCGCCCAATGACAAATATTGATCCATTATGAGGCCGCGACGCTGCCAAAACAATTAACGTTAGCAATCGCACCTGTTACGTGCGGGGAAATTAATCTTTCTAATGAATATTAGGCGAATCCCTCTGCAGAGCTAGGAATAAAAAGCACGCGGGTTTGCATTAGCTTGGCCTCGCGACCCAGTCTCAAGCCGTCTATGGTGTTTACTCAGTCCTGCCTATAAAAATCGACTGCTGTCGGCTCAGATAACGTCCTCTGGAGGAGATGGAGTGTGTAAATGGATGTCACACGATGCTGGTCCTCAGGGCATCGGCGGCACACGAGTCCCACGACAACAACGCCTTTCTCCAACAGAGGTTTACTCGGTACACCTGAAAACCTTTACCGTGCATTGAGCACAACATTCTTATTTAGAAGACCTTAAGCAGAACATAAAAGACTTCAACATTTGTGATTTTTTTCAACTTTGATCCGTGGTAATAATGTTTTTTCAGTCTTATTCAGAGAAACACATTCTTGTCTGGTCACACTGAGCTGCATGAAATCGTTCACTTTCAAGCAATGCAGTTTGACAAAAACTTTTTCTTTTTGCATTTTTGTCTAAAGTTTCATTTTTTTCCCCCTGACTGTTATTTCATATGTCAGTTCTGATCTTAGCGCAGTATTTGGGTTTGATTAATTGACTCTTTCTCTCAGCAGAAGTGAGACTCTGCTGTTGGAGAACAATGAGCAGGAGCTACAGGACTCTGTACAGGTCTGATGAATCATGACTGGCTCATTATATCCAATATAATACACTACCGCAGGTCCTAATTAGTGATGGATTAATATTCTTTACACAGACCTGCCTCATTCTCTCCCCAAACCAATGATCAGTGTACTGTACCATCTGAAAGCAACTAGTTACGAACATGTGCTCATAACCAAAGCAAAGCTCAGTTTTGAAGCTTGTGGATCCGTATTCAATTCTTTTAATGATCAACGTGTAATCATTTACTGTATTTACTGCTTATAGTAAATATAAAGGAAATGAATGTCCATTTACCATGTATGGTTTTATTTTTCACAGGAATTATATTGAACTCTTATTGCATTACATACTTGTTGCATGTGATGAAATTGTTTTTTTTTTTTTTTTCTCTTCTTAGCTATTTCAGTAACATTTAAATACTATTACAGTTTTAATATAACTATTTTGAATCAGTGTACACATGTAATTTTTATTTAATCAGCTTCACTTATGTTATTTTTATTTTACGTAACTTTGTAATTAAAATCAAAATCACACACACACACATATATATATATATATATATATATATTGTTGTAGTATACAGTTTTTTTTAGTACATCTCACTAAACTAAATTAAAATGATAAATGTTGCCTTGGAAACGAGATGAAATTACATTCTATTTGAGTTAATGTGCATTTTATTATAAGTAACAACAATGTAGCCTTGTATTTTTAGTTAACCTGATTATATAATAAACTTGACTAAAAATTTTACTGAAATAAAAGGTCAAATCCAACCTTTATTTGAAAATAAATAAATAAATAATAATAATAATACAATAAAATACTACCAACCAAAGACATTATTGGTTAGTCACAAACTAGTAGCAGTGACTAATCTGTAAGCATGAACTTTCCCAGTTTAAAGCAAACCATATGAAGGGTAGATGAAGCAATTATTTAAACTGAAAGCAAATAAAGCAGAGCGGTTTATCTTTTCTGTGCTAATGAATGAACACCGATCTATTAAACAGATGTAGGCCACATTTACATTTGAAACCTGGAATTAAACTCTTTGACGAGGACGGACTGCTTGGTCTTGGCGTCAAATTTGCATTCAGCCATATCTCGTCCCGGTTTTGTTTAAGATAATGGAATACAAAAGCAATCAATTCTGGAAAATGAGACGGCCCGAATAAAAAAAAAAACGGAGGCTTTTAGGCGATTTCTGATGTGTTGACCAATTACACGTCTCTCCTGTCCAGACTAATTTAAAGCTGCGGTTCTTCATTACAGCAGATCTCTTATTCACCAGAATCGCTGTAAAAAATGCATTTGTGATGCACCACAACAACTACATGTGCGGTTACTTAAAGGATCTTTCTACATGATCTGAGCAGGAACACTTTAGCGTGTCCTGTTCATTTATGTTTCAAACAGAAGTGCACATCACAAGCATGATTTTACATCAGTGTGTTGTGTTACGAACTGCATTCTGATACAAATACAGTACACACCGTCTGACATGTTTCCAAGAAATGTGATAAAAATAACAAAAACAGGATATTTAATGTTAAATAATAATATGTAAATCATTTGATGGTGAACAGTGACAGTGACGGGTACAGTTAATGGCTTTTCTAAAAACGTTTTTCAGAAGTTGAACAAGCTGCAATTCGATCATGACCATAAATAAGTGAATTAAATATCTGACCCTGGACCATAAAATCAAATGATTTGAGATGCATAAGCTCAAATGAATAAATAATAAAATATGTCTGGTTTGCTAGGATAGGACAATATTTGGCTGAGATACAACTATTTGAAAATCTGGAATCTGACAACACAGTCACACCCGGTCAAAACCCTTTTTGAAGCTCAAGGTACCCCTTTTTAGTCACTTTTCAACGTTTTAAATAGGAAACTCTTAGCATCAATATGCAGAGGTTTTTTAATTTTATCATCATGATTAAAAGATATATTGGGTAAAAACAATAGAGCTATTGCATATTTGTAGGGGTGTGATTTTGTCAATGTAAACAGTAAAAAGTTTGATTTTAATTACATTATTTACACATTTATAAGCACGTAACCCAACCCCTGTCAATAAAACACAAGATTTCGACATAAATACTTCAGAAGACTTGGAATGTGATGCGACTAGTTTGTAATGTATTTATTCTGCTCGTTTATGATTAGGTTGTGTAATAAATACCTGTAACTGCATTTGCCTGTGTGTGTTTATATTGTTCAGAGGTGAGTAGGTTTAGGGTAGGGGTAGGATTCGGTGCTCCAATAAAAATAAAACATTATATAATAAATGTTTATATGCATGCAAACCATTACATTGAGCAAAACAACTAAAAGCAATGGAGGACCCTTCACGTCGAAAAGTGACTAAAAAGGGGTAAAACACAACATGAAAGGGTCTCGACCAAGCAAAAAAACCTACATAATGAGAAAATCTTTAAGGTTAAAGTTGTCCGAATCAAATTCTTAGCAATGCATGTTACTAATCAAAAATTGTGTTTTATTATATTTATGGTTGGAAATTCATAAAATATCTTCATGAAACAACAACAATAGTACATCTATACTTTTAGTTTAGTTAACATTTCATATTCATTTTTTTCACTTTGGGATTATTTTTTTCTTTTTTAATAAAACATTTTAAGATTGTTTTTTGTATTTCTCATTTTTACTTAAGTATGTCTATATACTTTTATTCATTCTTATTTATAAATACATTTTAGCTTGATACAAAAGTAGTTTCCGAATTTGAGCAAGTTACGTTTTGATTTGATTTTTTTTTTTACACGCACTGATGAATCATTCACATCAAGAGCAAGCAGATGAATTTAAAAAGAGAGTAAAACTTTAAATGAATCCTGCAGACCTTCACACACAGATCTCTGCAGGAATCTGACTCATCACCACAAACAAACACATGATGATACAGAAAACACTCTGACCCAAACACCCACACACCGCTGACCGCAGACTCAAAATATCTCAACATATTCAATATACAGTCAACTACAACAAACTCAGGCTTCATCATATCAACCCAGCACTTTTAACCCTTTAAAGTCTTCTGTCGTGTACAAACATCCACCTTTGGCTCAAATCTTTCTGATCAAGTTAACATCAGCATAACTAAAGTAATATTTTAGATGAACACTTACTGAACTCAAATCATTTTTTTCATCTCAAATCTGATCATCAGGATCTTTTGTTTCTCACTCAGAGGAATGATCTTCACAAGCCTTTCAGTCTCATCTTGCTAAGATTTATTACCATTGGAGATAATGGAGTCACACTACTTGGAGTCTTTACTGTTTTAAAGATCTTATTGATTTACATCGCAAGCATCAGAATTTCATCTTTACTTTTGTCCATGTATAGATTTGATTCATTGTTTTTGTATTATTTAGAATGAAGTTACCTGTCGCATTGGCATTGCATTCACTTTTTTAAAGAAATATTAATTTTATGTTATTTGAAACTGGGAGCGGGAAATATGCATGGACATGAATCATTTGTGTTATTTTATCTAAAATTGCACACAGGCTCAAAAAGCTCATTCCAGCAGATTTAAATCACAAATAACAGACAGTCATGACATAAACATGATTTCATGCACAATAAATAATACTGTAATGACTTCTAAATAACTATACCAGTCTTGTGCAAGCACTCAAGCTCCAATATCCAGTTCTTGGCTTAATTTGAATCATTCTTATTGAATCACTGAATCAATCTCGAAAATAGCTGCAAGTCAATCAGTCCAATTTCACTTGTTCACAAATCAGACAAAAAAACAGAAGGGATGTAAAAGGAGAATATTATGCTTTGAAATGTCATGCAATTTATTAAAACTACTCTGTTAAAGCAAAGCAAATGTAGCAGATACAGTAACAGAGGGAATGTTTACCACCGTATGAAGTGAATCAGGTATTTGAACACTAGACTGCAGCTGAACTGAAGCCCTGTTTGATGAGTCCGAGGCTGTTTAATATTCTCCTCTGGTATATTCATTCGTGTACCGCTGTGAGAACGCAAATATTGGATTAATCTTCATTGCTGCAGGTCTCTGCTCCAGCTTGTTAGGTTCAGTCTTCCATACAACACAAACACATCTGCAGCTTCTCTACGGAGCCAAAAACCTGCCTACTGCTTGGGTTGCAGTGTAAAAAAGAAAACTTTCTGTTCATCAGAGCCTGTGCAAATCATTTTTAGCTGAACTAAACAAAAAGAAACTACTTTAAGCATGATAGCAAAAGTTTTTGTTTGCCTCACTTGCCTCAGATATTGGAGTATTTGTTCACAGCGCATTCTACTATTGAACAAACATTTTTACATTGAACAATATGCACGCATTGTGCACTCCCAGGATGCATTGAACACATTTTATGTTAATTATTAATAAAACACTACTGTTTTACTGCCTTGAAGAGTTAGTTCTGAAAATGTTGTCATTAATACCTCACCCCCATGTCATTCCAAACCCATAAGACACGTCACATCAGTGGTTCAGGTTCAGTTTTGCGACGCTAGGAGAATATTTTTTTTTGCACAATAAAAACAAAAATAATTGAACTCATAATTTTATCATCTCTGATATCATCAAAAATATCTTAATTTGTGTTCTGAAGATGAACAAAGTTTTTATGGGTTTGGAACGACACAAGGGTGAGTAATTATTTTATTTTTTTTTACACAGTGCAGGGGTCAACCTGAGCCATGTTGATTCATTTTAGTTTATTTTATAGGTAAGTAAGTGACCAGTATTATCGAGGCTGTCCTCCAACAGTCTCTATAGGTAATTTGTGCAAGTACTGGTTAAAACTAAATGATAAACTTGAAATAAAATATAAAATAAATATAAAATATGAAAAAAACCTCTTTCACTTATTTTATTTCAGTTGCTGAGACATTTATTTTGCGGTTTTATTTAGTTTAACTTGACATATTAAAATAGCTAAAGCTAAAATAAAATATAAAAAGAAAAAAGAAGAAAAAGCAAACATTTAACTCAAATGAAAACTAAAACATAATATAAAAATATTTTTTTTTGGTCAGTGAAAGTATATGAATTCTTGGATGTTTCAGAAGACTATATTAAGCAAGATCTCATGTATTTCATATTTTAATGTCTGACAAGCTACAGTAGATTTTCTGTTAATTCCAGGACTAGAACCCTAAATGAGAAATGGTCCCCAAATTTAAAGGAGAAATAAGCAGTGCTGCACAATCAAACAGTGGTCAAAGTGACTCCAGCACAATAAAGCAGGTTTTTCCATGTTCCAGTGCTGATTTATTAATCACGCTGTGCATTGATATTCTGTGTGATTGTGAGCGCAGAAGCTGTAATGAGGAGGATGTAATGAGCCACTACAATACAGTTGCTTTTCATGCTTCCTTATTCATATCAAAAAAACACATTTTCTCCTTTTTGTGTTACAGAAATATCTATTATTAAATTCAGCCTGTGTGGGGAATATTTACGCTGTACACTTATGTTGGAGGCATTGAAAAGATTTTACAAATAAATGTTTAAAACGCAAAACGACTGTTGAGTTTTGAATCATATACACATTCTTTTTTCCTAAGCATTACACATTAGTTTTATGTGTTTTTTAACCAAATGAGCATAAAATATGAAAACGAGTTCCTTTTTAGCAATGTTATGTAACTATGTAATTTTGGTCATGCAAACATGTACTTTAAGGCTGTATTGCTTTTCCAGTTTCCAAGAAGCAGCTGCACATAACTGCATATTAAACATCTCATATGATCTGATCGGCTTTGATTGATTACAGTCAGCCAAATGACCAAAATCCCACCCGCAGCATTATATATAACTAATATCAAATTAAATATTCAACTTATTTTATTTCAGAAAGATGGCAAGCCAATATTTCTTATTTTGATAACATTTTATTTAAAATATATACAATTATACATTTTTAAAAAATTAGAAACAATTCATGAAAAATATTCACAAACACCTTTCAATTTTAGTTTTAGTTAAGGTTAGGCTGATGGAGACTATACTGGCTGCTATACTTTACAAAAAATTTTAAGAAAAAAAAAACTTTTATGACTAAACTGTTAAAATTTTTTTTGTTTGTTTGTTTAGTTTAACTTGAAATACAAAATATATAAATGTATTAACACTACATGTTAATAATAAAGACGTTAATAATAGCAATAATAATAACAACAATAGTGCTGTCAAAAAAATTATCACATCCAAAAGAAACATTTTTGTTTACATAATACATGTATATATATATATATATATATATATATATATGCACAAACACATGCATCAATATATGAAAATATGCTGTTTATATTAAATGTATTTATTTACATAATCTAAAATATAACAATATAAATAAATACTGTATGCATGTGTATTTATATATACATAATAAATAACCACACACACACACACACACACCAATATATTATTTTAGATGCGATTAATCTAAATTTCACAGCACTAAATATTACTGATTATGATTATGACAAAAACAGGAAAAGTATTATAAAATGAACAAAATAAAAAAAAGTCAAAACATGAAAATATAAAAATAAAATCTAATTCAAAATAATAAATGAAAACTGTAAGACTATAGTATGCAAAGATAGCTTTTTCTGCTATTTAACCCAACACAACAATCTTAAGTGTGTGGGTTTTTTTATTTTACAAACAATCATCTGTGATAATCGGCACACTGCAGATTATAAATCACGTACATTGAACATTATCACAAAGCAAAGCTCCCTATAGCTTCTATCTGACCCACTACAGCTGTAGTGAGAGAGCGGGCACACACACACACACACACACACTCTTATCAGCAGGAAGCGGTTCACCTCCACGGACAGCAGCATGTCAGCCATTAAACTCCTGATATCAGGAGAACAGACCCCCAGAGCTGCTCAAAGCCAGTCTAACCTAAAGAAGAATTCTCCTTAAAACAAGCTTTGAGTGAAGAACAGAGTTTTATGACACGCTCAGTGTTTTCCAGCCCTCCTCTCTCGGCCGATGTTGTTCGGTTTGCGGGCGTATCGTTTCTGACCCGCTCCCGTCAAAAGTGTGCTGGTCTATCAAAGAAAAGGTTCAGTGATGGACGGCTTGAAGTGATAATTGCACGATTGCCTTCTTCCTCTGGCGGAGAAAGTGGCAGAATATATATCAGCGTGTTTGCGTGTGTTAAAATGTCAGATGGTAATCATCAGTCGAGTGGAATAATGATGAAGTGCTCGTGTCTTAATTGAAGTTTCACCTCGTGAGTGGCGTGCGGCTGTATTTTTAGGCACGCGTCGGCCCCCGTCGCTGCCCCGGCTGCTTTTCTCCAAATCCTGTAGAGTAAAAGAGCTACTGCTGCTGCATGCATCAAACACTTGCACTTTTACTGCATCCCCTAAAATGTGCACAAAGCATGAAATACTAGAGAGCAAAATGCAATGCACTCAACTTGACCTGCCGCTTACAATGTTAGACACACAAAAAAACCATTCAGAACCAGACAGAACTGCATGAGAAACTTAAAAGCTTCCGACTACTTCACATTTTGAGGCTTTCAATAAAAGATTTTAACAAGGAAGATATGTTATTATTACTTTCCAGTAATTCATGATCCTGCGGCGAAAAGGTCAGACTAATCAGACTGCATCGTGGGATACAGTATTTCACATGTGCTTTATTAAACAATATGAAACACTCTACATTAGAAGTAACTCTGCAAAAGAACAAAGAGTTTGACAATAGATTGCTAAGGTAATGATGAAGTATTAAAATGCCATGAAATAAAAAATGACATATATTTTAATATACTGAATAAAATGGTATCTTTGACTAAATAATTGTCATTTTGTAGTACTGAATGAAATCTGCATATATTAGTACAATGTTTAACACTGGAACTACCAGGTTTTTCTGATCCCTCCAGCCCAAATGGCCCCTTGGTTTTAAACTAACAACTTAATCACTGACAATTGGCTCCCATTCATTTCCACAAATGGAAGGGCAGCGTAAGGAAAGCTTTGAAGGATGCTAGGAAACCATATTTGAATCGAAGAGGAGAGCAAAAACCAGGGAAAAATCCACCTAGAGAGTTGACTGGAAGGAGCGTATATGTGATGTGATCTCTCTCTCTCTGAACATGCTGAGGAGCACTAAATGCCACAAAAACAGTTAACCTATCAAAATAAACCACAATTAAAGTAGTATATACATAGCTTAATTATTTATCACAGCGCGTCTTTTTCTGAGGTGAATTCTGTCTTATTCCTCTCAGCAGGAAGCATACAGTAGCCGGGATAATAGAAATACAAATATAAATCACAACAACTTTTGGTTTTTAATACTGACACTGAAAACGCGCCTTGCTTGTCACATGACATACCACGAGCGCAATAACGCTGTAAGACAGATGGATCGCTTTTATTTAGTTTTCCCTATTTTATCTTAAATATGTGTGAAGAATAGAGTGAACTTTATAGTTACTTACACTATG
>JAUYWG010000053.1:693093-703723 GCA_034779775.1 Enteromius afrohamiltoni
CTGAGCCCAAATTTTTGAACGGTAGTGTATGCACATATATATATATATATATATATATATATATATATACATACATGCATATCTGTATGAATTATTTCAATATATATTTAAAATAATAAAAAAATAAACAGATTTGATTGAATCTTTTTTCATTTGTCACAGTCTGATGACCTGCGGGTCCAGCGCTGGGGGACGACGGCTCAAAGACGCTGGACGAGTCACTGTTGGTGTTGGAGGCCTGCTCGGACAGCTTCTTCTTGGTGCTGCCATCTGAGGGTTTGGGGTGAGATTTCTTGTTCTTGACGAGGATCTTTCCCATGAGCTCTTGAGGGCTTGGCAGAGGAACGCCGGACTCGAGCTGAAACACAGCAGACTGTGTAAGAAGAAGAACGCTGGCTCAGAACAGAGCAGCAATGCATCAGGGACAGAGACACTTACAGGGTATTTCTCCAGAGTCTCGGTCAAAAGTGCGTCCCCGAATATCGATCGGCAATATTCTGCCATTTTGGCTTGCTGTTTGGGGCTGCCATTCAACAGAAACACATCAAACAGACGTTATTACATAAACAACGAGTAACCAATTAGTGCTTTGCAATGTTTGCGGCATCAAATACATTTAGTGTATTAAATATGATAATAAACAAAAGGTATATGTATAAATAAAATAAATAATAATAATAACTGGAACAAAGCAAAAATAAAATAAAATAAAATGTAATTAAATTTAGGGACAGATTCTGAACTCTGCAGAATTGATGGCAATAAAATTAATTTAACTTATGGAAACTGAAAGCATAATTAAAATATGTAAATAGAATAAATTAAAATAAAATACTAAAACAAAATGGAATGGAATTTAAAAAAAAATACTGACAATAAATTAATTAATATTAAATGTATATTTAATTGAGGGATTGTTTTGTAGAAATCAAATCAAATTCAATTCAATTTGGGGGGGAAATCTTCTAAATATGGCAAAACATGTAAATAATGGTACTGTAATAAATAAAGTGTCCTAAACCCTAACTTGAAGCTAAAAGCATAATGAATAAAATAAAATAAAATGATAGAATCAATCTAATAAAATCAAATAACTATTAAAATGCTTTTAGCACCTGGCGACACTGACATGCATGTGATTGTGAAACTGTGCCGTGACTGAAGTGAAATTCCCCGACTGCAAACACATCATGTCATCTCTGATCAGACGCCGCCAGCGTGTCACATTCTCAAGAGAACAATGATGACTGAAAACAAATTATGCATCTCAGAGACGCTTCTAATCGCTCCGCTCCTTGTTGCCATAGTTTCAGTCGCCCCCGAGGAGCCTCGGCACTACGGGAAGAAAACCAGCAGCTTCTACACTTACGAGTCCACGTGATTCTCGAAGGACAGGATGATGGGGAATGGAGACGTCTTAAAAGCACACTCTGCTATGGCTTCGATCACTTCCTGGAAAACAAAACCGATTGAAATGAATTTAGCACGTCTGAGTAATTCATCTAACAGAAGGTATTTTGATATGTCAGCGTGCACAATAGCTCTACCGCTTGTTTCTCTGATTTCATGCAGTTATAATACGAAATGCAATATAATTCACTTGTTTCTGAATACAATGTACTTTGTTTTATTATATAAATTAAACTAAATAGAAAAAGAAATAACAGTAATAATAATAATAATAAATATATATAAAATTTGGTGAAATACTGCAGAACAGATATAACTATAATTTAAATGTAAATACAGATTTAATAAACATGTACTGAATAAGAAAGTGTACTGAACTTTTTGTGGAATCTGAAATAAAATAAAAATAAAAGATGAAAGCATAATAAAAAAGGGATAATATATTTAAAATGAAAATAAAAATGTAATTTAATAAAATAAAATATATAAATATATATGAATAATAAATAAATAAAAAAACATGAAATAAAAATGAAAATAAATTAAAAATAAAATAATATTTTAGGCGGTTTAGATGTAAATAATAGAATAATGTGAAATTAAACAAATTATGGAATAAAATAAAACCTCTGAAAATCATAATATAATCAAATCAAATAAAGAAATATTATAAATTATTTATAAATATATTATAAATAATATTATATATATTATATAAAACGAAATGAGGACTTTTAATTTTTCACTTTCACATTTTTCACAGGTTTTTGTAAGGGACTGAATCAGTGAATGAAAAATGACTCAGTGCACCTATTCTTTTTTTTATAGAAACGTCTCCAAAAGCAGAAGTGAGTTAAGCACTACTTAACAGTGAGTGCTGATGAAAGGCCGCGTGAGAGCTCAGTGTAACCTAACGGTGGTGAGTGTGTGTCGGAGCGCCGCTGGTCACCTTGAAGGAGATCTCTGAGGTCATGGTGAAGCCGTGTGTGATGACGGGCTCCTCCTCCGCCGTCCGGCCCTTCCAGCAGTCCAGCTCCACACAGCGACAGCCGGACAGCAGTGTCTGACGGTACATCTCTACAGAGGAGTTCCCCGCCAGCTGCCCCGCTGACAACACACACACACACACACACTTGCACTCTCCATAGGCGTAAAGGTGTTTACACTGTACAGACTGTATGTGGTATTGTCCTACACACACATGCATGTAAGCATGCATATAAACACACACACACACATCTTAGCAACAATATATGGAATGTCATAAAGCTGAAAATAATGAAGACGTGTGCTGCTCCTTTAAGAACTTTAAGAAGCGGTTAAGTATGTACTTTAGCAGCACTGTGTGTTAGATTGCTACATTAGCAGTACATTGACCATAATTACATTCATTTTTCATTTCTTCTTTGTTTCTGCGGTTAGCATGTTCTCAGCTCCTGATAACTGATAATTGGTTCTTATGTGATATAATGTATATCTATCTATCTATCTATCTATCTAGCTGTTTTATGAGGATATTTTCAGTGTCCCCGTAATTCAAAAGGTTTAAAAAACATACTAAATGGTGTTTTGTTTTTTTTTTTTAATCTAAAAATGCACACAGTTTCCTGTAAGGGGTAGGTTTAGGTGTAGGGTCAGTGTAGGACAATACCACATACAGTCCCCGTAAACCACAAAAAACAACTTGTGTGTGTGTGTGTGTGTGCTGCGGTACCTGTGAGGTAGGTGTTATGGGAGGAGTTGATGAAGTAATGAGAGAGAGGGAAGGTCATGTCTTCACTCTGGTCCAGTTTTTCTGGAGGAATGACGCTGTTCTCTTCACTGATCAGATACCTGGCGAAGCCCTCCACTGAGATCTGCCCTGTTACACAAAAACATATCACAAAAAATACATCACATTTCAGCAGACAAGACCACAGCCATCATTTCAGCACTTTCAAACAGCAAAACTGAATCAGAGTCTTCTGCTCACCAAAGCTGCATTTATTTGATTAAAAATGCAGTTACAATTTAAAATAACTCTTAATTTATATTTAAAATATAATTTATTCCAGATATCGAAATAGATTTTTCTTGCATCATTTCATATTTCACAGTTCATATTTCTGTCATGCATTTTCCTTTTCAGAATTCTTTGGCGAAGAGAAAGTTCAGCATTTATTTACAATAGCAATAATAATTTGTTTTATCTAACCCGTCCTTGCTACATAAAAACGTAAACGGTTGTGATGGTAGCGTATGAAGCTGATGACAGTAAAGCGCTACGCATTTCACCTCCGAATATTATCACTGTCTTTCTCTCTTTTGCACCTCCAGTAACAGCTCGGAGTAAATTAGCACTGCGACTGCAAACACTTCAAATTAAACTCAAGCTGGAGATCAGCACTGGCTGCTGAAGGGAAGACACTCGGGACGCATGTCCCCTGCGACTCATTCTCACCAGCACTTTACATTAATTAAAGCCGTTCTTAGCAGAGCTCCGGAGGTAATTAACCGTGGCCCTTCTTCTGGTGGGACGGGGATCTCAGAGCAAACAGCCTTTGATTTGCGTGCACCGAAATAACACCAACCACCTTGCTGTCGCGGTCGGGGAGGAAAATGGCTTTTAAAGACTACAATTACCACACACTGCTGAAATTCAGCAATTGTCCTGTCGAGTTAAATGGAGAACGAAAAAAAAAAAACAAGATCCCATCTGCTGTCACGCTCCTGCATCTTAAGGTGCTTTTCAGGCCTGTTAGATATCACTCTCAAAGTTTCACAGGGTTTTGTGCTGGTTTGCTCTATAAAGCTCTATGAAGCTATGTTATAATATTTGATATGCTATTTTTATTATCTAAACACGATCAAATCTTCCTGTTGTTCATGTCAGATTGATGTTTTATTATCTAGCAAAAAGTCTTTACTGATTTTTAGTAAAAAGTAAGAATGGTTACACTTCTGTTAAGTTGCTTATTAGCATGCATATTACTAGAATTTAAGCCATTTATTAGATAATATTAATTTATCACATATTAATGCCTTATTCTACATTCTTGATGTTACCCAATACCTAAACTTAACTTAAAACTTAACTAAACTTAAAAGTCGGGTAGTAAATAGTTAAGTGTTACTTATTAAAAATAACTGATATTGTTAGTGATATTTTAAGATGAACTTTCATTGAGCTGTCATTTTAGTTTTAAGTATTTTAAATTTGATTTATTTTTGTATTTGAAGTTTTAGTAATTTTGTTGTGTTTCGTCATTTTAGTAGAAGTCTATACTGTTTGTTTATTAAGTGTTTAATATGTTTTGTTATATTTAATGTTTGTTTTCATTTTCATTATTTAATTAACTTGATTTATTTCTATGCAGTTTTTATTAAGCGTTTAGTTTTAGATAATATTGTAAATGTATTTCTTGTATTAATTTTAACTAGTTATAGTTTTAATATCTTTCATTTTTTTTCTTTTTTATTCTCAGCATTGTTTTTAATAAGTTTTAGGTTGAATAAATCTCTCAATCATCACTGGACTGCACTGCATTATATGATTGCATCATTTCCATCTCATCTTATAAAGACATAGTATTATAGAGCAATGACTGATATTTAAGATAAATATTGGCTCTACTGTTATAAAGATCTCATTGATTTACAGAAGAATTAGAATTTTATCATAGATTTATCAGCATCTGCATGAAAATGATATATTTCTGCTCAGTTTTAGTAAAACTGATTTTTGAAAACTGTATTTTCCTCATTATTCTCACTATTTTAGCCTATATGAAGCATACAAAGCCTGATATGAAACCCTTTTGTTTAAGATTGGTATTTGTACTTTGTCTAAAGGTTCAATAACCGAGTGTGATCAATGCATATGTCAGGCTTCACAGAGATAAAGAAAAGAAACACGCTTTTTAAAAAAGGCAAATACAAAAATAAGCATCTCGCCCCCAGCGTTTATTGATTTTCAGACAATGAATGTCCCTCAGACACAATGTAATCCTGCCAATGCAGACCACTCCTGCTTCACGACCCGATTGTTCCACCAAATCTACAATCAATAGCATGTAAATATGAGCGTCTGGTGTGGGCGGGAGACCGTCCTCCGTCCGTCTCTGAGATGGCACTGAGAAAAACAGAGTTGTAATCTGCGTGACAGCGAGGTGTCAGCTAAAGAAGCCAATGATCGTCCTCATCCATCGCCATCCCTGGCCCCTCCGGACTCAATGTGCCTAATCAATCATTATCATCCCGTGACCTGATCTCCGGTTCGCCCGTGGAGCCTTGTGCTCTGAGAGATATAAATAAACCGGCTCTACTGCAGCCTCAGACTGCATCTCATGAGTTATTGTTGCTATGGTAATGAAACGGTGCAGAATCTTATTTCTTTCTGCAGAACAAGGAAACTCAAAGGCTGGGTTCCGAAAACAAGCGCGCTTCCTCGCTGTCCGCCCCCTAGGAAGACAGCTGCCTTATAAGAAGATGTCCTATAGAAAGAGATCTTTACAGTTAGGTCCATATATATTTGGACATGATTTTCATAATTTCGGCTCCAGGGAGAATTAAAATGACACAATCATGATGAAATTGAAGTGCAGATTTTAAGCTTTAATTTAAAAATATAACATAAAATGCTTATGAATTGCAACCATTTTTATACACAGCCAGATGTACTGGACGAATGAATTTAATCATAAATAAAATGTTCTTTTGTAACATTTTGTTGAGAATCGTTTACAGGTTTTAACTCAAAAAACAGTACAATTTACGGTTAAAAAAACAGCAGCTGTGGTTGGAATTTGGAATATGATAACAACACTTTACGGTTTTAAGTTAAATTTACAGTTAAATACTGTAATTTCATGAACTGATGTAATGTTAATATACCAACCTATTAAAGCACTGAAATCTGTTTTTTGAAATACACTGTTAAGCACAAGAAAGTCACACGATAATAAACATAACTGAAAAGAAAAAACTAAGAAGACACATAGCTGAAAACATGGAATTCAAACAAAAGTTGAAATGCAATACAGGGAGTTCTGGGAATGTTCAGGTTTTCCCTGTATATTTTACAGGAATTTGCCATTTAACATGTATTTACTGTGGCATTTTCACAGTTTTCATAGTCATTTTTTACAGTGTGGAGCTCATCAGAGACTTGTGATGCTTTACTGTGGCTGGCTTCAGTTTTTCTTTGTTTGTGTCTGTTTCTGACTTCAGCGATGTAGCTTTAAGATTGTTAACTGATGTAGAAACGATGAAGGAATAGTCCATAAAACAGTCAGTGGTCCCATTAAAAAGGAGACAGAGACAGAGAACTCCCTCAAATTAAAGCTCAGGGTGTGCACTTGATATATTTTGATCAGTAGCTAAAATTAAAAAAATTGTGCCTGTTTTTAAATATTTATATGGACAAGACTGTACTAAAATAAAGGCTAATACATGTTTTGTTAGTGCTTATAAATTACAAAAAGAAAAATTAAGTAAACTATTTATATCTATACGTTTGAGTTAAGAATAAATGAGTGTATTTGTTTGTATATTAAATAACTTAGTATTTTGTTTTCCAGCATCATCTTTTCAGCCAATCATGTAGGGTGAAAGTCACAAACTAATTAATATTCGTCATCCTGTGTGCTGATTTGCTGACAGACAGCAAACCTCTGGAGAAAGACGTAAACAAGGGGAAATGCCCAAGAAAATCTGACAAAAATATGCATGTTTATATTTAGCTGTTGCAACAATGTTTCACGCCTAATTATTAAAGTTTCATGAGGAAAATTCTCAAATTCTAAATGACATCCTATATTTACAGTACGTATCCATGGCAACAGAATTGTAACTGGGATGGGTCGTGTAACGGATGGTTGGTTGAATCCCGAGACGAACATGGAAAGGCAGGAAACCATCAGTGTTGA
Organism: Enteromius afrohamiltoni; assembly: GCA_034779775.1. Taxonomy (NCBI): domain Eukaryota; kingdom Metazoa; phylum Chordata; class Actinopteri; order Cypriniformes; family Cyprinidae; genus Enteromius; species Enteromius afrohamiltoni. The sequence goes on from JAUYWG010000053.1 coordinate 700,410, forward strand.
TTGACAGCTGCATTAAAACAAATTGGGTGAAAAACTAATGAGGGATAATATTTCATATCAGCGTGATGACGGGAACAGACAGAGCGCCATTAGAAGGATGTCTTCTGCTCTTATATAAACGCAGCACCTCTGGGGAACGCCAGGCAATGATTTCCCTCCCACGTAATTATCAGAAATTAACAATTGCACTGAGCTGTCTATCAACAATCGATGGAGAAATGATATCTGCTGTTAAAAACTGCAGAGAAGGGAAAGATTTTCAGTGGATTTCACACCAGTTTGGATCTATTTCTCACACAAAACATCAGATGATTTCAGTTTTTTCATTTCAAACACTGGTATAGTGTTATTTTAGTCACTGGGAACTAGAAATGAATGGGTAATTCAAATTAAATGAACTTGACAGATTTGTGATGGATCAGAACTCAGAAATTAAGACAAACATGTATACTATAAAAATCACATCCAAAATAAGTTGTTTTTTATATTTACATGCATTCACATGCATATATTTATATTTATATCATGTATATTATTTAAAAATATATTTAATATATAGACATAACATGTTCACATCTTAAATATATACATGCATGTGTGTGTATTCATATAAACATAATAAATATACTCAGCACACACACATATATATATATTATGTAATTTTGAATGTGATAGCACTACTACAAATAGTTATTATTAGTAGTACTATTGCTGTTTATTTATTCATAATTTTTTATTTAATCATTTAATTCTTATAATTATATTAATCATTTTCTTTATTCATATTTTTGTTCATATTAATATTAATTAGTAATATAGCTATTATTTGAAAACAAAACAAAACTGATGTCTAATCTAAATATGATTTGGACCATATTTTGCAGCCCTTCATAAAATAAAAATATGATTAGAAATAATAATGGTGACGAAGATGATGATGATTAATATTACTATATATGAAATATTAGATTTTTTTTATTGTGAAATAAAAAAAGATTCATTGTGCTCTGCAGAAGAAAGTGAGAGCGAGAGCGAATGAATTCTGAATGATGACAGACCTTTCTGAATCACGGCGGCATTGGGCTCGAACCTCTCCATGAGCAGCTGGGTCTGGTCGGGTTTGAGTGGAGGGTACAGGATCTCGTTCAGACGCGGGTCCCGCTGCTTGTTGTTGATGAACTCTGTCATCTGATCCACCGACAGATAGTTTCTGCTCTTCGCACCGCTGGAGAGAGATAGGACGGAGCATAAGCTTCATCATACTTCAGTCATAATCATACCTACGAGCAGAGCTGTGTTTACTAAAGGAACGTCTCGGTTACAATCAATATCAATTATCTTCATCAGTATTTTTTAATTGTTATGCCCCCAACTAATTACAACACCGTAATGCACTCGTCCAACACTCGTATCAGTCCAACATGACTTCAGACAACATTCTGTACAGTAATAATACACACATAAACATGAAAGAAAAATATTAAAAAAAAATAAGAAAAGAAAACTGATAAAATGAATAAATACATGAAAAAAGGAATAAATAAATGTAGAAACATATTAAAATAGATTAAGTAAAAAAACAAACAAACTGATAAATGGATGAGTTAAGACAATGGATGAATAAATTAAATAAATAAAATTAAAATTAAGTAAATTAAATATTAAAATAAAAATTATAAATAAATTATAAATAAATACATAAAACAACAGTAACGAGGATTAAACAATAGTACAGAAATAAATAGATAAAGAACAAACAGAGAAACTGTTAAAAACAATGTATAAATAAATACAAAAACAAACAAACAAACTATTAAATAGAAATAAAATTGCGAGAGAAAAAAAACTGAAGAAAAACAGAAAAAAACTGATAAATATATACAGTAATACAGTATAAACAAGTAAAAGTATATACATAAACAGAAAAAGTAGACAAATAAATGCATGCATAAATATATAAAGTAAGTGAATAAATAATTAAACGTATACATATCTATAAACAAGAAAAGTAGATAAAACCAATAGATTAAAAAAATCCAACACATTCATAAATGATAAAAAAAAGCTAACAAATAAATTAAAATAGATTTGTTTTTTACAAATTAATGACAAAAATAATTAAATGTATAACAAATAAAAATATACAAAAATAAATAAATACATGAAATCATAAATCAAACAAACAAACAAACAATTTGGATTTACTTGATTGATTGATTGATTTCTGTTTCTATTGAAGGCATCATTATTATCAGCTGAAAACGGCTCTATAAAGACTTACAGATCAGCAAATATTTGGTTGATCTCAGATCGTGGGCAGAGGTTGTTGATGAATGATTTGTAAACGTCAGGTGTCAAATCCTCCAAAGGAATGGAGTCGTTCTGCAGAGACGAACAAGATCAGACCATCAAATCATCAAATACAACCAGTCTTCAGTCTGACACCAGCAATTAATCACCTTACACAGAGAGGCTAACGCATGCTCTCATATGAACAGAAGCAAAAATATTGAATGAATTAGCTCCTAGTTCACCTGAGAACAAATCGATTGGTTCATTACGACACACTCAATAACGCTGTGTCGTCCACATACTGTCAGACGCTCATCTCCACAGCGAACATTCAAAATATGCAGCTCTCACCCGCGGCTTATAAATGCTTCAGCGCGCGCAAAATATAAAAGCAGCAAACAAAGAAGAAAAAACAGATGAAAGGACGTGAATGTGAGTGAGTCAGAGGTAGAGGCCAAGCGAGGATTTCTCATTAGTTACACACTTTTCCCTCTCGACTCTCCTGAGGCCTTTTAGCATTATGGATTTTGAAAATCTCCCCCTGTTTAACGTTCAACCTTTACATTTACTGTAGAAAAGATTAAGCAAACAAACAGACTCCCATCGATGCTGGGAAAAAAACCCTGATAAAATAATGTATTAATAAATAGGAGTATAAATAAAATAAAAAAATAAATAAATGAAAAACAGTTATATAGGTAAAAACAAACTATGTATAAACAAATCAGTAATGATAAAACACAAATAAAATACATTTAAAAAATAGATACAATTATAAATAAATAAAACATATGAAAACTGACAAAATAGAATAATTAATATTTGAATTTATTTGAATTAATATTACAGATATATACAGAAACAATTTAATAAAGAATATATACAGACACACACACACACACACACACATATATATATATATATATATATATATATATTTATATATATAAATGAATAAATAAATGGATAAAAATAAATAAATAAATAAAAACTATAAAATCAATGTATAAATGAATATAGGC
>JAUYWG010000053.1:704901-727303 GCA_034779775.1 Enteromius afrohamiltoni
CTGCATTATTTATACATTATAATGCATTTTATGGTACCATGAGTAACTATAACCACAGTTATAAAAAGTTATAATTCTGAAATTTCTACAATAAGCAAGCTTTCAAATATTCTAGTGTGTTTTTTGTCACAGCTATTTCTGAAATCATATAATGCATTACAGCATGCATTATGAATACATTTATAATGGATTATACACAAAGGCTTAAAGTGTTACCGTATCCAAATGGAGTACTGCCAAATGAACACATTTTAAAACATGATCACGTGATGGAAGTAGGTAAATGTGAGCTTCAGGTACTCACGCTTTCTCCAGACAGGACTCTCGGCCCATGTTCTGAGCGAGAAGGTTCGACGCCAGACTGAACAGCTCATCTGCCCACTCCTTCCAACAAAAGACATTTCATTAAAAACATCCAGGTCAAGCACTCCGACTGGAATTCATGCTGCACTAATATCTCACTGTCACAAATACACTCTTAAAAATAAATGTGCTTAAAGGTTTTCTTCACAGACATGTCATTCTTTACAGAACCTTCTCTTACTTGGCTTTTTATAATCTGAAGAACCTTCTTTCACCACAAAGAAGCTTTTGTGAAATAGAAAGTTTCTTCAAGATGTTAAAGGTTCTTTATGGAACCATTTACAACAATTCAGGAAATGCTGGGACGAAAAGGCTTTTGAATCACATGAGCCAAAATTTTATTTGCAACAGAACATAGAGAACACAACGCATGTTTAAACTGAGACATTTTACACTTGTATCCACTAAATGAGCTGGTTTCAAATGTGATGCCTGCTACAGGTCTATAGAAAGTCACAGGGGCAACAAAGGGCTGAAAAAGCAGGAAATTTTTAAAAGATTCAGCTGGGAGAACATCTAGCAACTAATTAAGTAAATTGACTTCAGGTCTGTAACATGATTAGCTATAAAAGGGATGTCTCAGAGAAGTAAAGATGCACAGAGGCTCTCTGATCTGCAAAAGAGTGTGCAAAAACATTATGGAATGCTTTAAAAATAATGCTCCTCAACATCCAGTTGCAAAGGCCTTGGCAATCTCATACAGTGCAAAGACGACCACAACCTCTTCAGCAGCTGGAAATCTACATCAGGCAAGAATTCCATCACAGAAACTCATAACCTCAATCTTCAAACTGTTTTGAAATGAAGAGGAGATGATCCCAACTATACTGAGACCTGTGCCGAATGAGCTAATTTTGTGCATAAAATTCAAAAATCTCTGTTTAAACATTTTTTATGTTATCAACTTTATTTTTAAGAGTGTATCTGATTATCTCATCTCACGCACCTTGGCGACGTCTTCTTGGAAGGCCATGAAGTTCAGGTACTGGATGTTGACCATGTCTGGCCCGGTCACCACCGTCAGCATCCGGTTCTCGATCCGGCCCACCAGATTGCCCACGTCCAGCAGCTCCCGCAGCTTCGCCTCCTGAGAAACAACCGCAGGAATGAAGCCATAAAACACACCAGAGGAACACATACAAAGTCCATCTGAGCTGCTCGTGATGATGAAGCAACATTCAGTACATCAGCCCAACTACATACAAGAGAAACTGTTAATATCGAAATATGCTTTTATTTAAATTACTCCAGGGCCAACATTTTGCATGGAAATGTATTACTATACATTATAAAACGGATCACTCTGGTCCTTGATTCTGACTGGTAGTGCCATTTGTGTGTTGCTCGGCAACCACTCTGTTGCACCCACAACTTTTTCTGAGGAACTACATTGTTTGGTGCAAGACAAATGTCTTGAGTAACATCATTACATTTTATTAGCTTTGTTTTATTTTGCGGAATAAAATGTGTGCTTTGTTGTATTTCCTAACAACGGCCCTTAGCTGTTATAAATTTCATCCAAATCGATTTACAATTGAGGACAATGGAAACAATCAAAACCAACAAAAGAGCAATGATATGTAAGTGCTATGTTAGCCTAGCCTTTTTTTTAATTGAATAATAAATAAAAAGAAAAAAAATAGATTAGAAAAGAATTGTGCAAGCTAGTGTTTGAGGCCTTTTTTGCTTATGTTAAATGTATAATAATAAATAAAAAGAAAACAGATATATATATATTTCGTTTTTTATATAAATATAAAAACAAATCTACATTTAAATATAGATTTATATTTAAATATAATTAATTAATATAATCAAACAATGAACAGATTAATTGTTATCATATAAAATAATAAAATAATGTATTTAAATAAGTAAACAAATAAATAAATGAATAATGAAATAGATTCCACCTCAATTTTGCTTTTGTTATATTACTTTATTGACAGAACTTTTTATAACCCAAAAATAAAATATATTCATATTAAGAAGCTAGAGTATGCCCATGCCAATTGTCTCATATAAACCTGCAGCATAAAAATACAATAAGCTCCGGCTGGTGGCTTGTTCTGTTCCTGTCTGAGTGGGCGTTCGTTGGCCAGAATGAGCCGCAATGTGGAGCCCATTTCCAGCCAAAAAATGCCTGTGTGTGTAGCTGAGAGTGTTGCTCAGGTAGAGAGTCTGTCTTCTTCTGGAGGAGATCTTTCATCTGCGTGTCGCTCAACAAGTGTTTCTCTTGCAGCTGTGCAACAGGTGTGTGTTCAGCTCTCAGCTGTCAGCGGATAATTAAAGCCAGCCCCACAACTCTCCAATCAAGAGCTGATGTGAGAGAGTCATTCATCTGAGCCGCAGCAGAACCAATGCTTCAACAAACATAATCACGCCTGAAAAACACGACTGGAGGATTGGGAGCAAGCCAAAGCCAGGGACAGAATGTCATAGAAAACAAGCGGAAAATAATTTAGCAATTTGAACATGATTACACAAATAACGCCAAAATTATATTTTCTATATAAATTGTAAATTATAAATGTAAATTAACATGTAAATAACTTCCTAAATGCATTTTACATTAAAACATACAAAAGTAACAGCTAAAATTAAATGCATGAGTATAAATAAATAAATGAGCAAATAAGTAAATAAATAAATAAAACAAGCCAAATTAAATGTATTTAAATAAACAAATATTACCTAAATTTAGCTTTTATTACTTACTTCTAAGACACGTATCTAAAAAACATTTTTCCCCAATCAAGAAAAAACATTGTTTTTATTTAATTGTTTACATAAATGAAATCTACCTTTTTTTTCAAATTACGTTAAGATTTTATAATGATTACAATATATTTTTATCATACAAAAATAACTAACTACATTAAAAGTAAATCAATAAATTAGACTTTATAAATGCATAAATGTTTTATACACATAATACACAATATTTTGCTTTTATCTAACTTAATTCAGAACTCAGATTTAAATCTTTACATCAGATTTACATGCAGACTTTTTTTACTATTTAAAAATAACCAAAAATTAAATATATTAATAATTAAAAATCATGTTAAAGTGATCCATGTCAGCAGACAAATATAATCAGACAAACTGAACAAAAGTAATCATGGGTAAAAACAGTCCCAGTACCAGTCAAATCCCAAAACACACATGAGAATGAGAAAAAAACACCTGATGGATTTTTCATTAAAAAAAAAAAAAAAAATCAAATGTTTTATCAGTTTCAGCCGTGACTCACAAAAACAATATGCCCACAACACACCCAGAGGAAAAGAGCACAATTACAGAGTCTAGATCCATCAGTGCTCCGGGAGCTTGGCTAATTTCAGCAACACTTACCGAGTAATATTACAGCTTCTATTGTCTTCTCACCACTTCAGGGGCTAAATGACTGATCTGCCCCGATGTCTTGCTCCAAACGAGGGTTCAGACACATTGCTAAATGATGCTTATGAATATTTGATTCATTTGGGAAGATGTGAAAACATTAAATAGATGGTCACACCCAACATCAATGAATCTAACTGTCCCTTTCATTTCTGTGAACATATATACATACAGTAATAAACATAACATCTGCTGAAATATCCTCATCCTCAGGCCCTGTGAGATGTAGATGAGTTTGTTTCCTTCATCAAATTTGGAGGAATGTAGCATTGCATCAGTGTCTCAGTAATGGATGTGAATGGGTGCCGTCAAAATGTTCAAGAGAGTTATTATTATTATTATTATAGCTATAAGGATTAGGGTTAGGGTTATTGTGCTTGTTAGTATGGCTGAACAATTTGGCAAAAATGTATATAAATTTGGGTTATATTTTTATTATCATTCACAAGTTCGTACTTACTGGTAATTAATCAAAGGTCAAAAGGACTAGGGTTATCAACACTACTGGGCTCGGGGAAGTGAGAGGCTGGCTGCCCGGTCCCTGTGTGCCCCCCTCAGAGAAGGAGCAAAAGGTAAGGGAGGAGGAGGGATGCTTAGATCGAGATACTGAGGGAAAGGGGCTCATAGTATTTATAGGAAGTATCTCTTGCTCTGATAGGATGATGAGATAATAAGATGATTAGCGGGGAGCGGGCTTATAATTACAGTGTAAAAAAAAATCTGTAAAATCTATGGTAAAAAAAAACTGGCAGCTGTGGTTGCTAGAATGTGACCATAAAAAAATATGGTAGCAACGTTTTAGGTTTAACGGTTGTAAGTTAAATTTACAGTTAAATACCGTAATTCCATGTTAAAAGAACAAGCTATTAAAGTAGTGAAATCTGTTTTGAATCTTTGAAATACACTGATAAACACCAAATACAGGTGATGATGAGAAAGTCACATGATGAACCAAAGCCCATCACAAGCAGCTTTTAAATATAAACATATATAGAAGGTGCTCAGTGTCATTCACACAACATAACATGTTACATACTAATAAACAGAACTGATAAAAAACTCAGAAGAAACCGATATATCAGAGAAAAAACATAAAATTCAAACAAAATTTGCAATGCAATGCAGGGAATTCCGGGAAAGTCAGTTTATTTTTATAACTTTTTTCGCGTAAATTTTACATTGTATATGTGTATGTATATGTGTATTTGGTTATTATCTTTTACAATATTATCATTAAATAAATATTTTTCAATAAAACAAAATATATTTAATTATTTATAAATAATTTTACTATCATTTTTTATTTTTATTTTTTCTGCAACAGTTACAAAGTTTTATTCTAATATTTGTCTGTGAATGTGTTACAGTGAAGTTCTGTGTTGAGGATACTCCAGCAGGATCCCTCACGACTGGGTTTGGCCCCAGGGCCCCTGCAGCCAGAATACTGTTAGACTTTTATTGAAAGCGCTTTCCTCCGACAGCATGACGGACGACACAGGTTCATTAGTGAAAGCCGCTGTGTGTACAGCAGACACCAGCTCTGAATAGCACATGAATAATACATGCAGTTATTGAATATTAAATTGAGTCTTTAAAAGGGGAGTTCTGTGTGAGCCGGACAGATGTGTGTGAGGTTGACGCTAATAAAAGATCAAGCCTGTAAATAGCCTGAGCTTGCTGCATGATTGTTTTTAATATGAAAATGTGCACTAAACCATTCTTTTAAATGCATTCTTCTTTTTATGATGCTTCCTGTGTAAAGACTCAACATCATGATGAAAGCATGGTTTTGGCTCAGGATGTTGGGAATAAATGCACTGTGATATGATAAAATACAGGAATTTATGGTCAGATGATTTGCATGAATCTATTGGGAAAGAATTAATAATTCTAGAGAGACTGGAGTCATTTAGTAATATAATAATATAAAAATTAAATTAAAAAAAAAATAATTGTTAAAAAGTAAAAAAAAAAAGTTAAACAATTGTGAAAAATCTCTTTCCACTTTTTTCAATTCAATATAACTAAAAAGATTATTTTATTAATATTTTTGTATTCTGATTATTAAATAAAAATATTAAATTAAATAAAAAGTATTATGTAAAAATGTCCTGTGAAAATAATCCTATATAAAAACTACAAAACTGTAAAATTACAATACTATTATTTACATCTTTTTTCTTCCTTTTCAAATATTCTGTAAAAAATTGTAATAATTAAAAAGCTTTTGATTCATACAATATTATTTAAAAATATTAACAATAATAATTTGTCCTATTTGTAATAATTTATTTAATAAATAATAATTTATTAAATAAATATTTAAATATTTTCAAATACAACGGTACTGCTACCAGGCAGCGATGCAGCTCTTCTGAGCAGACCAAACAGTTTGTGCGCCCTCCAGGGTGGAGCTGACGGTGGAACAACCCACCTGTGCTTGGTGGGGAACGAGAATGCTCTCCAGAGCTGACCAGACAGTTCGTACATCCTTCATGGTGGAGCCAATGGCAGAGAAGCCCACCGGGGCTTACTGGGGACCGGGGATGCTCTCCTGAGCCAACCAGACAGTTTGTACGCCCTCCAGGGTGGAGCCGATGACTGCAATGCCCTCCGAGGCAAACCAGATGACGTAAGCACCCTCCAGGACAGGGCAGACGGCGAGGATGACCACTTAGGCAGACCAGTCGGCGGGAACGCCCTCCGTGGCGTCACAGTTGTCTTCCAGGGCAGAGCGGGCAGCGGAGAAACCCACCTGGGCTCACCAGTCAATGACAGTGCCCTCCTGGACCGAACAGTCCATGATAATGCCCTCCTGGGCCAAACAGGCAACCATAATGCCCTCCTGGGCAGAACAATCTATGAAAAAGCCCTCCTGGGCTGGACAGTTCATGATAACGCCTTCTGAGACCGAACAGATTGTGGTAGCGCCCTTCTAGACTGAACAGACTGTGATATCGCCCTCCAGGCCCAAATAGACTGTGGAACCGGAACCAACTGGACATGACACGGCCCCTAGTACCGTGCTATTAAGACGCGCTAATAACTGGGAGGAAACAGTGAGGGCCTTTGACAGCGCTCCTGGCTGTGACACTGATAACGACTGGACAAAACACGGCCCCTCTCGCCGTGATTAAAACCCGTGGCTTGCGGGCATGGATTTTTAACAGCTCTCCTGGCTGTGTAATCAAAACCAACAATTCATCGCCCGGGTCCTCAGAATATGATACGGGGCTAGGACCCATTACTTGCGAGCTAGGAACCGCGAGGACTTCTGACGGCTCTGCTGGCCTTAAAAGTGGAACAGACTTTGGGATCTGCGAAACAGGATCCGCAGGGATCAGGACTGGCATGTCGGCCCACAAATCTGGATCAGGATCCGGACTACGTGGACTGAAATCCACAGGAATCTGGAACTGCCTTCGAAATTTTGGCACTGATGTAAAAAGTTGCAGACTCCTGTGATTTTGGCACTAATCTGGCTCCATGGTGTGCCGATTTCGGAGTCGGACCTCGCCTAATAGCAAGGTGAGAGCCAGGCAGCTGGGGAAAGTCTCCTGGCTTTCTGGGGTTGACGGCCATCTTGTGCCTGATTGGTGTCGCCAATGCAGGCTGAAGTCCGCGAAGATGTACGCATTCACAGGGTTGAACGCCATCTTCACAGTGGTGAGTTGTTCTGTAACGATCTGTGCTGTCGCAACCTCGCTTCTCAGCAGTCAAGGGAGGCACAGAGACAAGAGTTCAAATGAACAGATAAACATTTAATAATAAATCCAAACGGGCTGATGAACACGCACAGGTCAATGCAAACAAACACTTCAACATAACTTTAAGAACTCACAAAAGACAAGACCCAAGGTGCAGTTTAAGAAAGCACATGGCAAACAGAATAAAAACACAAACACAGAACCACATGGCACAAGATCCCAAAAAAACACAGGCACAATGAACAGGACAGTGTTACAAATACACAATAAATACATAAATAAAAATATCTATTTTATTCTATTAATAAAATAAGATAAATAAGATATAAAATAATAAATCTATTTTAAAACAATATTGCACTATACAAATAATGTACCACTTTTTTAATAGTACAATTTTAAAGCAAGTATTTCTTCAAACAGTAAATCATCCAGCATGGCACATAAATGGCATGCGGTCTTCAGCGTGATAATGCTCATCTGTGTGGAGTTTGTGATTCTTTCACGTGTGCTTGTTTCATGCTAATTTGAATTTTTTTATTCTCTGCAGGAGGCTGGGCAAAATGAAAGGTCCTGCTGAGAGCAAAATAAATTGGATTTAGATGTATCTGCACACCTGCATATATTACAGCTGTGTTCATTTCTCTCTGTGTCTCCAGGAATCCAGCGCTGCCTGGAATATTCAACTATAAAACAATATTCCTGCACAAACGATCAGCAGCATAATCCCTAACACCACCGACACCAACACTTCAGCTCTTAAAGAGAGTCAAAAGCTGTTGCTTGTAAACTCAGCATCACGATGCTGGGTTGCTAGGTGGAGTTCTGAACGGTTGCTTTGGGCTTGCTAGATCATGCCTAAAATCAAAGAAGCAATCCAAACCTAGTGCATTCTGAATCACAATTGTAATATATTTTCCCCTAAATTGTCCAGCCTAAGGTTATTGTGTTTATTCAAATCAGTGAAAAGCATTACTCATGCTTTCCCAAGCAACACCACTAACAAAGGTGCGAGATCCAGACACGATCTGTGATCATCAGCGGTGCGGCTCTTTCTTCCAGCACAGAATGCAGTGAAATGCATACTGATTGTGTTTGTGATGAGTCAGCGTGTCTGGAGGGCCGCTGCTGTCATTGTTGTCACCTTGTCCTCTGCCAGGCTCCTCGCCATGTTGGATGCCCTTTCTCACAACCTCATTAGCTCCGGCGCCTTTGGCTCCGGTCACACACGGAGAGCCCTGCACCAGAGTTTCTATGGCAACCTGCTCCGAGACATCGCAGCCTCCCGGAGCCCAACTGAACCCCAGCACTGGGCTCCGACCAGAACCACCGGACCGCCGGACTTCATGTAAATATACATACGTGGCTTTAGATAAGAGCAAATGCTCAGTGAATGGGACTTTAACTAAAATTACAGTAAAATGAGTAAGGAGTAATCAGGGGTCATATTAAACCTGCAGGCAACCTTTATTTACTGATTTATGTTTTGGCACCTCAATTATAGGGGACAACATCCTCCTGGAAACTGAGATTAGACCACATACTGCAGCAGTAAACACGCTAGATTTGTACATTCTGAAGAAAATATGGCTTGCTGTGATTTTAACTTCAGTATTTAGTGCTCAGTATTTGTATTTATGTATTTTTTAAATTAGGTTGCAGCTGCTTAAAAGCAGCTCCACTGAAAGTCATATTGTAGTGTCATGACTATAAATAAATAAAAATATGAATGTATAACGACATACATACGTGCAAAAAACATTACAATTTATACAAACGGTTTAAAAACATATATATTAATATGTAATTAAACAGCTATAACGATGTAAAGAAATGACAGATTTTCAATTTTTTAAAAGAACTATTAAAGAAATACTGTCCGCAAAAGGGGAGCAACTGTTCAGTAAAGTTGACTTCATAAATGGTGTATGAATGCCAATATACACGCTCGGACAAGCTGCAGACTCTCAGAAGATCGGGAACAGCATATGTTCGTTACCAGCAGCACAGCCATTAGCAAAGCTCTGGTTGCTTTTCAACAGATGGGCACATGTCAACAACCCACTACTGCTCGAGACGATGGGACTGGTTTTAATATGAATCATATACATTTATGTCATAACAGTCTCATTATCTTCTCTATTTTTCAATGGCGTAATTAACAGGCAGCGATTGGTCTCGCCGGGAGCTTTAACAAGAAGCCAAGATCTGGAGAAGAAGAGAAAAACTCACTTCTTCTGTATTCCTCTGTTGTCGGCTTCACAAGAGCTTAACAAATCAATGGCATCTTTCCTCGTTTCAATTAACAACACTTCTTTAATGGCGCGCATAAAAAAAGCGATTGCAAACAAAAGCAGCAGGATATTTTTCATGGTCTCAGCGCACTAGTGATTAAAATCTCATTCAAATTTCTTTTCTTAATAAAAAAAAAAAGTTAAAAAGTTAGTTAGCTCGCAATTAGGAGTCACCTGCTACCCTGGGACCAACAAAACAGAAGATTATAGAAGGAGTTAAAGTAAAGAAAGCAAATAAGGTAAAGAAAGGGATAACATAATATAACAAATAAAGCCTCTACTGCCCACCAAGACTGCATTTATCGGATTTAAAAGTACAATAATATTAAAATATTAAATATATTGTTAAATGTAATTTATTTCTGTAATTAAGGCCAAATTTTCAGGATCATTACTCCAGTCTTCAAAGTACATTTTATTTTTATTATTTCATTTTATTTTATACTTGTGGTAAATGCATGTTAGGGATAGGGTTACTAATACTACTAATAATAAATTAATAATTTATTAAAGTGAATTATTAAAATAAAATCTTTATTTTAGAAATCCATAAATTATACATAATAGGTCTATAATATTCCATTATAACTCTGTAAATGTAAACTTTACTATTAAATATATATGTATTTATTAATATGATTTTATTTCCATTTGTAATAATAATAATAATAATGTATACATTAATAAAACATATTATTATTTTAATTAATAAAAACTATGATTAATATGATGATTAGTTAAACCCATGGCGTATAAAAAAATGCTTACTATGTAAACATTTATTTTTATTTTCTTTCAGAAAATACCACCATCAATGCATCAAAAACGTCAATATAAAATCATGATATGAAGTTTTACAATGTTTTAAATAATACACAACATCAAACATTTAATATCACTCAGCTCTACCACAAACAACCAAATCAGCAGATGGGGAGAGCAGCTTCATGCGTGATGTTTTATCGTGAGTCGAGTGGCTCAATCGATCATCAGAATCATCACGTCTCTCTCTCTCTCTCTCATACAGCATCTGTGGAAATGGCTTCGACCTCTACATCCAAGGGTGGATGGACTGTTTGTTGTGGCTTGTGGACGCCTTCATATAAACGCGCAGCTACAAGATTTATTCAGCTGCTTTGACACCAGCACACTGCGTTTCCCAGAATCACTCTCAATCATGAGAGCGCACTCACTCCGAGAAGAGAGAGAGAGAGAGAGCGATTCACTCTGACCACCACAGTACAAGATTATGAAGAGCAAATCAACAGATAATAACACATTTAGACTGATAATCAGCAACGGCAAACAGCTGAAGTAAATGCGCTTGAAAGTCGATGTTTAAAGTGACACAAATGAGTTATAAAACAAATAAATATTATATACACTTTGGTCAATACATGTTTGGACACTGAAACAAATTTTCTGAATTTTGGCTCTGTATGCCACCAGAAAAAGTGATAAATAAAGCATCTATGAGTATTAAACACCTGGAACTGGAAACCACATCTAGACCACCTGGACGCAGCAATTTTCACAAACCTTTGGCTTTTTTCCTTTCTTTTTTTTTTTTAACTGTGTGTTGAATCAACACAATCCCACGAGCAATTCATACATATTCGTATGAGGTGCCAAATTTGTGCCAATTCGTGCTAATTCGTATGACCTCACTCGTACAATTTGTCTAAAACCACGTGATGGGTAGGTTTAGGGGCGGGGTTATGTTTAGGTCATTTGTACAAATTCATACGAATTGGCATCTCGTAAAATACGTAGGATTTAGGGTTAGGGTTAGGGTTAGAAATTAAATTGTATGCATTCGTCCAAGTGAGGTCGTACAATTTCTTACGAATTAGCCACCTCGTAAAATATGTACGAATTGCAGTGAGATCAGGTTGGTTGAACTGGTAAAGTAAAAGTGCTTGAAAATTATTACTAAAATGCCAAACATCCAACAAACTGGCTATTTTTTTTTAAAGTTAAAATTTAAATAATATATTTTTAATAATAATTTTAAATAAGTTTAAATAATAAAAATTTTTAATTAGTTTTTTGTTTTTATTATCTAAGTATTTTAATTATTGCCAGTAATTATTATTATTATTTTTTTTTAAATGTGCAAAAATTCTCTTTACATGTTGTCTGAACTTAAATGTGTGCTGGAAGAGTGTGTACACATTCATCTAATAATGATTTGAAAAATCCACCCAGTGTTTATTTCTTAAATCTCAATTTCAAATCAGGCTGTTCTGAGACTCCTGTCAGAAATATGTAGTTCTGTTATTAATTAAGCGGTTTCGCAGCTGAAGTTTACAGCATTGCTCGTCATTCAAAGAAAAAGAGGGCAGAGCTCATTAGCATTAAAAGCAACATGGACTAAAATGGCTTGATGAATCTTGTGTAAAATGGGCATTCAATAACCGCTTAAAAAAAAAAAAAATCACAACTTTTTTTAAACAATACTGTTTTCTTAAAAAAAAAACATAACAGAAAATGATTTCTTGATTATTTTTATATTATAAAGTATTTATGAACATAACAGCACAGTATTTCCTTGTTTTAATTTTGTTCAGTTTCTATGAACATAAAATACAAGTAACTGCAACTGGAAACCTTAAACCACCGGATACAAAACATAACATCTGTTACATTTTGATTGCATGATCAACCGCTTCCACAAACCTTTTTCCTCCACATCCGTTCAAGGCACCAACCACAGAGAAATCAATGAATCTGCAGCATAAACTTAAGACTGAAACAGGCGTGCTGCTGACATCCGCTGTGGGGTAACACTCGTTTTGTTTGGCACCAGTACCATTCTCTCATTTCATAGACACAAATAACATCCATGAGCGTCAGGAAAGAGTTCACCTGGGAGACCCACAGCCCACGGGCTCCACATTTAGACCGCAACGGTCCAGATATAGTGTGGGTGCAGATGTCTGTCTGCCTTTGGCCATTCCACACCAGATTGCACACACCATTACCCTCATAGAGAGATGCTTATCACCCACAAGAGCTATTAACCTATATGGGACCTGGGAAACAGAGCACACTGCCGTAGTAATGGCTAAACCTCCTTTACACAAGGACATGCTTATAAATGGATGCAAGCCAATGAAGGAGAACGGTGACGCCCATCTTTCCCAGTATTTTTCTCATTCATTTACTCCACAGGCATCTCAATAATCTCCGATACAAGACAGACCAACCATCTCTAAAATTTCTCAAAAATCAAGTAATGTAATCCAGGCTTACGACCAACCAAAACACTAAAATATTCGATTTCTAAAGGATAAAAAGACTAAGATGATCCAACTAACAAAAATACCTACTAAAAACATCCAGTTTGTAATTTTTTAAAAACATTTTGTCCTTGGTTTTTTGAACACCATAAAGGGACATTCTGTTTCAAAGGTTATGGGAATGTTACTTTTGAATGCTCCCTGAAAAATCTGATACAAGTAGCAACATTAAAATAAATGGTATTATAACACGGATAGTTCCGGTCCTTGGTTCTGATTGGGTTCTGAGTTTTGAAGCTTTTCAACCTACATTTTTGTTTACATTTGGGTGTTGCCCGGCAACCACTTAGTTGCTACCACTACATTTTTTGGTGGAAGAATACTGTTTTTATTAATATCATTACACTTTACTTGCTCTTTTTATTTTGTGAAACCTGAAAGTTGAAAAATCGGAACTTTGGTGAAAATTCGCGCCACGTTAACCAATCAGGAGCTTGCTCTTGTAGTGACGTGATTACTAGGAAACGGAGGCAGAATTCCGAAACTATGGAGGACAAAATTATCGTTGCTGAATGTGGACACATCTGCTGTACGACACATCTTCATACATTAATATAAACAGGAATAAAAAGGAAATAAATACTAGATTCATTAAACCAAATTTGCAATAAACAGTGCAATCCAGTGTTATAATTATAATAATACATTAAAATAATAAGATAGCAAATAACTGTATGAAATATCAAACAATGAAAATTAACTGGGAACCATGTCATGTTAAAGAATGGACACATCTGTTTTTAATGTTAAAAATGAGGTGGATATTGTTTGACTTGATTATGATTAAGATTCATGAGTGTATTGGCATATGGTTTGGGCCCGGGCCATCTGGTTGGGTGTGTTGAGCACAGCAGTCCTACCTTTGGCGTTTTGGTGCATTTCCCCGTTCTTGCATCTTTGATGTAGGTGATGTCCAATAGATCTGTTTCCTGAAAGAGGGAGGGGCAGATTTTATGCCACGGCTCACAAAAACAATTTCATGCTGTTGAACCGAATCAATAGGAAGTTAAATATCACCGACGCCATTCAGACGTCACACGAGGTAACAGCACGGGAAATGTTGACAGAGAAAACAATGACAGAAAATCAAGAATAAATAATTAAACAGACTTAAAACACTGTGACTGATTCACACACACAGATCCAGATCAAAGAATTACTGGATCTCGTTAACATACGCTGCTAAGGAAATGATGCAGGGCCAGAGCGCCGCATTATTTGCGTCTGCAGTGTGTAATGGACACGCTGATAGATATGCTTTCTGACAGCTGCAGCAGAAACCAAAGCTGAAGGCATTCTGCTGGCACGATCAAGCTACAACTGAGCTGGAACAAAACAAAGAGGCATTTGCTCTTCATACTCATTTATGCAGCACAACAATGATTGGAGGTTAAAAATAGAATGTCGTTTTTATGACGGTGAAACCTGAATGACCTCATGTGCTCCGCAAACAACTCCTAACATTTGTCAATTTTACATGTGACGGTGCCCAGTAATGTGACATCATGCTCTAAAAACTAAACCATATTTGTCCGATTCCTGCAAGCTGATTTATGAGCTCATAATAAGCAATGTATACTTAAACAAAGAATACAACTACAGTATTGAAATATGAGCCAGGACTTATTTAAAGGGATAGCTCACCCAAAAATGTCTTTTACTCATCTTTGAAGTATCCTAGGTGACTTTCTTCTTTCAGATGAATCCAATCAGAGTCAAAACATTTCCAGACCCCTTCAAGCCTTTGAATGGGTTTAAACGGGTGATAGCCGTTCCACTTCGGAAGACGTGAAATAACGTGCGTGTAATCATAATAAAACATCCCTCACACGGCTCCAGGGGTGAATAAAGTACCTTCTGACGGACCTAAGCATCGCCTGACCGCCTCTGGGAAATATAGTTTCAACAGAAACAACATTTCCTTAATTTAGAAAAGGAAAACCGGTCTCCTCTTGGCTTATATCGAAATCCTCTCAAATTTTTCTTTACAAATGCTTGGTTTGTGCTTCTAATTCATGACTGGCATTTTGTTTTGTTCTCTCTCTCTGCGCTCATTACTAATCACACGATGCATACATCTTATGTCATCCACCTGCTTCCGGTTTCCACAGACAGCAGACGTGAGAGAAAAGTTATTATATTTGCCGTACAAAAATGTATGAATTCACTACAGGAGGACTTTATTCACCCCCCCCCCAACCCCAGGAGCCATGTGATGGACGTGTTATTTCACGTCTTCCGAAGTGTAACGGCTATCACTCGCTTAATCCCATTCAAAGGCTTGGAAGGGTCTGGAGAGTTTTTATCATAACTCAGATTAGATTCATCTGAAAGAAGAAAGTCACACACACCTAGGATGCTTCAAAGTTGAGTAAAAGACAGGATCGTTTTCATTTTTGGGTGAACTATCCCTTTAAGTAATACCAGATATGCAAGAGTGCTGTTGTTTAACATTATGAATATCACAAACAGCGTGATTGCGACATTTCTTTTATACAACATTTTAATATATGTGATCCTGGAGCACAAAATTATTACTTATATCATTCATTAGGGTATTTTTTTTTTTTATGCATAATCTCATCGGAAAAGAAAAATCAATAATTTTGACCCGTAAAATTTATTTTTGGCTACTGCTAAAAACAGCCCAGCAACTTAGGACTGGTTTAAGGTACAACAAAGGAGCATAATTGTTTTATTACAATTATAGTAGGATCATCTCGTAGCATCTCCACCAAACTTTACACCTTGAAAATCATAAGAAGTGATTTACTGTAGGGATTTATATTTACGTACACCTTCTTTATTTCTTTATTTTCATTGTTTTGTTTTTATAACTGTCCCGTCTTAATGCTTTGAGGCTTTCTATTAAATTAAAAAAGAAATAAGAAATCCTTGAACCACAATCTTAGTTAAGGACTCTGAGCATGGAATGCAAAATATTCAATTCGCAAAATGATTCATGAAAATGTTTTGCATTATTGTAACGGGTAGGGTTAGGTTTGAAGATGTTAATAGGTAGAAAATTCTACTTTATTGTTAGCGAAGACCCAATCCGAATCAGCCGATAGGCTCACAATCCTATAAGAGTGCTTTTGTGACACAACTGGTTTAATCGAGTTTCACTCGTCACTATACATGCTTTTTAAAATCATTACAGGCCCTGTCGAAATGCGAAAATGAGTGGCTCTTTTGATCTGGCTGTTGGTAGCGAATCGTTTGAATTAAATGATCGAAGTCACGATTTTACGAGACAGTTTAAATCGAGAAGAACTCTGGCAACGTCTCCAAGATGAAGAAAAAATCCTACCTGGAATCACCTGAAAAACTCAAGTGGTCAAGTGTACCTCAGAACAGAAGCTGTTTTACCAAAAGCTGTAATACCAAATATTTATTTAGGGATGCGCAAAAGACTAGATGTGGAAGTGAAGGAAAAGGGGTTATTTATACTAAGAATGGGCCGGATAACGAGGGGTTTGATTAGGTTTAATTTTAGTTATTTGCAAAACATTCACTTATTTTTGTTCTCAGTTTGTTCTGTTACTTCTGGTGCTTCCAGACAGACTGGATGATGATCAGATCAGATCTCTGTGTGGAGCACTGGGTGTTTACCATTTTTTGTTGTTGAAAATACTAGTGGCCTAAGACTTTTGCACAGTACTGTATATATATATATATATATATATATATATTTAAAACATCCATATTGGTTATTAAACACTTTCTAAAAGGATAAATTGGCACAATACAACAGATTATCATTTCAAAATCCATTTTCTTTATTTTTATTGTATCCTTCTCTTCCTTTCTAGACATTTTGAACAGGCCCTTGCTGACACACTTTTGTGTGCGTGACACACTTCTGTGAACGCGGGAGGACAGCAGACTCCAGGAGATTATATAAAGACACCCAGGGATGTCATTTGTTCAGAGCTTTGACCTAAAACACTAGCACAGGACAAGAAACGCCTCTCCTTTAATATTCACTAGGCCACAAGTTCATTTCCAACTCAACTCGCATTTAGCCTACTGACTCCGAAATCAGAAACACAGATAGAAATGGCATTGATGGGAAACCAAGCGATGCAAATGCAAATGTGTGCATTTTCTGAACACGCATGCGACTGTGACGCAGTGCAGTTGCTATTTTTTCGATATCACTTCTCCGTTAAATGACTAGGATATAATATTTATGATAATTGCATGTGCGTGCCAAGGCTGTCTGAATAATGAAAGCATCTCTCACTAATCTATGAAAACCGGCGTATGGTGGCGGGAGCTTCACCAGCGCCATGGCAACAGGGGATGGAGGTGGTCTGTGACTGGGAGTCGGGCTAAAGCAATCTGAAGACAGGCACCAGGAGCCCTTGAAATCAGCTTGCAGAAGACATCGCCAGCGAGCTCCGACTGCGCTCCTGAAAATCCATTGAGACTACATGATCAAATATCTGTTAGTTCAGCAGAGCAAACCGCACTCTATTGACTCTCCATCCACAAAAAACTTGCAAACCTGCTACAATATTCAATAATGGAGCCGCTTGTAAGTGACTGTGATGATTTGCACGACTCTCGCTGGCGACAATCCGGCCTGCAGTGCTGCTAAATATAGATTCGAATATACGCTTGGCTTGCATAACAATACAGGATGCTATTATATTACTATTGGCCAGAGGCGCCTGTGCTGGAATTTGAAGCGTATTTTATGGACAGGAAAAACTGTCAGGTTTGCTTTCATTGCTTTCATTGATTGACAAGTAGATTGTTATCTGAGTAAAAAAAACCAAAGAATAGGGTGAAACAGGGTGAATCTCACAAAACCTAGTGTATGGAATGGGTCCAAGCCATATTTCACCTCAAAAATACAGTAAATGCTAATAATTTTAGGGCCATTGAGCTTACATTGCATTATGATGCACATTTTATGACATTATAAATGTCCATTTTCTATATCGTGTAATTAAGTAATACAACGTGATCAATAACAAATACTACCATAAATATTTCATTTCAATTGAGGTTGGGGGATAGTACAAATGAAGCTAATTGAAATCGGGGGGAAAGGCAGAATCAGGGTTATTATTACTGTTAACTAAAGCGAAAACAGAAAAAGACAACAAAATAAAACTTTAAAAAGTAAAAATAAAACTGTTTTAAAATATTTATAAAAACTGTAATAATATTGTGTATAAAACCCTCAAAACCCTCAATTTGTATTTTAAAATTAAAATGTATCTTATTAATTTATTAATAAGTATTTATGATTGTATTCTTGTTATTCTTTGTTTTTTATTATTAAAAAATGAGCCCAATCTTTAAAAAAAAGATCTGCAGTGAAATATTAATTAAAATATTAAATATATTAAAAAAAAAAAAAAAAAAAAAAAATATATATATAGATATATATAATATATTAAAATATTAATTAATATTAATTAATTAATTGGTCCTAAAATGGGCTTTGTTGGGGTTTTTTTTAAAGGCAAAATATAAATTTTTACCAGCTTTTTTTTCAGCTAATATCAATAACTATATTCACTGTCTCTGAATCTGATAAACGAATGCAGTTTAGGTGTCTCAAAGCCCTTCAGAGTCCCTCACAATTAGCTGTGTTTTATTCAATACCATCTGGTATCTGAAGATTGAGTCACTCACATGAATATTATTCTGATGTTGCTCACTGCTGCTTTCACAAACTGACATGAGAAATGACATGCTGAAGTTTGCTGGAATACACTCACACTCGACTGAATCACCATTGATTCTCTTACATAAAACGGCAACAGAAGAGGAGAGGCTCAATCCACATTCAACTTATATGACCTTATATAACTTATATGACTGATGAGTTCACTCTCAAAGCATGTCCAGGCCATAACTAACCTTGAATGCAATTCAAATAAATTAATTAATAAATAGGCAAAATAAACAAATAATAAAGAGACAGAAAATCTGAAAGACCTAAAATAAAGTAAAAAAAAAAATCTAATTTTAATATAATATATACTAAAATAACTAAGTACACTAATTTAAAACAGAAATATAAAATACAACAAAATTACAAAAACTTTAACTAAAATTAAAATGACTGTAAAACAAACAAACTCAAAATATAATAAAAACTATAATAAGTACTATTTATTTTATTTTTTTTACATTTAATTTGAAGAAAAAATGTTTAACTGAAAATGGCTTCAAAATAAAACCTACACCAAATATTTATTTTCCGTTTAGGTCTTAAAAATACCAACAAACAAACAAAACAAAGAAACAAATATATAAATAATTTATAAAATGACATTTAAAACCAGGAAGATGAATGAAGTCAACAGGGTCCACTTGATTTCATGTATAATTCCATCTATATATACAAAAGGTACTTTATGTTCACCAAAAGAGGTGAATTAAATCATAAAACAAATAAGAACAAAGTATGTTTCAGCATTTTTTGACTCAAAATCAATGTCATAGCAGATGAGCTCTTTATTTTCTGGTGCTATCAGCTCGGTGGCCTTAATTACACGATACGAGATACGATTGTGCTTTCTGAAAGGCAGAATGAACGGATGCTATCTCAGCAAACATGCTTGTGATTCTTGTATAATCACATACAGCAATGCTTTTAATACAGCGTGACGTCTGTTCTGCTCTTCACCCACACTTCACTCCATCAGATCATTTCAGCACAATTACTATTGAGCACAATCTATTAGAAGCTGTTTATCAGATCAGAAGCTCCAGGTACATCAGTCAAGATCAACAATGAATCCACACTTTATTTTCATGTTTAGAATATTAATGCAAGCGCCGCAAAAAAGTGAAGGACAAACTCAAATGAATTGGATGATTTAAAGTGGGACGTGTCTCTGAGCCAGACTCTGAGGCGATGTGAGCATTTGGCTGTCGGTGCTCCATCTGGACAAAAGACTCAACCTCATTCCCTCCGGAGAGACTTTGGAAAATGACACCGCACCAGCTAAAACCATTCTGATCAATGTATGTTTATAATGTCTCATATTAATGCTCGGGACGCTTGAGCTCAAAGGTTAGGAGTAAGACTTTTACTGTTAAAATACTTTTAATGTCATTGGCAGATTAGCCTGGATATTTTTTGGGGGGGAATGTTAACTAAAACTAAAAACACTCAAATATATGTATGTTAATTAAAATACATAAATTATAATAATTATACATATATATATATTATTATATGTTAATTTACTACAATATAGTATTAAAACATCTTGGACATTAATTTGCATTTATTTCTAAATAGTTGATAAAAGAAAATCTAATTTTCGTTAAGTTTAAGTAAATGAAGAAAGAAAAAAAAAAAAATAAATAATACAAAAAAATCTGAACAACAACAAAAAGCTGCAACAAAAATTCTTAAAACTTTAAATAAAATTTAAATGAGAATGGGAAATATATCAATAGAAACTACATTTAGTGTTAATTTAAATAAATTAAATAAAAAAGAATATTAAACTTATTAAAGAGACGTATTGAAATATTTAGCAATTAGCAATTTCATTTAGTTTAAGTAATAAATGAGAAAATTAAAAAAATGATAAAATGTAAAAAATAAAAAGATGTATTTCATCAAAACAACAACAAAAACATTAAACAAATTTTATAAAATTTTAACTGAAATTAAAATGAGAATTTAATTATAGCATCATAAGTAGAATTAATTTCACCCCAAATAATAATTAGTTGTAATTTTATTAATTTATTTTAAATTTGTCACTATTCTAGGTTTTGTCAGTAAGCTTTTTTTACTCATTTAAAACACAATAAAAGGGAAAGTTGTTCCTTATTCTTTTAAATATATTAATATGTACAATAAGCTTGTATGAATTTTTACACAAATATAGTGTTCCACTTAATGACAATCTAACATATTGCAACATTTTATCTCCAAAAACTTATTTGAAACCTTAAAAGTAGACACTTTACTCACATTTAATGTGCTTTCTGTGGACATATTAATCACTTTCGTGAACTTCTAGTGATGCAGACGTCTTACCGTCCTTTACCCAAATGCAAATTAAATACTAATAAATATAAGGTAGTACAGCTAATACTAGAATAACGCTGCAATAGACAACTAGATCAGCAAACAATGCACACAAAACCGGGTCGAAAAACAAAAGATAAAATATCACAAGCTTCAATCAGGCACATTTTTATTTACCTTATTCTGATCCGTCCAGTACAGAAAGTATCCCTGCGGATCGACACGCAACGTCACGGGAGTCACTGTAGACGAATCCTGAGCAGAGAAAGAGCACAATACACAGCAGAATTAACGTAAAATAGACAACTTATTCACAATGTTCATAAAGGTCTCATGAAAAGATAGAGATATCATTTAATGCACAGACAAATTTGCTTTCGAAAAAGGGCTGGAAAGGGAACTGGGTCAGGACATAATGAAACGTAAAACAGCCAATAACCTTTAGTTAACATAAATCATGATTTTTCACTTGCTATTGCTTGCTAGAGAACACTTCTGGACAATTCACATCATGAATATGAACGCAAAATGGCTTGGTTGATACTGCTGAGGAGAAAGATGGGTTTTAGATATATGCATAATAAAGGTTTCAATTTACAGATGAGCTCTGAAGAGTTAGAATTAACTAAAAACAAATAAAAAAAATGCTCCTTTAAATAATAAAAAAAAAACTTTAATGAAACAAAATCTGCAGTATTACTTCTGATACATGCAAATTAGATATATTTCTCATTTCCCATTTATTTTAACTTGAAGCCTTAAAATTCAACAAAACGTAATAAAGAAAACAAACCACAGAGACATAAAATATTAAACACGACAAAATGATTAAAAGCTAATAGCATACAATGACAATAGCTTAGAAAAATAGATGAAATAAAAACCATTCAAGTCAATATTTTAATATCAAATGGCAAAATACAAGCCATAAAATTCAATTATAATATTTTTAAAAAGCATTTAAATGACTTAAAATAAACAGAGATAAAAAACTAAATACATATGGCGTATAAACTATGTATTGTACAGTACTAAAATTACAAAAATTATAAAAATAAAAAATAAAAAATGAAAACAATATAAAATAAAATAAAAATAAAATAAAATCGAATTAAAAATTAAAAAAAGCTGACAGATAAAAAAATTATGAAAACTATACAGATCAATAAAATATCATAAAGTAAAATACAGTAAAAGTCCATAAAAGTCTAATTTTAATATCATGAGAGAACTTTTTTTGTTAGTTGAAGAATAAATAAAAAAATATAAATCAATTTCAACGAAAAAAAAAAAAAAAAAAAAAATATATATATA
>JAUYWG010000053.1:746855-770065 GCA_034779775.1 Enteromius afrohamiltoni
TGTCCGTTTGGCGGGAACTGGAAGCGGGAAGCGCCGAGGTACGTGGGTGATAAAGGGTCCGGGTGGAAACATCAGAATTCGGGTGAAGGTTCCCGCTGCCGATGGGCGGAGAGGGCCACCGAGGAGCGATCCGTGACATATATATATAACATCCCGATTACTGAAATGAAAAGTTGGGGTCAAAATGTGCAGAAAATAATGCTACAATATAATATAAATATACAATATAATATAAATACACATAAGTGTAATACAGTTTTTCTCTTTTGACACCAGTACACATTGTTCTTGTCATGTTTCTGTCTGCAGTTGCTAATTCCCTGTAAAAGGAATCATTTTTATCTAAATCTCTTTGTTTGACCACTACGCACAGACTGGATTGATTTTTACTCAGTTGCGTTCTGGACGTTCGCATTTTTTGAGAACCCTGTAACTGTGACGGGGCAAAGGGGCCGATGCTGGATAAACATTAGTTGAAAGACTGCCGAAAATTAACTTGAGAGAGTTAATAATTGATGAGTGATGAAATCCAGCAGGCTGAAGAGCTCTGAGTCTCATCAGTGGAACCATGTCGGACTCGCTGGTGTGTGTCCGTGATTATGAGCGTCGGGCTCAGACACTTCTGCCAAAGTCAGTGTTTGATTATTATTTCTCAGGAGCAGACGAGCAGCAAACTCTGCGTGACAATGTAGCAGCTTTCGCCAGGTATGTGACCGTTCATCATCATGTGTGCAGCATTCGATCTGACAAGCTTTTATGACAGAAAAGACATGCAGATATGAATCATATACTGAAGAGAATTGGTTCAATTACAAATCAGACATCGGATATTACTTGCCTACAAACTATATTGAGAGGCCTACAATGTTTCACATCTAAAATGAGTGGTTTGACTTTGTAGTTAAAGATCTGGCCTTGTAACCCAAGGGTTGAAGGTTCAAAGCCCAGATGATCTGATTCCATTGAGCCCCTGAGCAAAACGCATTTCTCCAGACACAAGACACACATATTCTCAGCTGACTGGGTTAGCAAAGAGTCTGATAATATCATAATCACCGTTTAAAAAGCATCTAGTTAGACTGAGGGCTAGTTGTCACACTCAAGGGTTTGATTTATTTATTTATTTTGTTAATTAAAGAATTTATCTCAGAAAATAATTATAAATAGCCAAAATTATTATTATCATTCTTGACAATCAACATTACTAAGTAATGATGACATAAAAGTTAATACGATTAAAAAGTCAGAAAATATCAGATACAAAGTCAAAATGATAAATATGAGATAATATCACTGAGATCAAGGTTGAAATAGACATTAAATGTCAAAATTATGAAATACAATTTTATATACTACTTATAATTGAGAAAAGACAAAACTGACAAAAAAAGATAAAAATGAAACAAGTTTAAATTACAACATTAAACATTTATGACAACATTTTTAAGTTGACATGCTAAGCCATAATTATGAGATAAAACACTGACAGTTCATAATAATTATGATTACTGATGCTTCTACAAAATTTAAAACTACTGTTAAACATAAAAAGACAAAGTAATGGTATGAAAAGTGTAAATTATGGCATACAAAGTCATACCGCAATTATGAGATAAAGGTGAAATTATGAAATGAGATAAAAGATTAAATGATCACATAAAAGGTCATCATTATTACAAAGGCAAAATTATGACACTTTAAAAAATGCTTTTACTGTTATCACACACACATACTGTTAATTGAGCACATACAATGGGGCATGTTGTCACGCAATATTGGGGAATATACTCACAATGAAATCTGCTGTTCAGTCAAATCAATTTTGGGAGAAATCGCGTATGAACCTAAAAATCAGCTGTTACCAATCTTTCAATCGGCACCGTCCCCATTGTAAGCCAATCCAGTCGATATTTCTTCACTATAAATAGGCCAGTTTCCTTCGATTTATGAAGAAAACATTTCTTTAAATATGAATATCTTCGATATGAACTATGACTGTCTATAAACCTTATTCACAATCATCAAGCTACATTCAGTAAGAGAAATGAAACAATGCAAACAGTTAATAACACAGAACTGTGGCAAATTGCTTTTAAGTCATAAAGTAAACAGTATGAGTCTGTAATATAATCTGTAACAGTTTGAGTTAGTCTATCACACCGTTGACAAGAATTACACTTCTTCTGAATGTTTTGGCCTAATTTTAGACAGTCTCTCTGGGTTGTGTGGGGTTAGTTATAATTATGTGCGTTTATCTTGGCCTGGAGCGTTTGTGTGGGTGGGCAGACGGACCCTAGAGACCTAAACACGGCCTCACAGCGGTGTCAGCAGAGGCTCTGTCCAGATGAATAATGCCACTCTATTACTCATACATACATGTTAGTCATATATACATATTTATAAAAATGTGCAAACAAGACATGCTTCCAGACACGCGTTGTGAAAGTTAAGTGAGCTACGGTCAGACGACTCGATGAGTCACAAAATCTATGCAAATATTAGCACGGAATTGAGTGAGCGTCATACTCTTCAGGAAAAAACAAACGTAAATATTTCATCTATTTATAAACATGATTACCAAAATCAGTAGCTAGTTGCAATTGAGTTTCCTAATTGTTTTATTGAATGTGTTTATCTGAAAACGCCTTTACAAATACAAATGTTGATTAATTGATTTTTTAGTAGTATAGTAACCAAACTTCGCAAATTAATTAGCCAGGATGACCAAAATATACATCATTTCACTTTTCTACTATTTTTAGAAGAGTTTTTTTTTAAGAAAACAAACATTTAACTTCAGACTGTATTTCAGGTATTAATAGGTTTATATACCCCGTATAATGGGACAACATGCCCCACTGTAGTGGAGGTCTCTTTTAGTCATGACTTTAAGGTTTGTGTCTAAAAACAAATTGACTATAATCAATTTATGAATAAACCCACCCATTCTCTATAATAAAGCAATGTGCATCTACATTCAATTATGATAAGAGCTGTTATATCTGAAAAATCAAGTTGTGACTCTGCTGTGTCCGGTAGGTGGTGCATTTACCCTCGTGTGCTCCGGGACGTGTCCTCAGTGGACATGTCCACCACAGTTCTGGGCCAGAGAGTCAGTATGCCCATCTGTGTGGCAGCCACTGCTATGCAGAGAATGGCGCACCCCGACGGCGAGACGGCCACCGCAAGAGGTCAGACAATATCAACTTCCTCTAGAGATACAAGCTTCACAGTGACTCAAAGTACTGTTACTGACCACATGGTGGCACTATTAGTCTTTCCTACGTACGACACTATCCCCTGCTCATATTACCCTTACAAATATGGATCATGGCTACCATAGTATGAGCTAATACTAGAATGGCTATAGTATGGAAGTCTATTTCTGCCACATAAGAAAAAAAAATATTGCATAAAAAGTTACAATTATTTATAAGTAATATTTTAAGTTATAGTAACAAAATAAAAAGTCACAATTATTCAATAAGTCATAATTAAACGCTGAAATGATGTCATAGTCAATTATGAGATAAAAATGTGAAATTGACACTTATGACACTAATTATGCCATAATTATGACATACCAAGTCATAATCATGAAAGAAAAAATTAGATAAAAGCCAAAAAGATGAACGTCATGAAGATGACAAAAATCCATGTTTATGAGATAAAAGTTTGACGTATAAAATGATGACATATAAAGTAGAAAAATAAAGATTACATAATGGTTGAAATGATTACATAAAAAGTAAAAGTTATGACACACAAAGTCATGAATAAGAGGCTGGAAATTATAATCCACTAAATCATAATTATGAGATAAAAGAGATACAAATTAGATAAAAGTTGAAATTATGACATATTGGCCAAGTTTCACAAACGGGGCTTAGCTTAAGCCAGGACTAGACAATAGTTAAATTAAGATATTTAAGCAACTTTTGCAAAAATGCCTTAAAAGAAAATATTCAGGTGTGCATCTTAACACAGAACAATGACACTGACATGTTTTAAGATATGAGACCGCTCAAACATGCAATTTAGTCTGGGACTAGCTTAAGCCTTGTCTGTGAAATTGGGGCAAGTCAGAATTATGAGATAAAGAAGTTTAAATAATGACAAACTAAGTCAACTGGGATAAAAAAGTTGAGATTATATTACTGTAATAATTATTTTAAAATTGAAGACAAAAATTAATTACAAGATTATGTCATCCCAAGTCAATTATGAGATAAAAAGTTGAAATGATGACAAAAAGTCAATGAGATAAAACGTCCACATTAAATAAAATGTTCTAAAACTTTTACTTTTTAATCTCCTTTTTTCTACTCATATCATATTTAGCATATATATATATATATATATATATATATAGGGACTCCCATAGTCTTGTGCGACTGTCAGGAGTGAATATTGAATTACCCCAGTTTTCTTCTAGCTAACTTATAAACTGTTTAGGCAGAAACCTGTTAGCATGTTATCACAAAGCAGATCCTGCACACTTTAAGCAAAGCAAAGTAAGTTTATTTATATAGCACATTTCATACTGATGCAGCTTTAGATAACATAGTCAATGGATCACCCCTGTTTGAAGGTTCAAAACCAAGACCATTCAATGTCTTGTAAGTCGCAGCACCCTTATGACCCTGACGTCATCTCCGGTCTCTTCGTGTCCACAGCCTGCTTGTCCTGTGACACAGGGATGATGCTGAGCTCATGGGCCACCTCCACCATAGAAGAAGTAGCAGAGGCTGCACCTGGAGCCGTGCGCTGGATGCAGCTGTACATTTATAAAGACCGAGCGCTGACTCAGTCTCTGGTCAGGAGGGCTGAGGAGGCCGGGTATAAGGGTATCTTTGTCACAGTGGACACACCTTATCTTGGCAGGCGACGTGATGACGTGCGTAACCGATTTAAGCTGCCCTCTCATTTGAGGTAAACGCTGAGACAACCACACGTGATGTGAGAGCGTGCCAGCAGCATGCTTTACAGACATCCCAAACTCACAAACACACTGTGAAGTGTTCATCTGATCTGAAATCAGAATATATGATATATGATCTGATTGTATGGTGATTTCAGTGCAAACTTCAGCAGCATATGACAGCACAGGACGTGTTATTATGCTGTCACACTGTCGCTGTCCCTGCTGCTCTGGAAGTTTTCTGCGACTTTTGCACCAAAGATTTAAAATTATATGGTCAGATCTATAATTATATATTCCAATTTTACACTTCAGCAATTTTATGTCACTGAAAACCACCCTGAATCCTTTAGCAACTGCTTAGCAACACCTTATCATCCATGCAGAACATCTTAGCAACTGAATATAAACATGCTAACATCTACTTAGATGTTGTCAGCATGTTTTGTGAGTATGTTCTAAGCATGTGGGAAATGTACATGTATATTATGTATATATTTAACTAGCAAAAAGAGGTGATTTCAATATTTACAGAATTGTGAACTTTTTTTACACCCCCTAAGCAACACCTTAGTAACCACAAGCACCTACAAACAACATAGCAACACCCTGGCAACCACTCAAAACATTTTAATAGTGACTCAGAATACTTAGAAACCACATAGCAACACACTAGTGACCATGTAAATCTCCCTTGAAAATGCACTGTCATGCATTAATAAATTATATTGTTAGATCTATAACTTTACTTGCCTTAGCAACTGCATATCAAATCTGGTAATTCCATATTAACACCTTAGCAACCACATAACATTCTAACAAAAACTTAGAATGCATATGAACCATATCATAGCAACCACTTAGAACTTAGCAACTAAATTTCTAACAGCACCTTAGAATGCTTATAAACCACATTGAAAAACCCTGGCAACTGTATAGCAACAACTTAGCAACCGCATGACATTCTAATAACTCATTCAGAATGCTTATGAACCACACCCTGGCTACCACTTAGAACTTAGCAACTACATAATGTTCTTATATCACCTAAGAATGATTTTAAACCACATAATAAAACCATGGCAACTGCATAGAAACACCCCAGCAACCACATAATTCTCGAACAGAGTCTAGATGCTTTAAAACTTAATTTTAATACTATTAAAATTAAAAATACTATTAAATTAAAAATAAAGCAGAATGTTCATTTATATCTTTCTAGTCAAAGATTGCTGCATTGTAAACAGTTTAGAGTTAATACATGATAAAAACACTCAAAAGACCTATATAAAGAAAAACTGATCATATTAACAACTATATATTTACAATTATCGTGAGGTTTCTTCATAAACAGGGTCTCAGTTTTCTCACCCTCACGGGCAGATTATTTTACAGATTTGTCGTCCATTGAAAAGCAAAGCGCTCACTGAAGAGCTTTATGTATTTATGGAAATACAGTAGATCACGCTGCTCGTGGGGATTACTCGCCGCTTCAGCTCCGTCTACACTCGCTACATTATGCTTTTTTATGTGGGGAAACATTCAGATATCAGCAGTTCTACAGATACGCCAACAGCGGCCCTCTATAAAAATGCCCTCATGAAAGCAAGGCCTTCCTTCCCCGGGTCCCACGAGGTGAATTATGGCAATTAGAAAAACCAAAAAAGCATCACGGCCCCACCGTATATTTCAGCACAACTGCCTCCGTTTCCATCAGCAGTGACACAACATGAACTTCACCTCAACCCTCCCGGAGACTTTCGCTCGGCCCCACAAATCAAAGCGCAGCAGCGGCAACAAGGTGCCATTGAGCGCCAGCTCTGCTGTTTGGATAAAACCCCGGCTCAGTTTTCATACGCTGACCAAAGACAACACTCGCAGGACTAATTCCATTTTGCACTCTCCATTTTTTTCCCCAGGATGGCCAATTTTGAGACCCCTGATTTAGCCTTCTCCTCAAAAGAGGGTTATGGGGAGGACAGCGGCCTGGCGGTGTATGTAACTCAGGCCATAGATGCCACGGTGAAGTGGGACGACATCGCCTGGCTGAAGAGAACGACCTCGCTGCCAGTGGTGGTCAAAGGGGTTTTGACAGGTGAGCCGTCCTGCCGTGTTTGAGGACTAAGTTTCAGTAGCAATGCATTGCAATGAAGTATAGTTCTGCTATTACAGATTTGCAAAATGAGCTTTCATGCGTTGTGTAACACAGAATGAAAACATTCTGCAAAGTTTAAATCTGAAAAAGAGTCGTAGAACAAATCGTTCAGAAGTCGTTGAACAAATAAAAAAAGAAAAATAATTTTTTTGACCTTGCATGCATGACAACCTGTTGTTTGACACTCCCAAAACCCTTAATAAACAATATTATAATTATATTAATTGAACAAATAACGAACATCTATAAAAAAATATGCGTTTTATATTACAAATATTAAATTAGAAACAAAACTATTTGAAATAACAAAAAAAATATTAAAAACTATAAAAATAAATGAATAAATAAAGTAATAAAAGTTGAATTTAGAAATGTGGATGCATAAATGTATTCCTTTCAATCATTCCATCAGACATCATTTTGTTCTTTAAATGCCAAACTTGCACGCAAAGGATTGTGGGATATCCGAAGGACAAATTTGTTCTGACTGCAAAAAGTGGCCAGACAAAACGTATGTTATGCAAATGTCACATATTTAAAAAGTTAAAACTAGCACTAGTACTAGCTGACCTCGAAACATGAACTAAAGCCATGAAGGTCCACTTTGGATTTTTTTAGTCTATACATATCTTGAACTGCCTCTCTTGCCTGCAGCCTTAAAATTTTTTATTTATTTATTTTTTTTCCCTAAATTAAATGTACTTTATTTTTTATTTATGTCGTTATTTTCTCTAAATTGAAGTTCTGACTCTCCGTTCTAAATGGAACCTTTATGCTTGAGAGTGTGGAATGCTCACTGTTACTGATACCGAACCAACCATTTGCATAATCTAATCAAAACAAAGCGGCCGGCCGACCCCGTCTGTCAGCGAGGGGCCGCTAATTAAAGATAATGTGTCATTAATCTCCCGGGAGGAAAAAGCAGTCAGTCTGTGAGCGCTGAGGTTATCTCAGAAACGTCTAGAAGCTTTACTGCTGTTATTGTGTCTTCAGATAAACTTTTATCTTCTCTTTGGCTCTGGAAATGGCACATTCTGTAAATAAAAGAGCTAAAACACACACACACACACACAATCTTTTCATTTTAGAACAGACCAAAGGATTTAAATGTGTTCTCTGACAAACTCAGAAATGTATGTTGAGGGGGGAAGCAATAGGGAACACCATTAGTTATTTTAGCTCATGTGTGGAACATAATTTTCTTTGAAAAGTGCATCCTTTCCTGCTGGCCCCGGCTGAAAGGAAAAGGCCATTTAATCATTTTGGGGATTTTTCCGAACAGAACAGACTTGGAAAAATTAAATTACACTATGCAAAGCTAATTTTTCACCTTTTCTGAAGCTGCTTTCCTGTGCAAAAATCGTCATCCCAGTGCTATTTTTGAGCAATAGTTTCCTAAACGAGTAAATGCATGAGTTTTAAAGGAATAGTTCAAAATGAGAACCTGCTTACAGTTTACTCACTCTTGTTTCTTCATCCGTTTTGGAGAAATGTAACATTGCATCAGTGTCTCAGCAATGGATGTGAATGGGTGCCGTCAGAATAAGAGTCCAAACAGCTGATAGAAACATCTCAATAATTCACACCACTCCAGTCCATCAGTTAACATCTGGAGAAGACAAAAGCTGAAACAAATCCAGCATTAAGGTTTTATACAGCTCTGAAATGTGGCTTTTGTCTTCTCCAGATGTTAACTGATGGACTGTAGTGCTGTGGATTATTGTGATGTTTTATCAGCTGTTTAAGCTCGTTCTGACGGCACCCATTCACTGCAGAGCATCCCCAGGTGAGATAGTAATGCAATGCTGCATTTCTCCAAATCTGATGAAGATACAAACTCATCTACATCTTGAATGGCCTGAGGGTGAGCACATTTTCAGCATGAACTCCTAATTTAAATCCGGATAAAGACAGCTTTGCATACCATAATTGCAATGTAACAAAATTTCCTCCATGCAGAAGATTTTAGCTCTAAATTGAAGAATGAGAAAAGGCCAAACTGCTTCAGAAGAACCGCAATAATTAATGTTCTGCTCATGGTGAATCTCACCGTTTTAGCTGAAGATGCCAAAGAAGCGCTGAAGTATGGGGTGGATGGAATACTTGTGTCAAACCACGGAGCAAGACAGCTCGATGGAGTTCCAGCCACCGTAAGTGTCTGTTGAAGAAATGAGACATTATTGTTCTCCAGAGACCTCCAACCCACAAGTCCTCTTTGCCAACTATCCTCTGCGGTCTGCAAATTGCATCTTTGATAGTGTGAAATACGGTCTCTGGTTTACCCAAATGAACACCAAACAAAGGTCTGGATGCAACCTCAAGTTTTATGAGCGCAGAGTGGTCTCCAAAACTGAAGAAGAAGAGCATTCTCAATATAGATACAGAGATGGTGTATCTGCTCCAGGTCTTCCAACACTTGCCTTTTATGTTATGATCTATAATTAGTGCTGATTTATTGAAACTCTGTCCTTCTAGAAGTTTCTGTGATAAACAGTTTTGGTGATACATTCTACTGTGAGACAAGAAACAAAAGACAAAGTTTTGATACTGAAAATACATTGGTTTGGAAGGATTCATATTTCAAATGATAAATTATAAAATATTTTAACCTTTTAAAACAGCTGTTTTCTACGTGAATATCTTTTAAAATATAATTTATTCTTGTGATCAAAAGTGAATTTTTTAGCATCCTCTCTGTTTCATAATTTGTAAAAACTGTGAGATCAATTTAATGCATCCTAACCTAGCGTTTTTGAATGGTTGTTTGTCATATTTTCAATAATCGCTATTAATCATAAACATATCTTGAGCATATTCTGAAGACTGGAGTACAGCTTCGATCACAGAAATAAATGACACTTTAACAGCTATTTTAAATTTCACACAGTTTTTACTGTGTTTTCGATCAAATAAATGCAGAATTGGTGAGCAGAAGAGACTTTAAAAACACTGAACATCTTAAATAGCTCCTCCATTTATCTATTACTGAGAATGAGCAATGGCACACAGTAATGTGATGAGTATGTCAGCGCAGATTGATGCTCTGCCTGAAGTTGTGGAGGCTGTAGAAGGAAAGGTGGATGTCTTCATGGACGGAGGTGTTCGTAAAGGCACAGATGTGCTGAAGGCTCTGGCTCTGGGAGCAAAGGCAGTGTTTGTAGGGAGACCTGTCCTGTGGGCGCTCGCCTGTGAGGTAAGACACAGTAAATACTGAATTACTAGACAAGTTTGTTCTTAATGTCTCACCAGACATCAAACTTTCTGTCTTCAGGGTGACAAAGGAGTCAGTGATGTCCTCCAAATACTGCGCGAGGAACTTCACCTTGCTTTGGCGCTGACAGGTATTTGTAACGGTGCTTACAGGGAGTTTAACATATTTGTTCGTATTTGTATTAAAGCAAAAGTATTTATTTACAGTAAAATTAGAAACAGTATTGAACAACATAACAAAAATAAAATCAAATATATGTTAATATTTGAATTAATGCAAAGGTATTGTTTACAATAAAATTAGAAACAGTACGGATCTACATATGAGATGTAAAAAATAAAACAATATATTTATTAATATTTTAATGAAAGCAAATCGATTTACAAGAATATTATATATTCAGAACACACTGCATTGGCTGCTTACTTGGTTTGAGTATTAGTATGTGCATAAGCAGTGAGAAAATAAATAAATAAATAAATAAAACAAAATTAAATTCAAATAATGTTATGAAGTTATTTGAAAAGTAAAACAAAAGTATAACATATTTAACATTGTTTAACAACCTTAGTAAACATGAACTAAGAATAATTCAACAGCATTTATTAATCATAGTTAATGTTTATAGTTTTTTGCATTATTAAAATCAAAAGTTGTGTTTGTTGACATTAGTTAATGCACTGTGAACTAACATGAACTAACAACAAACAACTGTATTTACATTTACTAGCATTACCAAATATGAATAAATTGTGTAATAAATGTGTTGTTCATGTTAGTTAATACATTAACTAATGTTCACAAATGACACCTTTTAAAATAAAATATAGAAAGTTATAAATGCAGATTAACAAGTAGATGAACTTTCTGTATGTTGTCTTCTGGCAGGCTGTCGCTCACTGAAGGAAGTAAACAGATCCCTTCTGAGAAGATCTGAACTCATTTCAAGGATCTAATGAGCAGAACTGTTGCATGCTGGGAGATTTCATGTTTGCCAGTGACCGGACCGACTTGTGTTATTCAAATGAACCCAGAGGATTTGGGCACGACAGATTTAGCATCATGAATAAAACATTTGTGTAAGTCATTCGTGTAAAAGTTTGAATAAATGCATCAAAAGCATGTGGTTTGTACAGACGTACCGTGCCTGACAGCAGTAATCCTTCCTGTTTACTGGAAGCAGGCAATGTTTAGTAACCCAGACCAGTTTTGTGACTCTTCCAGTTTTCTTCACTGTCCACACACTGGGAACAAAACGAAGAGGAAATTTAAAGGCGCATTACACCCAAACATGAAACTTTAACTAAAATATATTTTAAAAATTACAATTTGGGGTTACAATTTAGTTTAAGGTGTCCTTGTTACAGTGCAGCTATGCATTAAAGTAAAATTCATTAACTACATGTACTATATATATATTAGTGCTGTCAAACAATTAAATATGTACTATTTATATATAAAAGATATTTATATTAAAATATACATTTTTAAATAATATATATATATATATATATATATATATATATATAAATGCATGTACATTTAGGTGTGTGTTTCAATATATACATAACAAATAAAGACAGTACAAACAGATATATTAAGTATAGAAAAACTTTTGGAGACAATTGCGATTAATCGTTTGACAGCACTATATATATATAATGTGTGTACAGAATATAGAAGCTCATTTCAATGAATGAATTAAAACAAACAAACATACATACAGTTCAACTTTAAAAATTAAAATAATAAAAATGACAAAAACACAACAAAATTACTAGAACATTAACTAAAATAAAATATGAAAAATTTAGATAAGTGGGATTTTAATTTAGAATTTCAATATACAAACTCAAATCTCAATTTGTAACGAGTCAGCTGGAAGGGCCAGCACATTACTGGATGGCACTCCAGCATCATGTGTACTCTACGTGTGTTTGTCTCCGTTCTACGTTATCCGACTCTTTTTATGAACTTATTGTCTCCACCCTCCTCGTCTGTCGCCTTGGACACTAACTCGCTCCTCCCCTTAACCTTGTTATCATGTGTTTATAAGCCCCGTTTGTAGAATGTGTAATCCGCTGGTCGTTGTTGGATTGTTTATGTACTCTGTGATACACCCCTTTGTGAGCCATTCTCGTTGCTCCGTGTTTACTCCCGGACTCTTGATCTTGCCTTGCCCCTCTGGATACTGTTTACCAATCCTCTGACCATCGCCTTGTTATACTGGATTATCCTCTCATCTCTGCCTACTATGTTCCTGTTTGCCTTTACCCCAACTCTGCCTGTACTGACTCTGTATTTGTAAGTAAATAGTTTGCATATGGATTCGCACATCTCACATCCAGTTCATGACACAATTGCATAAAAATGATATTTTTGAGCAAGCTAACCACTTAATTAATGCCGAGCATTTGTCACATGGTTATATATTTCCACTAAATGAAACAACTGTAAATAATTTATTCATGATTTATGTTAAAAAAATGATTTCGCCATATTGCACTTGTCATTTGCGTCTCTCTGTGTGCTCCCAGTGCTGTGAACGTTTCACTGCAGCCAGTTTCTCATGAATATGCATTCTCCCTCCACGGGGCCCGAAAGGCAAACAGGTTTGTGAGAGGTTCAGAAAGGTCACACACAAGGCATGGGATTTCTTTGCTAGCTCTTTCCATGGCAGAACCACAGGACCTGAATGAAGCCATTATATGCATTGAAAACAAACTTTGTCAGGGTCTGTTCATTAGCACCTAACACTTTGTTTGAACCGCCTGCTTGTGCGCAGGGGCCAGAAAGAGGAAAGTGAGCTCCTGCTGAAATCAAACAAATCCTACCCTTTATGAGAGGTTTTGCATTGTTTGCGTGCAACCTAGATACTTAGCTGATAAAAGTACAGTGGCTCAGAATGTTTTTGCATTAGACAAATAATTCATAATAAATATGCATGCCAGTGATGGCATCTCTTGCATCATCTTTGCTGTTACTTTTCCAATGCAATGATATTTGTAGATTTTTAAGTGTGAGGTGTGCATCCAAAAGCATGCATTTTTGCTTCTTCGTTTGTTATTAAATGCAATGAAGTTTAAACATTTTTAAACGTAGCTTAAGCATCCAAATACATTTTCATCAATGCATGCTGAATTCTGCAATAAATTAATTTCATCCTCAGTATTTTTGACTTGTTTTTCAATGCAAACATCTAAACACTCTTAAAATCACTTGAGAAGTAAAACTGCTTCAAATATTAAGTCTTGTTTTATGAAACATATATCCGTTTTTTGCTTTAAACAAAAGCTTAAACAAAACCAAATATCATCTTCTTTTCTTAGTTATTTTGG
Source organism: Enteromius afrohamiltoni (assembly GCA_034779775.1). Taxonomy (NCBI): domain Eukaryota; kingdom Metazoa; phylum Chordata; class Actinopteri; order Cypriniformes; family Cyprinidae; genus Enteromius; species Enteromius afrohamiltoni. The sequence goes on from JAUYWG010000053.1 coordinate 760,481, forward strand.
AGTGATGATTAAAAATAAACAAATAACTAAATGAAACGTATAACTAAATAACAAAATGGCATAAAACTTCTTTTTTCATGCGGTGTGTAACACAGCTTTAAGTAAATGAAAACATCCTGCAAAGTTTGAAATCTGAAAGTGCAGTGTATGTAAAGTTACTGTCTCTCCAAAAACAGTTGAATCAGAATGACTGAAACGAGTCTTTTTTAAAGCGAGTCCCGAGTCGTTTCATGTTGACGTCAAAATAAAGCATTAGCATATTCCCCGCCCACTTGTTGGTCTAAATGAAGATGCAAATTCATTCTTTACCACTAGGTGTCGCTTTAGTAGCGTTTAAAGCGCACAAACGCTGCTTTAGCTGACAATGAATCGTTTGGGAGTTGTTGAATAAATAAGGTAAAATAAATGCACATTAGAAGAAAATGAAACAATTTTTTGACAATGTATGCATGTCATCCTGTGGGACTCCTAAAAAGCAAAATATGCACCTTTCATAACCCACTATAGGGGCACTTTAACATCTTAAGTGATTTTGCATCTGACATGCTTCTTGAAATGTTTCAATCATCTATACAGCAAAAGAAAGCAAAAATACTGAGGGGATTCTTTTCTTTTTGCAGTGTTCATGTTTGATTCAATGAACAATGCACATGCCTGTTGACCTACAGCCATCGTATCTGTGTTGCTGATGCAGGTCACAGTTATCTCAATATAACCTCGCCTGCAGGCTGCAGAAAAAGAGCTGCACCGAAGGATATCATTTTGAAGCACTGTGTGGCCATGAAGAATCTGGGCGAAAAGCGCCCGCATCACACAGCTGTTATTGTAATTTGTTTGAGCGTTTGCAAATAGCACCGAGACCGCATCACCCATAAAAGTTAGCAGAGGTTTTGCTTAACAAGGCGCTTTTGTCTGACCAGAGGAGGGCACTTGTTCAAACACACAAACCAAAGTGAAGAAAACAAAAGTGGCTCATCGAGAGAGAGAAGTCACTGGCCCTGCATGTACACACTCAGTATGGCATACTACAGCACTGCTATTTTTGCAGTACTGTGGGAATAGAATATCTAGATGAATTGCTACATATGTAAAAATGTGCATTATACAACCAAAGCACGCTGTGTGTGAGGTAATAATGCATTTCATAATGCAATCCACTCAGCTTGATCTTAGTCTCCAATGCAGTGCTGTTATTGTTAACTAAAACTATTAAAGGGGTATGTTCATTTTAAAATCGAAATAAACATGAAATGAAATTAGATTAAATGAAACATATTATACAATATTATTATATAAAACTTTGAAATAATATAAATATACAAAGCGTTAAAAAAAATAATAATCAAGACATTAAAACTATGCATTTTATTAACTATTTAGGACAACATTTACAATAATATTACCTAAAATTAATGCCTGGTTTTTGTTCACTTAAAATGTGAATAAAGCTATTATATAATAAAATCTAAAATGAATAATTATAAAACATCAAAATAAAAAAATAAATAATATAAAATATTAAAGTACATTAGATAAAATACTATAATAATTACAAAACACATAAACACTTAAATACAAAAGTTTAACATTTAAATTAATTTGAAATAACTGAAAGTAATTTTAAATCACTAAATGTAAAAATGAAACCAACAGAAAAGCTAAATCATTTGTGTATATAAAAAAATGCACATAAAAAATCTCAAATTGTAATTAAATTAAGTATGTTTTCTTTCAAACCTTTAACTGCAGAAACAAAACAAATATAATAATGTGATATGTTTCAATCAGATTATTCTATGATGTACAAATATGAATATTTTCATTAAATATGTAGTAGTAAAGCATCCCTTTTTGGGTTTAAAATTTGAACAAACCCAACAATCATTAGCACTTGTGAAATAAGGCTGTGTAGTGTGAGCCGTGATCTGGCAGGCAAAGAGTGTCTGTTTCTGAAATACAGTTTCTGGCCGCAGCTTTAGCTCGCTGAAGTCAGTGTGGGACAGGGTGTGTCCAGCTGAAGCTGTGATCGCTGTGACACAGCAGAGATCTGCACCTGTGTGTCTAGACAGAGACTCGCTCTCCTGGACCGCAGCCCGGCGCTTCTCTGAGGACACAATAAGAGACTGCTTATTTCTTACATGTTTTCACACACAATTTTATTACTCCTTGCAACAAGAGAACATAAATCATGGATAAAGTGACTACAGGCAACGCTGGGAGCATAACTATTAGAGTGGTGGTTGCCAAGGTGTTGCTATGCAGTTGTTAGATGTTCCAGGAAGGGCTTGTTTGTGCAAAACTCACCAGTACGATTCTATACATTCTTGGGGCATCGCTGGATGTGTGCTATGATGTTCTTTTCAAAAAGCAAATTATATATTGTTTGAGCACTAATCCAGATGTATGTAATCAGCTACCACCCAGCCCTGGCTGTGTTCAAATAATATCTTAGAGGACAGTACAGTTATCCTGCCTACCTTTCAGATGATGCCTTAAACGCCACCTACGTAGAGGCAAAAAAAACTCTTACTGACAGGCTCATCAAGCACAGGATTCCAGTCATATATCCAGGAGAGGGCAATGTTTAGCTTCTCATCTGTGATCCCCCCCCCCCAAAAAAAACCATCTGATTATTGGGTTTCCCCTGTAAAGACAAGCACATTATGATTAAAAACAACTGTTCTGCATTGAGACAAACATCTTTTCCTCATTGTTCAGAAAACATCTTTACAGGATGCGATTAATGCGCTCCGAATTATTGCTGTGGTGTGGGATTAAACAAATCCGCATTAAACACAAGAGAAACAAACCTGACGTGCAGATCGTGGAGTTATACCCTCATTAAATGTCAACAAACGCATCTGATTAACTCTTTTATTGCTCTTTCAAGCCCAACTGTTGATGGAAAATCAGCAGAGTTAAAAGATCTGGCATGGGCGATACGGCAAACAGAACAAGGCAGTTCCTTCCTGTGGCACAGAATGTAATGGCCTGGAAAACCATATCAATGTGCAAGTAATTACTCCATCATACTTCCCACAGTAGTCATCTGCCCAGGGATCAGGCATGATTGTTAACCCACCAGAACTGATCTCAAACTAGCACTCAGGGTCACTAAAACAATTTTGGACTGACACTAACGCACGGCCGTCAACATGGTCTCGACACCTAGGGCATCAATGAGGAGAAACGAGAAGGGGAATAAGAAAAACAAACCGTGCATGCTGTGATTTCATACGCTTAGAGGCGGCTCTGCTTCTGAAGACTTCCCACGTGTTTCAGAAGGAATACTAGCTCACTGCATGCTTATTTTAAAAAAATACTAGGTGCAACTGTGCTTTATGCAATTTTGTAGCTAAAAAAAAAAGACAAGGTCATGGGTTCGATTCCCAGGGAGTGCATGAACTGATGTACCTCGAATGCAGTGCAAGTCACTTTGGAGAAAAGAATGAATGCATAAATGCAAATGTGATGAAAACAATGTCCTTGCAAGGTTCTCTCAGAATGTCCTTCCAGTGACGTTAATAGAGCATTTGCTCAGAGCTTACTAATTGTCTTTTAACATTAAACATTATTTATACATCATTTATGGAATGTGTTAGTTATGAAACTTTTAGTTGAAAGTTCATATAATCTTTAATCTTTTTTTAAGTATATATATGTGTATACATTTTGAAAACAGGATGTTTTCATAACTTATTAGAATATATATTTTTGGAGTCTTTAATAATGTTCTCAAAACGTTATTGCAGAAATGTTGTTTGTACGTTTTTCATGGAATGTTTTGTCTGAAACTTTTAGTTGGATTTAAAAAAAATTTAAAACTCTTTCAAACTTGTTTCAAAACATTCAGAGAACATTCATAAATAACATTCACATAACTTTTGAATGTTTAACATGAATGGTTTTTAAACCATTTAAAATTGAGAGCAATCAGAAATAACATTTTCAATAACTTAATAAAATGTCATAACATTCTTAGAACATATCTGTGGGAGTAACCTGGCCTTTAATAATATTCTCAAAACATTACTTGTACATGATTCATGTTTCACTTCTGAAATGACTTCTAATGCCTTTTAAATGTATTTGTTTCAGAATATTCAAAGAACATTCATAAACAGCATCTTTGCAAAATTCTAAAGTTTTGAACATTGTTTTCATAACTTTAATTGTCAGCTGCTTTCATGCCACATTGTTGCCACATGATCTCATTTTGTTGCATGTTACAAATTACAGCTAATAAAAACAGAAAGTCAGGTGAATACAGTATCACAGTGTTGGACATTTTAGCAAACCGTGCATGCAGTTCACGTACTACAGCTAAGATAGCACGATATTCTGATTATATTCTGCATTTCTGGTTCATCTGACAGAAACTCTTCATTTCTTTGTTTTTGTTCTCTACGTGTAAGAATGTGTGAGTTTTTCAAATGAGCGTTTAAGTCTTACCAGGTGAAGAAATATGATTGCGGGGAAAGCAGTTTTGAAAACACTCCATGTCTCTTTAACACTCAGTGACAATTGCCCCAAATTATCCATTTATTTTTGCACAGGCCTGGTGACAGTACGTGTTTTCAGATATGGAACTCACAGCTGCGTCCAATTAATAACAACTTCATGTGCAACGCTGCAGCAGGCCACGGCAGAGGGAGGGGGTTCGGTTCGAGCAAATTTAGTTTTAGAACAAGAGGAACGTTCAAACCAGAGAGAGAGAGAGAGAGAGAGAGAGAGAGAGGAGGGAAGGAGAAAAGAGCGCACATCTGTTGACATCAAATTGTGGAACCTTGAATTCTTCTTTTTTTCAGTCATTGTGGTGTTTTACTACCACGAGTCCGAGTCCAACATCTGGGCCTGTTGTTTTACGAAACATTTCCCACAGATCTTTCTGTTTTGTTTGTCAATTCACAGACGTTTAGCGCATGAATCCATAAGACATGAAAGCGAGAGCATTGTATGTGGTCTCGCGCTCTCCGCCTGACGCAGCTGTGTCTGTTCGATATCCATCTAAAATCAATATCTGTTGATGATTATGGCCAACACTATTTATTCTTCTTGGGCTGGGATGTGGCCTTTGGTCAGCAGATGTTCGGCTGTGATTTGCATTCCTGTTTTCTTCCCATTTACCAGCAGATGTGCAGATGTTCAGAAATATAAAAGTTGTGTTCGGAATAGCTCACTATCATACTCGCCTTACTATTTGCATACTTAAGCCACACTTAACCGTAGGTTGTCGAGCCAAACATTTGATGAAAAGATGTTTATGCATTCTGAAAAGCTAAAACAATGGCTCTAGTTTTCAAAAAGAAGACAAGTATTGTTGACGAACAACACCTGGTTTCTCTGCTAGGGCACCTGTGTGAACTTGCAACACAGTCTCACTCCAACTCGTCACATTTTAACGCTTGGTCAAAACAGTTTTGCATCGTTGTTTTGTATCCCTTTTCAGTCCTTCGTTGTTTTAAATAGGAAACTCTTAGCGTCAATATGCTGGTGATTTTTTATTTTATCGTCATAATTAAAAGATATATTGGGTAAAACATTGGCATTATTGCATATATTTAGGGGTGTGATTTTTCAATGTAAACAGTCTAAACAGTATTATTTAAAACGATAGCATTTACACATTTATGAGCACGTAACCCAAACCCTGCTCCTAAACCTTCCATCTGTGAATAAAACACAAGACACAGCAGGCAGATACAACCACCGTCATCATTTAATTGAAAGATATTAATATTCCAAGTCTTCTGATGCAAAACGATTGATTTGTGAGAGGAATAGACGCGGTTGCAATCTCTGTCTTCCGTGTACTTCCTGTCTGTGCACGATTTCAAAAAAACGCTGCTTCAAAAATCCTTACGTCAAAATTGGTTATCATTGGCTCTTGTGTATCACGTGAACGATTGCGTCATGCTACGGGACTGGACACAACAGAGGTCCCCTCATGTCGAAAAGTGCCTAAAAAGGGTGCAAAACTGTTTCGACCAAGCTTCAACACGTGTCAAGGAACTTGAGGAGGACTGACTTTATGGATCCATTAAAAAATATTGGGGAAAAAATATTTCCAACTGACACGCTACCGCAAAAGATACCGCTTAAAACCATTTTTGTTGGTGAAAATGCTAGTGGCCTAAAGGCGGCCGTACACTGTGCGAATTCAGACAGGTCACAAGTGAGATCGTTTACAGACGCAGTGGTACACGGCACGTTTTTAAAACCTGCCGATTTCCGAGGCAATCACATTCACGAAGTTCCGCGCCAAAAACACGCACTTTGAGGAAGAGATCCTTCTCTTTGTGCCAGCAATGGCTTGCGAAAAAAAAAGAAAACAAAGGGCATGGCAAAGAGTTTGGCTGAAGGACAGAGAATTTAATATATATTCAATATTGACAGTTCCTTATTTATGGAGTATTAATATTTATTATATTATTTTAATGCTGCTCGATATATCATACAGCGCTTGCTGTTCTTTCCAGAGTTCAGCGAGTTTGTCATCTTTCTCGACAGTCCAAATTCTCCGTGGCGCTGCCACGATCATCTTTCTTCTTCTGTGGTTTTCTTTTTTAGCTTCTGATTGGTCATTTCCAGTTTGCTCAACAAATCGTCTCGTTGAACAGCACACACGTCACGCTTTCAACCAACAGTTTTATGACATGTTTAAAAATGATCGTATGTCAGGAAGTGCTCGTAAGGCACTCTGTGCGTCTCGTAATTTCTCACCCACCGTACGAGCCCCGACCATACGAGAAGAGATGATTTCCTCCAATAACCAAAAAAATCACATGCGAGCTCGTACGACCTCAAAAATCGCAGCGTGTATGCCCGCCTTAAGACTTTTGCACAGTACTGTATTTTTTTCCCCTCTATGGGTTATACTGTGCAGTATGCAAGCTCATATTAATTCTGGACGTGGCCAGTCTGTGAGTTTGGCAGATCTGTTCTTTCTGTCGTTCGCTGAGCATCTGCCCATAAAGCAGGTGGAATGTGTTCATGCAGTCCAAAGTTCAGAAAAGAATACATTTATAAAACGAGCATGTTGATGCACTGCTTTAATTAGCTGAAATATTTTATAGGGCTTACTCATAATGGCAATCATATTCAAAAAGAGGAGTTTTGTTTTTAAAGGCATTAAAGCGTCTCAATAAAGAAATGCTTTACTGTGATCCCTCTGAGATTCTGGGACTGGAACACAATGAGTGCTTTTAAATCTTATGAACTTCTCTGTTGGATTCACCTTGATTGATATAAGAAACATTCTCAGCGTCAAAAAGAAGTCGAATTTACAGTCACAACCAATTAAACATGGCATACAAAAACAGCTGAGAGGTTAACACTGCATGCTCGTTCATGCAAAACATGACTAAATGTTATGGTTGGTTGCCATTGTGTTGCTATGTGGTTGTTAGGGTATTGTGGACGGATGCCAAGGTTTTTCAGAATTTATTTATTTATTTTTGTTCACAATGTTGTTATGTGGTTGCAACCTGCTACAATAACAACATGCTATAGTACTGTGGGTGTTTGCCAAGATGTTTCTATGTGGGTTCTAAGGTGTGAGTGTGAGTGATTTGTAGCATGTTGTCAAGTAAAAAGAGTTGTACACCCTTAAGTCTCTTTAATATCGTCTAGTCTCTTGATACGGCTCTTGTCCCTCCTTCAGTAAAAATCTATGGGATTTATAAAAACAAATCATTAAAGTCAATTGCTTAGAAAATTAATAGCAGTAGTGATGCTTGACTTAGCAAACACAATTAATCAAAATTGGTAGACACACACACACACACACACAGCTTGTTCAAAAGGCTTCTCCCAAACTTAATTGATATGACACACTAATCTGGCATTTGTTTTGTGGTTTTGCCCTATGAGGAAGTATATTCACTTAACAAGCTATTAAATGTGATGTGATGTGACAGTGGTTTGGACGAGTGTCAACAGGAAGTGATGCGGGGCAGATAAAGCCAGTGTGTATGGCGTAATGGTTTGTTATGACCTACACTCTGCCGTTCATATGGAAGACAGACAGGGTCAAAATCTTTCATATGCTTAAAATTTGTCTGCCTTAACATGACAAGATGCATAGCAACCAATGAAATTGTTCTGTTTGAGACTATATTTGCATATGTGATGATGGTACATATAGAAATATCAAATGTCTTGATTATTCATGAAAGATCATAACACGTTCGAATTTTGGCACCGTTGGCGTTTCATAGTCCATTACCTGAGTTGGACTTTGGCAGACATGCAGTTGCACTAAAGGAAAACACACACGCAACATGTATCTACAACAACAAACAAATTTGGGTGGAACGGTTTGCTAGGAAAAACTGAGAAGTGTGTGGACATTGGCTCTCAGGCAATATTGTGCATAAACAAACCCAGAGGAAGAGAGCATCAGCCATAGTACACAAATAAACGTAAACTGCACAGCTGGGCACCTTTGGCTTCGCACCAGAACGAGAGGTACAAAAATATTTAGGCAGGCAGGGTTTGATTAAAAAAAAATGAAACGAAAAGTAACCGTGACTATAAAATGTCAAACGTTTTAGTTTTTTTGTTTGTTTCTTGGCACTCTGAAATCTTGGCACTCTGATTTATTTCAGAGAGCCATCTCCATCATGCTATGTTCATAAATAGGAGAAATAAAACCCTAGAGAAAACTGTTGTGGCTCAGAGGTTGAAATAAGATGTACAGCTGTACAACAAAATTAAACAGTCTATTCTGCTTTTAGATATTGTCTGTTATGTTGTCTGTCAGTGTTTTCCTTGTTTAGTTTTTGAGTACTTTTATTTTGAAAGTTTTTCTCAGACTGTGACTTGCTTCCCTTGTGTTTGTGTCTTGTTAGTTGCCATAACAATTAATTAGCTCCACCCCCTCCTTTATCCCTTTGTCTCTCTTGTGTTTGTCTAACCACTGAGTATTGTGAGTATTTTCCTCCTCTACAACTTTCTTGTTCTCCTTGTTTGATTTTTCTGTGTACCGACTTCGCCTTGCCTGTGAATTATTAGTTTTGCCACTTTTGGACTCTGTTAGCTGATCGACTGACCCTCGCTACTCATCTGGATTCTTCTTGTACGCTGTTGACTCCGCTATCCCTAGTTACCGTTTTTTGACCCTGCCTTTGTATGATCATGCCAGTCAATAAAAGCCAGCATATGGATCCGCACCTTGTCCATCCCCTTCGTGACAGAATAATCAGCCGAAAAAGGATCCAGCTTTTCCAATGGACATTAGCCAAGTATACAATACAATGTTTATTTATAGAGCACATTTAAAAACAACCAGAGTGAGAAAATAGTAAAATAAGAAAAACACTCATATAACAAAATAAAAACAACATGAAACAGCAATAGAATGAAGTTCATGGCCTTCAGACAAAATGTAAATCAAGCCTTCTGCACAGACCATCTTAGGAAAGGAAGGAAAGGAAAGGTGGCCAGGTATGGTTTCCCATACTAGGAATTGGTGCTCTGCAATTAACCCATCCAAGTGCACACACACAGAAGTGAGAAGTGATCAACCACGCACACACACACCGTGAACACACACCCGGAGCAGTGGGCAGCCATTGCTGCGGC
>JAUYWG010000053.1:770165-787229 GCA_034779775.1 Enteromius afrohamiltoni
CACGGAGTCTGTCCCCGAACTCTCGCCCTGCTCTGCTCTGTTCACGGAGGCTGTCCTCGAACTCTCGTCCTGCCCTGAAGTCCAATTAAAGACACACATAGTATATTATATTTAATATATTTGATTGTGCTTAAGTGGAACTATTACAAGTATACTTTAGGTACACTTTAAATATTTTGCATTTAAAGGGCAATATTAGACAATCCTGTGTAATAAGTGACATAAGCACACATTTTTAAGTTTATTAATAAGAAATATGCATTGTGCACAAGTAATCTTCCAAATAATGTTTTATTATTTTTTTAATAGTAGGTCTAGTTATCTGTCAGTAAATATGTTAATAGATATGAACTACACTTTAGTATGAAATAAAAAAACTTTCAAATATATAACTTTTTTTACTAAGGCATCACAAAGCATGATACTCAAAATAAGCTAATTCAGTTCAAATAGAGTTGTATGCTGGGTTCACAAGATTCTGTCCTTACCCTGTGAAGCGTGAGTGAGTCAGAGCGAGTGTGTGTGTGTGTGTGGATAGAAGAAGACCTCTTTATGCACCGGCCGTTAAACCATGTGAGAAATGGCAGCAGACGTGCACCTGCAGCTCTTCAAAGTGTCACATCCTTACATCAACAGCATGACTGCTCAGTGTTACGTAAAGCTGTACATTTACAACGCAGGTGTCGAGCTCTGTCTGATTACACAGACCAGGATCTACTGCCAAACCATCCTCTGCCAGCCCTTCTGAGGAACCACTAGCCCTGTTTTTCACAACATTCCCAGACACAGCCTTGCTCTGAAGTCTGTGTGTGACTGTGGATCAAAAACTTCAACTAAATTTAAATGTGACCCAGTTACTTTCAGCCATTATCCTTCTGATGATGTTCATCAGTGTTGTTATCACTGATAAAAACAAAACATAAAATACATTTTAATATATTTTTTTTAAATACTAATTTAATGAATGTTAAATACTAAATAAAAATGAGAAACTAATTATGTTAATATATGAATTGTGTTGAAATAAATTACAATACATAATATATAAACGGTATATATATATATATATATATATATATATATGCACAAAATAACATGCAACAAAATTACTAATATCTAAACTAAATTTAAAACGATGCCAAAATATTCATAAATATGATTAATATACAGCCATCACATTTAAGAATAAAATCAAATAATAATTTGATTTGTACTGTGCGGAAATACTATGAAACCGTTTTTAACATCTCATTGTTCACTGTCAACAAGTTTTTTTTCCATGAAAAGAAAGTGAATATGGAGCACAGTTGAGCTGCAAAATCCTCACTCATCTGCATGGAAGAGAGCAGCGCACTGGTTCTCCATTTGTGCTCCACAGAAGAAAGAATAACAAACAGGTTCACAACAACACGAGGCTAAGTGAATGCAGAAGCCAAAGCCACATCACACGCATTCAGCCTGGAGTATCACGACGCGTTACGCCAACAAAGGTCAGGAGAACACACATGGGAGCCAAAACACACAGAGCGGGTGATGTAAACTAGAGGAACAGTGGTGTGCCCCGCTGGATTCGCCTCTTCAACTGCTACCGGTTTCCATTTCCATTTAACAAATTCCTTGATAATGAATCCCACATGCGCTAATAAATGACTTTGAGAATTGCTTACTGGCTGGAGCAGCTGGATCCGCTGGAATGCTCGTGTGGTTTACTAACAGTTCACCATCTTCTGCGTAACTCACATGTGACATCTATTACTGTGCAGCTCAGACTCTTTTATTGTGTCTTTGGAGTGTATGGTGGTGAAAGCCAGGCAAACGACTCAAGGAGCCAAACCTCACCGGACTGAACTGTGTGCATGCAAAACTTCAGTGCATCTCCATGCAGTTGTTTATAGGCATATCTGGGTGGCTTCTGTTCTGTTCTTTCATTTGGAAGTACTGCATGCATTTAGTCTAATAGTGTTGAGTTTGGTTGTCCTGGTATGTCAATGGCTATAATTGATTGAGATGCTCTTCTCATTGGCTGCTTTATGTTTTAAAGTATGTTTGACTCCCTGCTTGAAAACAATACTCGATGAAAGTCAACTGACTGAAGCATTGCTTTTAAATATGAAAATAAGATATGTTGCTATCTTAAAGGCAATAAAACACAAAATATAGTGTTATAAAAGTACATTTAAAAAAATAAGAAAAAAATATAATCATCAGAGGGATGCAGTGAAACAAAATAAAATACATTTATTTAATTTAATTTTATTTCAATTAGCTGCCAATGCAACATTTATATAACATATATATTGCTATAATTAAAAATCAATAGAATGTTTGAAAACATGCCTAACAAGCATAAAACAAGAATAAATGCTTTTAAATTTCATTTTCAAGCATAAATGTAAGAATTTACTGTTTTAATAATTAAAAAATAAAAAATATATCATCTAATGAAAAAAAAAGAAAGAAAATAAATATAAATAAATAAATATAATGAATAAAATGTCATGTTTTTTTTCGTCTAATATTTTTAAGATATTAAATATATTCATAAATTAATTAAAAAACTGTTTAAAAACAAAGCTTGGTGCAGGTTACATTATTAAAACCATAATATAATAACTATAATATAATAATTTTCCGCATGATTACTCCAGTCTTGAGTGTCACATGATTCTTCAGAAATCATTCTAATATTCTGATGTACTGCTCAAGAAACATTCCATATTATTACATTCTCATTATTACAGTAGTGCTGCTTCATATTTCTGTGCAAAGTGTGATACATCTAAATATGTCAGGATTCTTTAGCATTTAGTTGAAATATAAATCTTTTGTAACATTATAAATGTCTTTACTGTCACTTTTGATCAATTTAATGCATCCTTGCTGAATAAAAGTAGCAATAAAGTATTTTTTAATGGTAGTATTGCTTGTATCTCTCTTCACTCACTCACTCACAGATGAACAGGATGTTGTGCCAACTTTTAGCCAATCATGTCACTGCTGCGTTGACTTCCCGTCTTCTCCATCTTCAAGTAAGTTTTGTTTACTCACAGCTGAGGATTCACATGAAAAGAGAGATTATGGACTATATAGCGTCGCCACTTTACACATAAAGACAGTCCTGTTGTCTAACAGTGGTTTTTCTGTTGGAGGAGCTTTAGGGTAACAGGATTCCAATGACGCATTTCATGGAACAGTTAACAAGGTCAAAGCATCCCATCAACGAACACCATATGAAACACAACAGCTCAGCTTCTTCATTCACACACATTCACAGAAAACACTTCACTTTCTCGTGTTTCTCCTCGCCTGGAAGTGCTTCCATGTGTCCAAATACAAAGCAAAAGTCATGGAAGCTGTGAGTGAATCACACTTTTCTTTCCTGCTAAAAAGAGTGGAACCATTAAAGAGGCAAACAAGAGCTTCTCAAGTGTCTTATGGCTTGTTTGTCTAAGCTTTTAATACTATTGCACGGAGATGCCGGTCTTCCTTGAAAAATAAGCAACGCTGTAATTGGTTTCAAGCTCGCCTGGAGAAAAATACTGCATTCAAATAAGCAGAACAAAATTAAGAGGTTACAGTTTTATAGCAATGCTAGATATTTACTAAAACTAAAAGAAAAACATGCAAAAAAATGTTTTCTTTAGAATTAAAAGAGAAATTATGCAGTAAAACATCATGAACAACAGAATTTTAATCAAAGACATTAATCAAAATAATTTATATATATATACATATGTGTGTGTGTGTGTGTGTGTGTGTGTGTGTGTTTACATCAAACAGATTATTAGATCTTTTTCAGATTAAATAACTAAATGAAGTTTCCCTGCAAAACTAATATATATATTTATATATATATAGGCTATATATACATACATATATATTTATGTATGTATATATACACACACACACATAAACATTATATACATATATGCATTATTTGAAATATAAAAAATATATTTGAAATAACATACAAAATATTTAATAGCATTACATAATAAAATGAAAACAAAAATGTAAATCACATTAAAATATGTTTTCCGAATATGAGTAAGGAATTGTTCATATCATGTATAATGTAAAAGTTACCATAAACATGCCAAAAAAGTCTTATTATATCTAAAAACATTTCCTTCTTGCATAATTGCTGAGATGAAAAAAAAGAAAAGAAAGATTAATTGTTTTATTAACTGAACTTATTTAATAAGTGTTGTAACTGTTGAGTTCGTTATATTTGTGATTATGCTAGTTTTTAAAATGCTATTATTGTCCTACTTTTCCTTTCCTTTCTTTTTTCTTTCCCACCAAATGTGTATCACGTTGGCGGTGCACAGAACACAAAGCAGAGACGGGGATGGGGGGACAGTATCGGGGACAAGTGTGAAAGGCCCCTGCACCTGGACCGGCGACATAAAGAGCCACATTCATTCACTGATGCCAACACAAATGTCAGCAAACACAAAAGCCTATCGTTTCAATCAGAGCGCCGTCTCATGTACATTATACAGAGCTCTCTTCACGTCACTGAATCCCAAAGAGCTGCAATCGATTCACTCAAAACTGAAGCAGATCTCACTGAAAAAAAGAAAAAGGTTTAATTGAGTGGACACAGATGCTGCCAGATCACGAAAACTGTCTAATTGACGCAGGAGAGTCATGCCAGAAAATCCACAGCTAACAGATTGTGGTTCATTAAAAAAAAAAAAAAAAGAGGAAATCTTGACTTTGGAAACAACACTATAAAGCTTTAAGATAAGTCTGCTTTGGTGGTTTTAGAAGGATTTTTGGGCAATTATGTTCTTAATTGTCATGAAAAATGTTTATATAATGTCAATATACATTAAAGATTTTTTGTTGGTTTTTGCACAGAACTATTGGGGGGGTTTTTGTTAGCTGCATTTGATTTTATATTGTCAAAATAAACTTTTTCAATTTGTCTGAAATCTGTTTATACATCTATTCATTATGTAAGCAATTAAATGAACATAATTACAGTAACATTAATATGCACTTATTAAGTAATAATAAAATGCATCTTTTAAACGCGCCCCCATTTACGTACGTCACAGAGTGGGGTTATTTTCAAATACCACCCAAATGTTTGCGCAAAGAAAGAAGGCGGAGCTATTATTCTGGCTTATTCTGTGTTGCTGCGGGCGCCATGTTCTGGAGACGCTGTGTGTCGTTGTGAAAGTGCTTCCAAAAGAGGACACAACTAGCAATCAGTGTTAAGAACAGTTGAACACAAATACTGGAGTGTGTTCAGCACATTTCCGGAGGACTGACTCCTGAAGCTGACAGAGCAGTCTATGCTGGCTGTGCACAGAGACTAGAAAGAGAGGCCATTCTACCTCTGCTGCTGACCACTCACAACCTTTAAGATAGTGAGCTTTTCTTATTAAAAGAAGCTGCTACGTACTATTCACTATTTCAGTTTTGAGCAGTGAAGGGAAGTGCTTGTTGTCTGTCATTACTCCAATCAGAAATGCAGACATGGTGTTATGTTTGCAAGTCACGTAAAAAGACAGTGTAAGTCATGATAATCAGTAATTATGTCTCCACTGGATGCAACAAATGCCTCATTTGGTTTTTTTTTGTTGGTGTTTTGGTGCCATAGCGCCAGGAACATGGCATCACATTGGGATAGGGGTGTAACATTTCCACCAAACGCTTGATGTATTCGGCCAATCAAAACGCACTGTATAGCTGGCCAATCAGAGAACACCTCACTTTTTTAGAACAATGAGCTTTGTACAAATTAACCTGATTTTTATGGAGGTGGGGCTTAGAAGAGAAACAATAATGTACAGTATTTGAAAAATGTAAAAATTAAACAGCATAAACACATTGCATTCAACTAAATACACAAAATAATGTTATTTTTTTTAACAACAGCATATGACCCATTTAAGTTTATTAGTTTACGTTGAAACTTTGTAATGCAAATGTATGTCAAATGAAATGCAAGTCTATAAATCTTAAATTGAGAGCTAGATTTTTCTGGAAAACATACACACACACATATATATATATATATATATATATAATAAATGCATATTTAGCATTTAATATAAATGCATGTTAATTGCGTTTTTGTTGGTAAGGCTTCAAATCCATGTCCTGACTCACAAGCCGCTCAGTTTAAAGCATTAGAACATCATGTGTCACACACGTTAGCTGCTGGCCTCCTTCCGCTTCACGGCTGTGCCCCAGCGTTAGGTGTCTGTAACATGTCTTGATGTGGGCCGTGGTCATGGTTTCTTGTCTAATCAAAGCATTGTGTCTGTCTTTGATGCGAGAGCGCAGTAATTAGTACACATCGCAGGATTAGCCACTTCCAGAGGCCTTTAAGATTTATTAGTCACTGGGCCACTCTCAGCTTTGAGTAGACTTGTTAAATCAATTTCCTCTTAGTCTTCCATTGTGGCCTTGCTCATCAAACCACATTAGATTGTGCTACAGTTGACAGATCTGTGAATGAAGACTTTAGGAGAGAGGTGTGAACTATCCACAGTGTTTCCTACAGAAGTGTGTGTTTGGAGAAGAGGAGCTTCCATCCCCCCTAAACAGTCTTAATCAAAAAACTGCTTGACTGACACTTTTTTGGGTGCCAGTTACCAAGCCAGCAATGTAACATAATTAATCACTCTTGAGATGCAAGAAAATTATATTATATGATTTTATAATGTTATGACAAGTTTTCAATTTAGAAAAAAAAATCATGTGTTCATTTATATGTACTACTACTACATAAAAGTTTTTTTTTTTTTTTCTACTACTTTTTTGGTCTTTTCTATTACTATTTTTTTCTTTTAATACCATTTTTATTTTTTAATTCTATTACTATTACATAATATAATACATAATACATACACAACATAATGCAATAATATAATAGTACTCAATCATATTGTTTTTTTTGTTTTTAATGGTCAATAAAATGTTATTTATTTTGTAATTTTATTTTATTTATTTAGATTTTTTTGTGGGCTGGGGGTCAGTATGTGATGCAGATGTAGGGCTTAATTGCCAAAACTAACTAGACAAATCCTGACCACCTGGCCTTACAGTAAATACATACAGTGAGTACAGAAAATATTCAGAGCCCCTTAAATTATTCACTCTTTGTTAAATTGCAGGCATTTGCTAAAATCAGAGTCACTCCTTTGTTATTTTAGCTGTGTGCTTTGGGTCATTGTCTTGTTGGAAGGTAAACCTTTAACCCAGTCGGAGGTCCTGAGCACTCTGGAGAAGGTTTTGGTCCAGGATATCCCTGTACTTGGCCGCATTCATCTTTCCCTCGATTGCAACCATCGTCCTGTCCCTGCAGCTGAAAAACCACCATTGGGACTGTGTTGGACAGGTGATGAGCAGCGCCTGGTTCTCTCCACACATACCGCTTAGAATTAAGGCCAGAAAGCTCTATCTTGGTTTCATCAGACCAGAGAATCTTATTTCTCACCATCTTGAAGTCCTTCAGGTGTTTTCATGTGTCTTGCACTGAGGAGAGGCTTCCGTCAGGTCACTCTGCCATAAAGCCCCGACTGGTGGAGGAGCAGTGATGGTTGAATTTCTACAACTTTCTCCCATCTCCAGACTGCATCTCTGGAGCTCAGCCACAGTGATTTTTGGGTTCTTCTTTACCTCTCTCACCAAGGCTCTTCTCCCCTGATAGCTCAGTTTGGCCGGATGGACAGTTTTAAGAAGGGTTCTACTCATCCCAAACGTCTTTCATTTAAGGATTATGGTGGCCACTTCTTAGGAACCTTAAGTGCAGCAGAAATGTTTTTGTAACCTTGGCCAGATCTGTGCCTTGCCACAATTCTGTCTCAGTTCTTCAGGCAGTTCCTTTGACCTCATGATTCTCATTTGCTCTGACATGCATTGTGAGCTGTATGTTCTTATATAGTCAGCAAAGGGTCTGAATACTTAGGACCATGTGATATTTCAGTTTTTTCAGTTGATGTGTGTACATTAGCGCTTTGTTTCCCGGCAGAGTGAAAATAAACGCAACACTCGCGTTCCCCGGAAATCCAATACAATTCAACCATTTGATGACTTCGACATTCCTGAAGGGTTTCCAGTTAAGTGTACCATATGCAACAGACGTTTAGCCAATGTTCTGTTGGCGTGACGTCTGAGGCTGAGACTATATGTACATTAATGAGGGGAAAAAATGAACTTAAATGATTTCAGCAAATGGCTGCAGCATAACAAAGAGTGAAAAGGGGGTCTGAATACCGTACCCACTGTCCTAAGCCCTAAAATACTAGTGTTAATTAACATTTTCCCTAACCAAAGTAGCAAAAAACAAACCTTGGCCAGATTCAAGTGTTTTTACGTCTTTTCCAGAAAGCTCATTGCATCTGTTACTTGTTGTATTTTTTAGTGTCAAATATACATCTATTTATTTTCCAGTACGCCTATTAATCTATATCTGCATAAAATGCTAATTATCCACATACAGTACATTCTCGAGTCAACACACTCTGAAACAATAGAAAGCAGGAGGAACAGAAGCACAAAGCAGGTATAAAGCAAACACTGAGCGCTCATTCAGACTCTCAGACAAACAGGTCCTGTTGCTCTGAATCTCCGCAGTCAGTGTTCAGCTCGCACTGCCAAAGCACAAATGAGTCCAAACACGCACCTGCAGCTCCAAACATCCAGCAATTACAGCAACGTTTGGCCTAAAAACCCGGCAAAAAACCCACTCGGCGTGGCCTTTCAGAGCCTTTAACCTTTAGCAGTGAACATAAACTAATTACATTCCTCATGCGGCGGAAGCCTTGGAATGGGAATCGCCATTGACGACTTAATTAGCGTTCGCCGATGTGGAGCGTGTAATTCCGCCAGACTTGTTCTCGTCAATGGCCTCTCATTATCTCAGTTCTCGGCCGAAGTGCCCCGCTGAAAACGCCACTTGCTCGGATGGAGCGACATTCATATTCCTGAAAATGTCAGCTGGGAGCCCTGACACAATGAGGCCCATTGTCGAGCGGCGCTTAGCCATCATTTCATCCTGTCAAAACAGCTTCTGTTTTAGCATGGACGTGTTAATGGGCCCACGGCTGGGTGTGAGAGCGTCCCAAGCCACACACATCAGACAGAGGTCAAAGGTTAACGCAGACTCTCTGATTCGGGTGGCTGGGATTTGCGCAACCTCTCCAGCGAAACGGAAACCGGGGAGGGAAAAGCAACGGGGCTGATAATATGATATAATTAGTCAGACAGTTTGTGGGTCAGAATCATCACGGGCTAACATGGGCTCCGAGCCGGAGAACGGGTGCAGATGGCCACCTGGACCACGACGGGGGTCACCGGGGCCCTGCAGGTGGACCGTGGGAGATGATGCCCTGCCAAGGCCTTCATTAAGAACTGCTGGGAAAATATGTGAGATTCTGGGCTATTTTGCTTCCTCTTCAAACTGGTGGAGCTAAAATATCCAAAATATACATTTGAGTGTTTGTTTTCTTGCACTTGCAGACTGTAGATGTCAGTTAGGATAACTAGTTTCTCATAAAAATAAAAATAAAATAAAATAAACAGTAGTACCTAATATAAATATATAAAATACAGTATATTTAAATATAAAATATAAATATATATATACACGTTAAATTTACATTTAATACTAAATAATACAATTTTTTTTTATTTAGAAAAAAAATCTAATTAGTTTATTGTATAAGTATAAAAGTTAACATTGTTCACGATTAATAAAACAATATCATATATGCAGTATGTTTCTGTATATCACTTAAAATATTTATTACAATTTTAATTTGATTTAATTACATTTTTGTAGTAAATATGTTCTAAAAATGTGTTTTTTCCTCAAAAAATCTAGTAGCACTTGCATGTTATTATATTATACATTGTCTTTACATCTTTAAAATATTATATTTATGTTATTATGATTTATTTTAAAAGAAAAATATCCCTTTTTTAAACAACTTTGTCTATAATACATCAACAAAATAAAAGTAAGAAATGTGAACCTGTCTTTATCCAGTCTTCAGATTTGTGCCAGTTAATGCATGTTCACTTAAAAAAGAGATATGATTATTTGCATTTGTAATACAAAACAATTGTCTTGGTGTAATTATTCAGCTCATAAGAGTACGGTGACAGCTATTAGTTGAAATTTCTATCCTGTTCTCCTGTGGTGTCTTGCCTTGAATGCACAATATAACCTCAGGGTATCTTTTGAGGTCTTGTATCTATTAGTATGGATACAAACCCACAGAGAGAAGATTTTGTCAATAACAACAGCAAACTCTCCCGTGCAGCATTAAGCAGGTATGAATGCACGTCAGTTATGTGTTAACCCCCATAATTACAGAGCCATTAAAGCGGTTTTGTGTTTAGACTTGTCCTGCTCTTTGAACTCTACTCATCTATGCTCTAAACCCGCCGGCTTTGATCTGAGAAATACGGTTTCGGGGAGTGGAGAAATTAATGATATAAATGTCAGCATGTGTTTGGATCTGTAACGTGCGAGAATGAAAAGTAGATGGCGATTCGTCAGGCTGAAGCATAATGGCATCGAAGGAAATTCCCACTTCCAAATGATTAAAGTCCCTTGCGTTAGTGAACGCGTGTGATCGTCTAATCATTTTCAGAAAGTCAATGAACTTGAGGCCTAAAGCGGTTTACATTCAGTCAAAACAGTTTGGACTCCCTGTTAACAAAAGCTTGTTACTCAAGCAGCAATCTTGGAAAAGCATTGTAAATACATAAGAACAAATATTGTTAAATCACATTAACTGATAGACAAACATAAATACATGCATACATGAAGGAACCTGAGCTGTGTTTGGAAAAGTGAGAATCTGAGAGCAAACCATACATTTTAGCCTGCTAACTATAACATTCATTGTGTTATTTTAGTAGGATTAAAATACAATTTATTCATATTTTGTATTAGTTTGTTTTATATTTGTATTTAATTTTAGTTAGTTTAAATTTTATTGTATTTTGTGTAAATATTTATTTGTTGTTTTACTACATCATGCTGAACATTAAGTTAATCAAATTCAAAATAAGAAATGCGACTCATTTATTTATTTATTATTATTATTTTTTTTTTTTTTTAGACTATCCAAGTTACAATCAAAATGAGAAGTGTTGCCTTGGTAACTAAACTAATATACATTTTGTCTTTTATTTTCTTTCATTCTTATTTGAGATAATTATTACATCTAGAACCATTGATATAATACACTTCTGGTGGGAAAAAGATTTGTTTTCTTTTACGATAAAAGTGTACAACTGGTCAATCCTCCACAAATACCACTCTTGACCACAAAACCTTTAACACTACCATAACATGAACTCTTCTAAATAACAACAGAATATTAAACACAAAACCAGTCTCCTGCTTTTTTATCTTATGCAACAAACACTTAACTTCAGCATTCAGTTGCAAAATTTACTCTCCAGATCCGGTCCCATGCAAAGCATTCTGGGAAATCAAATCAGCAATGCAGTTTTGTCAGCCATCATCATTCATGAGGTTCCAACACACATGCACTGAGAAATTACACTAAATAAATGCATTTTCATTTATTAAATGGAGTCAAATCTGACCTGTAGCTAACCTGAAACACGACCTGCTGTTTATGTCCAAGCCTGTTGCACAGAGCGCAGGTCACGACCCTGGATCAATTTGTTTATTCACTTCTCGTTATTGTTCGAGTTCAATGGACTGCTGTGGAGTGACATTAGAGTTCACTGTAACGAACATTGCATGAATATTTAAATGGCGTTTATTAGCTCGACAGCACCAGGCACAATGATCGACTGAAAAAAAAAAAAGAAAATACAATGATGGTGGACAAAAAAAAATCCATAATCCTTTCTAATACCCATAGCCATTGTCTTTTACAATGGTAAATGAGTGAATATGGCGGGAACAATGGTGTCATATCTTCAGACAGTGATGGCAGAGGTCAAGTGGATCTGGTTACCGCTTGTCCTCTGGGACAGGAAATGAGATCTGTCATAGACCGGATGACTTTCAAAAAACGCAGTCCAGATAAAAGGCCGTAGACAGCATTAGCTTGAGGAAATTATACTGCCCTGATAAAGGACCGTTCATTACGTTCATCCCGTGAATGCGCTTTCAATTGGATTCATGAGATAAAACGTTTGAAGTCATAAATAAATATGCTTGTGGAACGTAACTTTTTTTCACATGCATTCATGAAGCTACATTTAAGACCGGAAGGGGTCTTAAAAATTTACATTTGTCATGTGTTCCAGTGCAAACACATTGTAAACTCTTAAAGCAAGATGCGATGTGCAACAAAATGACCAAAAAAGGAAGCGAATGAGTGAAAAACACAAGAACAAATCTGCCTGTAATTTTCCTTCCCACTAGCAGTATACTAGCAATACTAATTTAATTGTATACATTTTCTCCGAAAACAAGATTTTCACACCTCAAGTAAAATGTATATTGAATATTAAGGATGTTCAGATACCTGAATTGGAAAACAAGAGAAAAGAAGACACTGCAGAAGATTTTTTTTTTTCAGCAGTGCATTCCTAATGACTATATTAGCTCATCTTTTAATTAGTTGTCATTTCAGTTTGTAGAAGGGCAAATTAAGGCTTTAAAGACCTGCAGAATCCCCAAGACTTTCAGATATTAACGGTAAAAAACACTTTGATCTTTTAAAATGTTAATTATCATTAAACTGATTTGAGTAATTCAATTATACAGGACGACACAAACCAACTAACAGAACAAAACAAGCACATCTTACATGTAATCCACTGCTGTTGATTTCCCTCCAAAATGATGTCACTTCCTGGATGGCGATGGCTTTAGTTAAAGGTATATGACGCAATTTATCGAAATTATTACCCAAAATAAGCGCTATTCAAAACATTTAGTTTAGACAACTACAAAAACAATATTTATTCATGCATTCTTTTGTTATTATTAGAAGTTAATAGAACACGGCAGAAAATATATTACAACATTTATAAAAAGTAAACTGTAGATTTATGATCTATTGCAGGATGTTGTTTATGTCCTGGCCAATGTCTGTCCACATTCAAATCATTCATCCCTGAAATTCTTTTGAAATACAAACTTATGTAAATAAGGGCTTCTTTTGTCCACAATTATGACGTCAAGAATTATGCATTTAACATTTGCAGATTGATCTATGTCATTGGAAGCGGAAACTAAGGTGTGATACGTGCAACGTTTTGCCTAAACTATTGCAGATGCAAATAACGAATGGCATCCTTTGACATTTAATGAACACTGCTGATGTCATGAGCACCTTTCACTTCATTAAACAATATATAATGGCCCTAATAAATTACCACAGGATTTAAGAAAACAAAATCTTTTCTTGTATTTCTGATTTTATATCTCACAAATCTGACATTTTCTTCTTTAAATTTCCGGGTTTGTCTCACAATTGCTCTCAGAATTGCGGCCTTTTCTCACAATTCACACTTTATTTATTGCAATATTTTTCCTCATCTTCGGACAACATATGTTTTACGGATAAAAACAATGTTTACAATTTTTATAGCAGTCAACCCGAGCCCATCTTTCACTTAAGAACAAGCTTACCCCTTAAAATTAATATTAAACAAACCAGTGTCAACAAATAACACTTCTCTGTGCTAATAGAGTCTATGGAGGGACAGATAGCTCTCAGGTTTCATCAAAAATATCTTCCTTTGTGTTCTGAAGACGAACGAAGGTCTTACGGGTTTGGAACGACGAGTAATTAGCGGCAGAATTTACGGGAAAGCACTTTATTTTATCGTCCTGTTCTTCATGTACATACTACTCTTATTGTAGTAATTGCAATAACTAGATACAAACCCTGAACCTACCCCACGTAGTTACTTTATACTACCAGTACTTGCTTGGGAAAGTATATCTCAAGTACATGTAGTGTAAAATAAAGTGATACTGAATTTTTCTTTTGGTGATTTTCTTTGGGGAAAGTGTGATTTCAGGATTTTTTGGTGCAGTTGTGCACTTCATTCTTGTCATTTAGATGCTAGTCGTATTAATTTACCTTCACTTATAGGGAAAAGGTTTTTGTATGCACAAAAATCAGTCAGATTCCTCCCCCGCAGCATATACGTCTTAAACAAACAGTTTACATCATGGAAATGATTCTTTAGGGTCATTTTCTGCGGTGGCTCATCAAACAGGAAGGGCTTACGCCCAGCCAATAATTACCAGCTAAAAGTACTTCCTCGGAAAAGACATCAGCGGTGTTTGATATTTCCTTTTACAGGCAGCCGCGGGTGAGGCTCACAGCTCTGTTCCCGGCTCGTAGGCTGGTGGAGCGAGGCCTACACAAACAGATCTTATCGCCACCGGCGTGCAGGCTTTGATCAGGATGTTGCGGCCGCTATGGAGCGCATTTAAACTAACCAGCGAGTTTCAATAAAGAGTAATATATGTGGAGTTAGCTAAATGTACATGACACATGTAATGTAGATACAACTGCTTTTGTCCTCTGCGTGAAGATGTCAGAATTTTGGTGCACGTTAGTTACTTTTGTTCCAACTTCTGAACTTTTCCAAAATATTGACCCTTGTAACGGGCCTTTATGCTGCGGTTGGAACTGAACTGCTGGTTTCGTCTGGCCAGAGGAGAAACAGCCCCCGATCAAGCATGGTTTCTCGCAGGGTTTTTTTCTCCATTCTGCCACCAGTAGAGTTTTGGTTCCTTGTCACTGTCGCCTCTGGCTTGCTTGGTTGGGGACACTTAATTTCCAGTGATTATCGTTCATTTGATTGCAGAGATATTACTTCAACTGAACTGATCTGGACAATTATGTCTCTGAATTCAATAATGAAATGCCTTTAACTGAAAAGCTAAAGTAATAAAACTGAGTGTTTACTCTTGTGATAAGTGCTTTGACACAATCTCTATATAAATAAATGCGACTTGACTTGACTATAAAGTGCAATACAAAGTGTTAATTTAATATCTGCTAGTGGCCCTTCAGGCAATGCAGAGATTGCAACACTGCATTAGAAATGCAGAAAACAGCAACACATGAAATCAGGAAAGAATGCATTTGTATTAAACATGTTTCCAGCCTATCATACAAATCTCTTACAAGTAAAGTAGCAATAACAGCCTGTGTTTTTCATGTCCATTTTCATCCTGGAAAACAGATTTTTTGATGCAAGAAACCTTGATGAACGTTAGAAATTGAACTGAATTGTTGCACTTAAAATAGTTTTGATGAAGCACGACTAAAAATATGAATATTTTTAACAGAAAGTTATTTAAAAAAATGGGAAACTCTATGCAAAGACTGAGATATGAGAATGGGAAATCTGACCAAAAACATTTTCTTGACTAAAATATGGCTGGTTTTGATGCAAAAAAAAAACTGAATTAAAATGCTGGCTTTCAAAACTTTCAAGATTTTAAAAAGATATTAAGGTCAAAAAACACTTTCATTTTCATATAAAATGCATTTCTTTTGACCTTATCACCCTCCCAAACAATTAGTTCAATTATTAATTTTTCCAGACCCCTTCGACGATTGGTCGATTTCATTTAAAGCAGTGTTTACGAGCATTTATCACTCCAGAAGTGACACCTACTGGTGAAGAATGAATTTGCATTTTCATCCAGACGAAAAGACCAACAAGTAGGTGAGGAATATGCTAATGTTGAATTTTGACGTCAACATGAAACGCCTTGGGACTTGTTTCAATGATTCAGCCAGAACTTTGCAGGACATTTTCATACACTTATAGCCATGTTACACACTGCATGAAAGATCATTTTCCAAAAATCAAAAATAGCGGCACTTTAAAAGATTTGAAAACTCTATGCAAAGACATGGGAGATGCAAGTATGGAAGAACTGACCGAAAACATTTATATTTCTAAAGTAGGACTGGTCTTGATGAAAGAAACCTTAACGGACATTATAAGTTGAGTTCAAGGGGGTTGAAATAAAATGTAAAAAAGTGTAGAACAAGTCTGAATACTAATTTGGAAGCACAATGGCTGCACCTTCACCAGTCATGCAGGCCCAGGCCAAGACCGCTCTCGACGGGAGAGTTCTCTCTCTATGAAACATGGCATCTCATAATCCCGTTTCGCTCATGGAGAGCAGTAAATTAAACTGTGGGATCAAGATGGGCGTTCATTCATTCAGCTTGTGTGGTAGACGCTCTCTCTCCATAACTTGCTTTTTATTGCCCATCGTGAACAGCCGAGTGTGACTGGCAGGTGTGATAAGTTAGCGTACCAGGGGCATGTGAAACAGAGAATATAGTGGACTAACAGGAAAGCAGCCGGCTGACAGCTTAACAATAGCGTCCAGCCCTGGAGGACACCAAACCTGCGCTGAGCCCAAACAATGGAAGCCCCTTCATCCAGTGACAAGATACCGTAATGGGAAGGTAATCATCGAAGAAAAGCGCCATCAAATATTCAAAAGCTGCCACGGCATGGGGTTGATTAAATATCGACTCCTCTGTTCCGCTGTCATGCTCGGCTTTGACTTCTCGCGCTGGTCCTGCCGTCTCAGCCTGTTGTCAAGCTCGAAGGCATGCAAGACTTTCCCACCTCCAGCTTTGGCCCCTCCAAACTGTACTCGACAAGAACCCGTTTTTAATGGACCTATCTAGTGGCGGTCTTTCACGGTGGCTAGCTGCCTCTGAGAACCGATGTGGGATTTCTGTTCTTCACATCTGAACGGCATCATAAGTGCAATACGTTAAATATGCAAATAAATAGTAAGTAAACACACACACACACACATATATATAGCACGCCTACATAATATAACAATATATAAACACCCTTGTGGTGTTTTTTTTACTCTTAAAAGGAACAAAATCTGGACCATTACATTTTATTGTCAAACGTGATAATATTTCCAGCTTCAAAAGTTCTACATTTAAATGCAATAAATTGCAAATGCAAATAAGTAAAGACCTAGCAACATTAAATATTGTTTTGTGGAAAAATTACTGTACTAATAAAATACCAACCCTTGTTGCAAGTGTTGTAACGTGCATTAAAAAAAAAAAAAAAAGTATATAT
>JAUYWG010000053.1:788420-812636 GCA_034779775.1 Enteromius afrohamiltoni
ATTATATATATATAAAATATTAATTTTAATAAAAATATAATAAATAACATGCTAATAGTCACTATAACAAAAGATGAAAATGCAATGTTAAAAACGCAAGGCGTATCTTAAAAAATGCATTATTTTTAGTACATTTTTAATGATTTTATTCATGTTAATAGAAGATTAATGCTAATACCTAATAATAATAATAATAATGCATTCAGTATAGCAAAATTTTTTAATATATATTTTACTTTGCACTTCAAATTAGCAATATGTAGCTGATTAAATATTTACATTAGCATAACTAAAACTAAGATTTTACACAATTTTAAAAGCAACTGATATTTGCAGGTTTGTCACCTCCTGTAAACCTTTTTTTGTTTTTTCGTTGTTTCTCGGACAACTGGACAGCTAAAACTTTTGGGGGGTGAAAATCTAAAACCATAGGTCTCTCTGTAAACACTCTGAGCGTTACATTACATTGCATATTTTGCAAGAGTCACATTTCTCAGCAGCGACATTTGAACAAACAAAGCTGCGAGATATGTGCATGTTCACTGTCCAGGCTGTGCTATCAGCACGATCGTTTGTTAACAGGATGTTTATATATCTTTCATTTGCGAGCAAAATCCAACCCAGCTCGGAGGTTGACCTAAAAACTAATTGAGCAGTGAACATGGTTGTTCTCACAGCGCAGGACGTGTTGGGAAGTGGAGGTCAGCGGGTCACGCTGACACATTGTCCACCCCCAGTGTGAACATAAACATTTTAGAAAGCCTTTTGACCAAATTAACGGCTCTTATGAAAGCAGCGAGGGCAGACAAAGATGTGTCTGTTTGTCCGGGAGGTCTCGGGAGGAATTCGCTGGACTTTAGCATGTGAGATGTTTGCCTCTGACACAGGATGCTTGTGAAATCGTTTTTGGATTGACTCTCAACAGAAGCTGTTGCAACTGTTCGCCACGTTCGGCCAAAGCCTTCTGTCATTGTTTTACAGGCTGACTAACAGTTCACTTATCTCACAGAAAAGAGTCGGATTCAGCAATAGCCCAGGCTCTCCAGTGCTTCAAGAAATCTAAACTGACCTCATTTGCTTTCTTAATGCACATTCCTGGACTGTGCTGGACACATTTTTAAGGGCTGTTTTAAGGGCATTTATATGATTTTATTGTATAAATAAATTACATTTTGTGTGAATAACTTTAGCTTCACTTTAGTTTCAATTTGAAAATGTTGTTTAAGTCACAATTTGTTGAATTTATACTTTGACACAATGAATATTATTGGATAAATAGTGTATGTTATGCTCTATTTTTATAACTAGCCACCTTATTTGGTGTAAAAACATTCTTTAAGTAAATCACTTTAGTTTGGACCCACCCACATTTAAGTGTCTGACTCACAGAAAACGTGAGTGGCTGTTACTATAGCAAACACTCACCTGTCTGATTCACTGTAATTAACGGTTTTGCCTTGTTTCACAGTTTGATTTGTGCACGTGTTTGTGTCGTATCTCGTCCAGCAGTGCTCCAGCTGGTTTGGCTAGCTTTGTGAAAAATTGAGTTTTGGAAAAACAAGGTGCATAGGAAATGACGCGCACTTCAAACTACAGTAAGACTCATGAAGTGACATCATAAGTCACTTAAAACGAAGTTGTTTCAGAAAACAAATTTAACAAACTAGCTCTTGTTTTGTCTTTTACACACACACACACACAGTGATTTAACAAGAGATTGTATTTATTACAAAAGTTCAACAAAATAATACCTGTTTGATAGTTCTATTTAAATACATGTATTAATAAATTAAATAAAAATTCTAATGTACATCATTTCTTATATATTTAAAATTCATATGTCCATTAAATATTTTATTTTATTAATATTAATATTTTTATATTACATTTTTTTATATTAATATTTTATTTTATTACAAATAACTTATTCATAAAACAGAATATCAAACATTTATTTTGACTCATTTGACATAAACTAACAACCACCCAAAATACCCTAGCAACCACATAGCAACATACTATATACTTCTCAGAACACCATAACAAGCAACATAACTCCCTAGAATCAACCTCTCAGAACCGCTTTTAGCAACCAATTAAAATACGCAACCACGTAATAACATGTCTTACACCCCTCAGAACACCTTAGCAACCAACTATAACATTACATTCCAGATTATAAAAACAATGAACGGAATGTATTTTCTCTCTCAAGATTATCACTAATCTAAAAGTAATCAAAAACATAAACTGTGTAATATATTCCATTACTACTGTACATACACACACCATTACAAATGAATTATCAGTAACGTCTTACAATTACAAAAATTCTAATTCTGTCATTCATCTCAGCCTTAACCCATTAGACCTCAGTTCCTCTTTGGAACACCAATTAAGATATTTTAATACATTTTGAGAGCTCTTTAACACTCCACTTTTTCGGTTAATGACTTTTAATTGAATTTTCTTCTTTTAGAACAGTAATATAAAACAAAAAGCAGCTGTGCAAATTTAGAACCCACCCTTGGTAGACTTACTAATTAAAATAAAATAAATAAATAAAAATAGAACTACATTTATTACATAATATAATTAAAGGACTAGTTCACCAAAACAAAAACAAATTTCACAACTGAAATGATCCCAGATCAAGAAGCATAGCAAATCATCAGTAACACAGTCCCGTGTCATCAGTAGATCAACCTCGCTTTTGCGATGCTTGGAGAATATTTTTTGTGTGCAAATAAAACAAAAATAACACAATTTTCTCCGTGACTTACGTCTTCCGCCATTTTAGAGAGCATCTCAGCTTTAATGTGTTTGACGTCATCAGTCTTTTACATCCGAGTGAAAGCATGCGTGTGTGAAATCTGCGGCTACCTAAAAGAAAGCGGAAGATGTAAGTCATAAGAGAAGAATGGTTGAGTATAGGATGTTATTTTGTTTTCTTTGCGCAAAAAAAAGTCACATGGACTTTTTTACCGATGTGCTTGCTATGTTTCTGGATCTGGGATCATTTCAGCTGTCTATGGACGGACAGATAGCTCTCTGATATCATCAAAAATATCTGCATTTGTGTTCAGAAGATGAACGGAGGTCTAATGGGTTTGGAACGACATGAGAGATTTTTTTAGGTGAACTAACCCTTTAATATAACTATGAAATTAATAAATCATTTAATATAATCATTAAATAATAATAAAATATGTTTTACTAAGATTTCAGAAAAGATACCACAACAGTAAAAGCTGAATGCCATAAATGTACAGTTTCAACATTAGATCCATGTACACAAAGAAAATTTTCCACAAGCTTACATTATTCTTTAGGGTCTCAATGGGAAGTTCGTAGTATAGTTTATTTTAAAATTTCACAAAGATAGAAAAACGCTTTTAAAAAAGCAAATTTTCCCCTGTCAAAAACAGCTCTTTAGAAATCACTCTGTTCTGTGTACTTCCCCTTTAAATCGTCACGAGCTCCGCTGACTCCGCCCCTCTTTTCCAAGGTGCTCTCTGAGGATCTTTTTTTATCCGTATTCATAGTGAAGCTTGCTAATTATCACATTATTAGGAAAGACGATTTGTAAAGATTCATTAAAAGACATTATACTCACTGCTTCTGATGTATGATTCACGCCAAACATAACGTTAATCCTCTGCGTCTTCAGTCACTCAGATGTCAGGGGTAAATGACTACTGCTCTGTTCATTAATACACTCAACAAAACACCTCAATCTCTTAGGAGTCTTGCTTGTCTCTGCGTCTCGGTCTGATGAAGGCTCACTCAGGGCGGGTCTGAGGTAAGACACCAGTTCAGTCTGTGTGACACGCTGCTGTCAGTCAACTATTGTGGGTGTGGCCTCTGACGGTGTGACGTCACACCGACATGCATTTGAGAATGACTTGATTTCAGAAGGGGCAACTTATTTTTGATAAATTAAGAGAAAACTACTGGTGGATCTTTATCATTGTAGGGTGGTTGTGTACACACACTCCCAACACACATCTCAGTCCAAACTGCTTGAAAAAGTGCATGTAGCACCGGATGACCCCTTTAAGAGTTCAACTGAGATAATATCCAACAAGTACACAGTTAATTTGTGTTCTAAAGATGAATGAAGGATTTGGAATGACATGAAGCTGAGTAATTAATGACAGACCTATCCCTTTTAAGTAATCTTCCCAGCAAGGTTTGTCAGCATGTTCTCAGTATAGCAATGTGTCTTGGTCCAGTCAGCCCAGGCCAAACGTGAGTACGGCAGGGACATGTGGGGACAGACTTGACTTCCTTGCACACGCTGACTTTATTAAAGGCGTTTCACCATGGCATGCTGCACTTCCCTTATTGTGATGCAGCAGCCTACATTAGCCGGGCTTTCATGTGGGCACGCGTGTTTAGCATATGACCGTACGGATCCAAACGCTGCACCCACTCGGCACGGCGGCTGATCAGTCACTGCCCTATTTCTGAAACTCAGATTAAAGGTTTCTGTTTGTCTTTGGTTACTTCCAAGTTATTATAGGCCGACTATGACCTTGGTATATTCTAAATTAAAAAGGTTATGTCATGCGCTGACTGTAAAGACATATAATCTTTTCCCTCTTTGCTCTTGCTTTTTGTTTTTCTCCCTCTAGTTAATCACATCCATATAATTGACGAGGCTGCAGTCAGAGGAAAAAGTGAATCAAATGACTCAATTACACGTATCTCACGATCTCTAGTGTCTTTAGTAGTAGTTGTGACAGTAGTAAGTGCTGTTGGGTGTGGATTTCGATACACGATCAATTTTTTTGGCCTTTTTTTGTTTTTTTCAGGTTTTAAAAACTTTTTAAGATTTGTTAGGTGCTTTGCTGTAAAATAGGCCAATGATGTAATGGAAGAAAATCATTTTTTTGCTGTGCAAAGGCCCTTTTGACTGGAACACCATGTAGCTGTCACCCAAAATATCCTATAGGAAACCATATACTGTAGCAATGCCATGGCAACCACACACAACAAATTAACAAGACTTTTTGCATTGCTGTCCATCACAATGCTGTGTTTTTCTGGGTAGTTTTACATGGTTAAATCAGTGGGGCTCAGTGTTACAAAATAAGTCAACGTGAACAGGCCTTTAACTGTGCAAATGACCATCAAAGAAAAACATAATATATGTTTATAAAATTACTATTCGCAATCACATAAGTCGTCCAGATGCTGTTTACGTCACAGTATTGGGAGAGTCTTTAGTCGCAGAACAACAAAAGCCTCAAATCAGAAATAAAAACACACTCCTCACTCTCAATGTTGGCATTGTTGCACTAAAACCATTAAAATTCTTCATTTAATTATTTTTTGGTGATTGTAAAGATTTCCTTGAATGAAATAATTTTCCTAAGATTACTAAAACTAAAAAAATAAATAAATAAATAAACAATGCCTTTCAAAAGTATTCATACCCCTTAATTTATTTTTACACTGTACTGTGCTCTTATGTTAAACTGCTTTAAATTACTTTTTTCCACATTAATCTACACTCCATTCACCATAACTGTAGAGCAAAAAAAAATTGTTTTATATCTTTGCAAATTTATTAAAAAACTATTTCATTGCATAAGAATCTGGAAAGGTTTAAATTTAGCTCAGGAGCATATTGCTTGTAGATGTAACTACACTTGTGACAAATTTTATTGAATTGGTATGATTTGGAAATTCACACACATCCTAATAAAATGTCTAACAGCTGATAATGCATGTCACAGCAAAAAACAGACTTTGAGGTCAAATCAACAGCCTATATAGCTCAGAAACAGGTTTGCGTTTGGGTACACATCTGTGGAAGAGCTCAGAAAAAAAAGTTGCTTTACTGAAGAGTCACAGAAGCATGTAGTCTCCATTAATCTTAATAGGAGAAGTTTGAAAAAACAGGACTCTTCCTGGATCTAGCCTCCAGGCCAAACTGAGCACCTGATGGAGAAGGGCTTTGGTTACCTTGGTGACCAAGAATCTGATGGTCGCTCTAGTTGAGCTCCATGATCATATGTGGAGACAGAAGAAATCTACAGAAGGACAAACATCACTGCAACACTTCATCAACTTGAGCTTTATGGTGGTGTGGCAAGACTCCTCAGTTAAAAACACACTTGCAATTTGCAAAAAAGCATCTAAAGGACCTTCAAGACTCTGAGAAACAAGATTCTCTGGTCTGATGAACCTCAATTTAAGCATCATGCTTGAAGGAAAGCAGCTCTTTTCATGACTGTGCTGGTGTCAGCCTCATGCTGTGGGGTTGTTTTTCAGTGGCGAATCCTGGAGTCTGGAGAAACCTGAACATGTGCATCTGCCCCATCCAACCTGACAGAGCTTGAGAAGTAAACGAATAGCAGATAATTGCCAAATCGCTGGTAACCAAAGCTTTTCCCATCAAACAAAAAACAATTCTTGAGACTGTAAAGATGCTTCTGCTAAATAGTTAGTTAAGGGTTTGAATACTTGAATACTAATTTTTAACAAATTTGCAAAGACAATTCTGGTTTTGCTTTGTCAGAATGACCTATGGAGTGTAGATTGATGTGGGGCAACAAGTCATTTGAAGAAGTTTAACATAAAGCAGCAAAATAAAATGTGAAACAAATGGCACATATATACAGTATATATGTGTGTAAAGTTATTAAATGATAAAAATATTAATAAAAAATCACATAAAACGATTAAAACAAACTACAATTAAAACAATTCCTTGATTTTTTGTATTAGGCTATTCATTTTTTTTTTTAAATGAATAATAGTTTTGGTTTTATTTTTAAGTTTTAATATGTTTTATTTTATTTCATTTAACATTTACTTTAAGCACCTCAATATTTCTTTCTGTTTTTAGTTTGTAATTAACTAACTCTGATTCCCATCGGATGCATTGACATTCAGACATTTCCAAACTCAACAGTGTTCAACTTTTAAAGCATCTCAAATCAGTTTGTAAGTCAATGTGTGTTAATAATGATGAAAGAATATACATATTTTGACAATCTGTCCACTAACGGTCCAAATACTCGAGGCCACCATATAATGAAATATTAGCCATCAACCCGTAAACCCATACTCTTCCACTTCTTCAGTAAGATCAATGACTTTTCTGTTCTCCTGAGACCGTAGAGCTAATTTAGATCTAAACTAATGACCAGACGCTTCGCACAATCAGTTTAGACATTCGGACAAGCAGAATAAATCCATTGTGTGTGTTTAAAGGAACACTTCTCAATCCAGCACGACTTTCTCAGCGTCTGGAATGAAATGACCCTCATGCCTGTTGATTGGATTTGTTCAGCTGTGATAGAAATCCTTTCAGTTGAATAAATCTGCTTATTTCAAACCCCCTAAACCATTCACTTCCTTTCAGGCCGCTTTTAAAAAAACACCAAAACAATAGTCCACTTTTACCGTAGCTCTGATGAAATACCGTTTGCTTTGCAGCAAGGAAAATAAGCAGACTGCAAAACAGAAAAACGCACAACCCGAGCAGCACGCATATCATCTCTTTCAGATGCATTCTCATGCAAGCAAAGCAAATTAAAAATAACAGGATTAACTGTCTTTTTTTTTTTGCTCGCCGTCAAGCACACAGATCCGTTTCTGAATTCCTGCCGGTCCTTGTGTTCATGCTCAGGCTTGAGGTAAACATTTGTAAACACAGCTAATCAATTTCATGGAGGGGATATGACAATGATCTCCAGCTGTGTCTGCAGGGTGTC
This sequence comes from Enteromius afrohamiltoni, assembly GCA_034779775.1. Taxonomy (NCBI): domain Eukaryota; kingdom Metazoa; phylum Chordata; class Actinopteri; order Cypriniformes; family Cyprinidae; genus Enteromius; species Enteromius afrohamiltoni. The sequence goes on from JAUYWG010000053.1 coordinate 796,151, forward strand.
CAACTGTGCAGTTACAAGACCTCGCCTGCAAAGTTCCCGATGTCGCATTAAATGCATAATCATTCATTTCACGGAACGGGCCAAAGCTTTTTCCCCTCCAGTTCTGCCCCTTAAACTCGCCGTCAAACTTTAAGAAGTGACAAGCATCACGGACAAGCTCAGCGTTCAAGTCTGTCATCCATTATCCAATACCGTAGCGACTGTAAGAAACACTAAATACTTAACAGGCCGCTCTAATTGTGCTGTGCGCTGCCTCTTGGGGCAGATGTAATTAAGTGAGCCAAGTTAGAGCTAGTAAAACAGTAGGCCCAGATGGAAGCTCCATAACTCACTCAAGTGCGCCATTAAAACATCGCAGAAACAAGAAACTTAAAGCATTTAGAATTATTACGACTTCCTTAGGAAAGGAAATGACGATTAACAGACTCTTGAAGAGCTTGAGTCAGAGCTTAAACGACAACAAACTGACATCGGGCAAAAAATAGTAACGTAAAACAGCTTGTGAAATACAATATGCATATTCTGACATGGGATGCATGCATGTCACCGCATAAGTCAAGGTCGAATAATGCAGTGATTAGCATGTGTGAGATATGAAGAGAAATGAAGATGCAGTGTGTCAGTCGACGCGACCCCAATAATATGAAATTTAGCCCGCTGAATGCGACTATTATCAGGGGAACTAGCAACAAGGGGCTAGTTTTAAGTAGTGATTGGGTGTATTTTGGTCGCCAGAAAACTCACAAATTCGAACTCTTTCATGACAGATTGGAGCAACATCTTGGAGAGAATTTAGAATGAACATATGTCCTCTGTATCCTCTTTTGCCTAAAATGTCCAGATTTTAGATTTTGTTTCCTATTGTTTTCATCCTTGCTGAAGGTAATGAAAAAAGTTAATCATCAACCAGTCGTCACGTGAGAAAATGGTAAAGCAGTACAAATAGAGAGACATTTATTAGGAAAACCAAAGCCAAAACCCAGATATTTTAGGAAACTAACAGAAATCTTGTCTTATGGCAGAAACGTTGAAAGGCGGTGGTCTAATAAAAGACTTTAAGTTGTTATTTTGTTTCTCAAGTAAATGTATATTGATGATACGCTGCAGAACAAGAAACAAATGCTAAAAAAGAGTGTATAGCCATTACATAAATGCTCCATTATTAGACCAGTCATACATCCTCATCTTGAGGAGGTTAAAAGCAAATAAGGTAACGTGACTGAGTGTGCAAAACTCAAAAACACTAATCCCTAATCCTCTATGATTAATGACGCAGAGACTAAATAGTTATTTTTTTATGCATATAACAGCACTGATTTGTCTTTTAACGCTCCTGTCGCATGTAGAATAGGAAGGCTTTTGGAAAATCTGCAACACCACCACCCAGGGAAACCGATCCCGCCCCTCCCAGCTGCCTCTGGACGTGCCGTAATGAGGCACAAAGACAGGGTGTAAGATACTTGCATTCTTCCCAGGGGCAACTCCAGCTGGGAGCTTGACACTAATGCAAAACCCACAGCCGAGAGACTGACATCTCCGCCAACTCTGGCTAATATTAAAGCCCTTTGAAACCAGGCCCTGTTTTAATGGGCTGGACGACAGGGGAGTGGCCGCGAAAGGCTTTATACCTGGATGAGCGGAGGAGATAATTAGACCTTAGTCACAGCCAGGGCTGCTTTTGATAGCACTTTAATAATCCCTGATGCTTCTGCGCTTTTGAGCACACAATAATAATTGAAGGTGAAATCAGATGATATTTTGGAGTTGATGTCATTAAATTGTTCCTGATGACATAAGTGCAGCCTAATGCACAAATATAAATGCAATGATAGTTCCCAGCACCACCATCTAATAATAACTAATTGCATGTGGAAAAAATTAAAACGCGTGACTTTTCAGCCTCTGAGTGAGAAAAAGTGCATCGATACGATTTCCAAATCAGCCCAAGTCAGCCCACTTGACATATTTGACCCCGCAGTCTTAAGTTTGCAGCAATAGGCAAAAGTGCATGATTGATTTTGCTTTTATGGCAAAAATGATTAGGATATTAAGTAAAGATCATGTTCCATGAATATATTTTGTACATTTCTTACTGTAAATATATTACAATTAATAATAGTAATATGCATTGCTAAGAACTTAATTTGTATACTTAATTAGTATTTATATTTTTTTGCACCCTCAGATTCCAGAATTTCTAATCGTTGGAGCTCAGCCAAGTGCTGTCCAATTATATCAAACCATATATGTACCATGTGCCTTTCAGATGATGTGTAAATCTCAAATTAAAAAAAAATTACACTTATGGCTTATGGTTTTTGTGGTCAAGGGTCACATATTTGCAAGTGAAATGAGAGAAAGAAAAAAACAGCAAGGCGGGGTTCGATTTTATCCTGTGAGGATTGATTGGAGGAAAGAAAACGGAGAGGGCTGACGTCAGCTCAAAAGCAAAAGTCGTAGAGCAACTGATGGACATGTGAATCATTATCACGACTGTGCATGCACAAAAAAGCCACTTTTGGTGTCACGCTGACCCTAAATCTTATAATTTGAAGGCACGGGCTGACGAAATGACAGGTGCTGCATGCATTCTGGATAAGTTTGGCATGCGCAAAATGCAGGAAAACATGACTCAAGAAAACCTAGGAGCTAAATCCAGCGCTCGTATTCAATGCAACTCCGGCTTAAAGACCTGATCGCACACGTCGAAGCGGTCGGCACAGAAGTATTTATATCGGCCTGTGTTTTGTTTCAAGTCAGATGGACTAATGGTTGCCATCTGCTGGTGAGACCCAGTGGAAGTAAAGCATGTATTTACACAAAATAAATCTCCAGGGAGACAGCCAAGTGCACATGAAATTACAGGTCTGCAGAATCTACAGCACCGACAGCTGACTGTCAGAGCTGGGTGTGTTTGTTTTGGTGGAGGGTTCCTGTTGCTAGCCAATCGAGAGGCCAATACTTCGGTCTTTGGGGCCTTGGCAAGTGGCAGCTTTTTAAAAAGCCAGGTTTAAACTCAATAACGTTATGCTTTTTGCACAGGTTTCGTAGAGCGAGCGTGTCCAGAATTTGACAGTGACAAAAAAGCCCGGGCGTAGAATTTGTTTACGTTCCCATGGTTGCTCCGTGACATCAGATGTTTATGTTGGAAAGGGAATTTGACAGCTTTACGGGAGAAGCACTTGCACGATGCTTTGCAGGCTTGGAGTATGCGCTGGTGATGCGCTCGGACGCGTCACACATGTCTTTGCCTGAAACCTGACCCGTGAATCACGTTCTTGCACTATTATCACTGCTACGGCACATCTGGACCAAATGACCGTGTTTGAAGGTGCTAAACTTGACTTGGCAGGCTGCAATCATGCTTTTAGCGTAATAATACTGCACATATTTTAAAAGGAAGATTAAACTGTTCGTTTTATGATGCACGCAGCAGATTTAGATTAAAAGTGTGAGGTAAGTGAAAATGTGGATTTAGAACTCACTAATAAAATTGGTGACACTGAGCATATGAGACATTTTAATAAAATAAACAAATACTATTGTATAAAGTGAATCACACAGGTCCCTAACACAGTCAATACAGTTATGATACTGACCATATGAACTGATTTCTTTTACTCAAACTTTTTTTGGGGACAGTCAAATTTATAAAAATAAAAATGTAAGAAAACATTTTTCAATCATTATTTTAGAAAAGTGTAAAATATATGTTTTTTCACTTCTGAAATTTAAAGGATTATATTATAAACAAACATTTAAAAAGGCAGTTATTTGAAAAGATGATGCTGAAATATCAGCATTTTCTCTCTCATTCTCTGGGAGTTCACAGTAGATATCAAACGAGATCCTATTGCACACTGAGCGATGCAGATGTTTTGAAGCACACTCTGTACACGGACACGAGATCATGGCACATCAAAGAGACGTTACTTTGAGTAACTTCAGCTGAAGGGTGTGTTCAAGTGAGTAAACAGGCATTTTTGACTCATGCACAGGGTGGTATTTGAGGATTTATGCGTAAGAATAGTCAAATGACACAGTAAGAGCTCATCACCCGGCTGTGTCACTGTGGTTAGGGAATTTCCTCTGTAATTACCTGAGCGATGCCTCTGCACCTGGAGACGATGCTGAACAAACCCAAGGCTTTACTGTGACCGCTGGAATGTAAACACGCTTCCTACAAGTCGCAAGGGCCAAAAACGTCAGTTCACGCTCTGAGAAATCAATACACACCACATGGAGACAATAACTGCTAAATAAATTTGTGGTTTTCTTTCATTCGGTCAATATTTACTCGCATTATTCCAAACCCACATGACCTTTTACTCCAGTGCAACATAAAAAAAACGACATTTAAAGGAAAAAAGAGATCAGTTTGAATGCACTGTATGTGAATCTACACGATTCATCTCATATCTTATTTGTGCATGCATGCATGCAATCAATCTCGGCATGTTTGGTTAAGAGATGCACGAAAGCCAGTGTCGTTTGGTGTCATGCACCAACGAGATTCGAGAGCTGTGGTGGAAAATTTTCAGCGAAAAACAACTTAACCCTCATGTTGTCAACCCTTCTTTTCAGAGCTTTACAGCAGAAGTGAATATTGTTTGCATTAGGTAATTGTTTTATCAGTCTAAAGCTGCTTTGCATAAAGCGCAATATAAGTAAAGGTGACTTGAATTAGGTTTTCTTTTCCCCATAAATGTTAGTTTAGATTATCACAAAACTTACTGACTTTACTTATACCTATAACTAAATAATTAATGCTAATTTTTTTTCTTTCTTGTTACGCTATATAACTATCAAATGTTGGATTCAATCTTTATATCGCTGATACTGCTGATTAAACATAGGCCACAGTGATCTTAACTTAAAGCTCCATCATTTTTAAATCAATATTGATTATATTATCCACAAATAATGCTCTTTTTTTCCATTTAAAAATCAGTGAGGCCTGTGGAAATTAGGCTAATTAAGCACAAAAACTGTGCTAAATGAATGATAACCTGTCGACAGAAAGATTCAGTCAGAGATTTGGTGATAATAAAGCATAAACAGAGGTTTACAAGCAATTCTTAACTTTTTTCACAGCACAGAAAAAGGGTTACATTTGGGTCTGTTTCTCACTCCAAGCATCACATTTGTATTTATTCATAAGCAGGCACTTTTATCCAAATGAGGATCATCCTAAGCAACAGTGTTCACAAAACGCCAAGCTGAAATGCTGCCTTTTGAACATTTCCTTCCAAATTTCTTGTTTTACGGGGTTGAAAGTAAGTCACACGGGTTTGGAGCGGCATGAGGGCGAGTAAAGATTTCTGGGTAAACTAATCCTTTATTGTTCCTTCCCAAGACCACAAGAAAGAAACCAGCACAAACCTCCCCCATCGCACATACTGTACAGAGCGCTGAGGTTTCTAGTCGAATACTGTTCTACTAGTTTAGGACTAGGAGTATAAAAATGACAGCGCTCTCCCTTTCTGCTCGAACTGCGTTTATTCTGCTACCCTGGCTGCGGTACAAGCTCCTTATGAAGCCATATGGCCTGCTATTGTGTAAATATACAGTACGGACAGAATCATTCTGTAGTCTGCATGTCCAGAAATTATGGCATTGCAAGACAGGACTTCGAAAATGACGGAATATCTCCACAGCTGCGCATTATGTTCAAGCGCGCCGTAATGCATCATGAGAGAGGAGTTTCCACACTCGCTGGCTCATGCAAAGTTTATACACTTGGGCAATGAAAACAAACAATTAAACTAGCAAGGGTCTAATACCCTCACAGGCATGAACCTATTTTCTGGTGCTGGCTTTGCGAGAACTATTCAAAGTTTAATGTTTGCACGCATATAAATTAACGCGTTGCCTCCTGAAGTAAATAAAAATACCAGCAATTGGCCACTGCCTCTGCAGCACGGCAATTCCGGGTCTATGATTTCCTTGCGCTGTGGTCAGGCCCCTACGGTGCAAATGCAGTCCAGATGAGTTCCTGGTTCACGGTTATGAGCTAAATGAAAGGCTTCAGGACAAATTCCCTCCATCAAACTCGCCTGAAATCAAGGCCTGCTGGTGTTCCTGCCGAGCCGGTCGCATGTGCACATGTGCAGCCGCGGGTCACGTGACTCGATGCATGCTTGCATTCAGATTGCATCAGGGGTTCTCAACTAGTATGACATGCATAGAGTGACTAGCAAAATAAACAGGCTTATCAGCTTTGAAACGGGAGAAAGCGCTTCCCGTATCTTTATGGGTTCATCTCAAAGGTCGTGTGTCCATTCAAACAGTATTTCAGCACTAATTCATCGGTCACTCTTATTCAAATTAAACAGGTGCGACACGGCAGGTTGTGCAACATGCCTTCGTCCTCAAAAACAGGGATAAAATCACATCATAAATGAAAATGTAATCGAAGTGTTCTTTAAAATGCAATGCATTTGCAATGAGGTACATTTTCAGCTGCTGGAAGCATGAACCCATCAAAAGATATTTAAACATTTAACCAGATGAGAACTGCATGCATTATATACTTTGCACAAACTAAATTTGATAAATGCATAATGCATTATGTTCAGGATTTTAGAAATAACTGTAACAAAAAGTGAAATGCATTATAGATGCATATTGGAAATGATTGTTTTAATGCATTATACTTTCTAAAGCTGTAACAGTGATTAGATTAAGTATTTTTGGGTATTAAAACTCTGGCTACAATTGTTCACAAGATCATTCTAAATGCATTCAGGCTTCAAGAAAAGTGTTTCTAAAACGTACAATATCATAGATAATTCTAACCGATGCTACAATGCATTATCCTATTTAAAGACTCCTTGTTACCTATATGTTCCAATGCATTATACTTTCTGACGGTGAAACAATAAATAGATGAGTATTATAACTGTGAAATTTCAATTACAAGCAGTAAGAACATGTTTTGATAGCCAGATATGATTGTAAGCCAGAAGTAATTCTCTTTTTACATAAGCCTCGTTAGAAAACATTATCATTCTTCCATCGGATCGAGGTCAAAATGCAGCATGGCACACGCCAACGCAATATTTCTCCATGCACTTGGCTGTGAATCACATGTGAAGCAGGTGATCATCATTGCTGCCATCACAGATGACGATTCACTGCATTCTGTGCTCTTATCTCGGTCATTAAAGCAATCTGGACACTAATTATGAATCATAAAGACGATTATGCTGGCCACCTTATCTCAGGAACACTGCAGGAATCCAGAGCATCATAACATCTGCGCGTTGCCATGAGAATCTAACTCTCCGCGAGTTTTTTATCTGCGCAGATGAAGCTCTCAGTAACCATCTCGATAGGTAGGGTGTGTCTTCCCAACATCTGTAAACCATACATGTTCATTTGAAGCGTCCATATGCCCCATAGCCCAGCACCATACTGTTACCGACCCCTTAATGAACTCAAACTGTCCATTTTCAAATAGTCCGACATCAAGGCATTTTTACCAGCGGTGCATAACACGTTACATTTCAGAGAAACCTGCCTGCGAGAGGAAAGCCGTACTTCCCACAGTCTTGCTTTATGATCCATAAGAAAGTCAAGTTGTGAATCCTTTGACGTATGTTTAACCTCAAGCCAACCCAATAAAAGCTGTTTCTACAGAGACTATGTTTTCAAGGGCCAACGTGGAGAATGATTCACACAGGATAAGTAGCCGTTGCTAGAAGGCACGTACTCTGAATATCCTTCAATTTTAAAATTGCATATAAAAACCTAGATAAGGCTCGAGTCGTATCTAGTCACGTTTTCCCAAATGCAACACATTTTGGCTGTAGATGTTTGACTTTTTAAGCTAAAGAGTGCATGCTATATTTGTTTCTGTCGGCGTATACATTTTGTATTCTGCACTCTTTATTTTGAGCGACTTAATTACATGGCAATCCTTTTAAGCAACGTCCCCCTAATTAAACATTTCCTAGCTCTTGACTTCAGAGCGCCATGTAGTGAATGGCTCTTAATTAGCGAGGCTTCAATATAAAGCTGGAGGAAGCCACCTTTACGCAAGCAATGCATAAGGACCCGTGTGAAGAAACACAATAGTCATTGTCTCCAGGCAATAGGTCAATTTCAAGAGCTCATACTGTGAGACTCAACTCACACAAGCTAATTTCCTGAGCATTCAGTGTCAACTACCTGTCACATTGGTTTGAATTAAGTGCATTCACATTTACTGCTACATCTCTAAAACACTGGCTCCGTCTGTACTGAGAACTCCATCTCTGCATGCTTTTAGCTTTTGATGGAATTCGCTCAGATGTGGCCAATGCGTTTACAACGTTAAGTGCTTTAAGATATATTTCAATGCATTTAAATGCATTTCCACCAAAGGTAAGTAGCTGCTGCATTTTGCATTGCCACTTTTTTCACGTAAAAAAAGATAGTTTCTTTTTTGACGCATCAAACATTTGGCAACACTTTCCAACAAGGTTCCATTCGTGAACATTAGTTAATCATGATTAATCGCATCTTTTGTTTGCATAATATATGTCTGTGTTTGGTGTATATTTATTATATACACACATATACAGAATTGATTTAAAAAATATTTGCATGTATTTCCTTGTTAATATTTATGCATATATATTATATTGTAAATAAATGTATTTAATATATGCACTTTTTTTCTGAAATATATAGATGTATGTGTGTGTATTTAGATATACATAATAAATATACACACATACATGCATACATATATTATGTAAACAAAAATGTTTAATTAATTGTTTGACAGCACTAATTAATACAAAACGGTGCGTGAATGTATTGCTTAGCAATGGTAGTTAATGCATTAACTAATGTCACCTAATGGGATTGTTAAGTGTCACCAACTATTACACCTAAAACTCAATCAAAGACTGCGGTAGAAATAAATACAAAATATGCATAGTTCACACGCGGATCGAAACAACAGAAAAAGTTTGTTTAACTCTGATTAAAATATTTATTTTCCCAATAGTGAACATAAATATATCTTTATATACTTCTCCAAAATATGTGTTTTACTTTATTATAAATAAAGTTTAGTATTGGGAAAAATAAAGTGTCTGTAGATGTCTCGGGGCATCAGCGGCATCCGCAGCCCTCCACCACCATGTCCTGGTAGTTTTTTAAGATCACCCGCTCGTATTCGTCCAGATAGAGCAGCGAGACTGGGCTCAGGTCCGTGGGAACGCAGCAGGCCCGAGGAATGTTGCTGTTCACCGAGTTCACCAGTGTCTGTACAATAGCATGGTTGGTGGAGTTCAGGTGATCCGCCAGCGGAAACGGACACTCGCCCTGGCAGTAAAAGGCATGGTAGCCCGGCGGGGCGACTATCCAGTCGTTCCACCCCACGTCGCTGAAGTCCACGTACAGGGAATGTCTCCTGCAGTTGGCTTTTTGCTTCTTCCGCTGCTTGTTTGTCCGCACTTGCCTCTTCTCGCGAGAGTGCAGCACGTTTCCCTTCCCGTCGTGGCTGTAGGTCACTAAAAGCGGCCTCATTTGGGGCCACGTGTCCTCTCTGTCATGCAGGGACCTGCTGACGCGGACGTGTCTTTTGTAGTCCTGTTCCGCGTGGTCCGGGTGAACTATTTCCACCACGAAGCCGTGGTTGGGACGCCCGTCCGCGGTCCACCTCGTGACGGCGGGGCTCACGTCGAAACTCTCCCACTTGCTCAAGCTGTGCTGAACCAGCCTGGTGTCCAGGAGTCTCGTGATGGGCTCTTGAAAGGAAGCGGACGGTTTGAGGATCTCGTGAATGTTGATGCGGTGAAATACCTCGCTGCCGTTGCTCACGACCTGCTCTCGGAAAATCCGCAGCTCCGCTGACGTCACCAGCTCCTCGCCCGGGATGGAGGTCAGGTTGAAGAGGAAACGCTGAGTTGTTTTTTCACTTGAACTGGACAGGTCCTCAGTGGATTCTGGGAGAAAACCAACGGTAACGTTTAGCTGCTTGAATCAAGGCCAGTTTCTTGTACTCTGTCAAACTTCTTGTTTACACTCATTGACAGGATGTGACTTTTACTGACCTCTTACTGGACACGCTGGTTTAAAAGTGATAACTTATCACGGTTAACACAACATGATTACTTAAGAGGTGGTAAACTAACACAAAGAGCATTTCTAGTTCATTACATGTCATGCATTTATCATTTACATAAAACTTTTTTTTTTTATAACTAGAAACTTTAGAAAACTCTCTTGAAATGTATTCAAAAGCTCTTCACAGTATAGTAATACTAAAACCAGTTGCTTCAACATTAAAATTAATAAACTAAAAATATTTACTATTAAGTTACTATTACTGTTACAAAACTTTGAACTACAGACAACAGAAAATGAGCTCTGAACATCAGACTTTGTATAAATATCTGCTATTTCCTCATCAGACAGTCTGTGGATAATCTTAATTCCTGCCAGGCACGATAAGAAAAGAAAGTAGGAGTTTCGAGAATGATTCCTGATGTAAACGCTTGCTTACCATCATGGTGGAAGCTCCTGATCGTATTCGCGCGGCTGGCAGATCTTTCCGAGCCTTTCCCCAAAGAGCCTTTGGGTCTGTTGCTGTTCTGCTCCGCGTTCACCGAGTGCATCGAGTACAAGTCCATCATGTATTGCGGAACCACCGCAGACCTGCTGGGACTCGGTCTGTGTTTGAGTCCAAACATGCTCAGGAGTCGAAGTTCAAACGCGTGTAGGACGTCCTGAGACAGAGAGGACCGGCCGATATGGGGAACGAGTCCTCTGGAGCCTCCAAAGAACACCTGAGTGACCATCAGAACCATCAGAGCGCAGCCGGAGGAGACCATGATCGCGCTAAACCTGACAGATCAGTGACGAACGAGATCAGATGGGCTCGGGCCAGGAGATGTGACCATATTCCGTGTTTGATCGAGCCATTGTGAGAGTTTGGAGGATCCTTCGTGCATCAAAGCTTAAGAGCCGCTTTACGGAGGAACGCAGACCTGCGCTAGATCCATCTGGATAGGAGAAGCTCCATGAGCCGAAGCCTGTCATAATAGTAGATTTGCGCTCTTGAAATAACGCGAAGCGTACTACTAAACGGTCAAACGGGCGCACATTCCACCTTAAACGCGAGTAAATAAACTAAACCGAGTGCATTCGCGATCTTCCCCGTGGGAGTACAAGTGCTTCAGATAAAGTCCAGTTTGAACTCCAAAGCGCAGCTGATCTTCTGTTCATGGCACACGAGATGATCAACGCAGTCTGGTGGGGGGGTCTTTACATAAATCTGCTCCTCTTTTATAATTCCCCCTTTCACTTAACTCCATCTTACGGATCACTAAAGTTGTTTATCTGCAGAATAATAACACTGGGAGCCCGCCTCTTCTTACACATATCCTACCGTCACCGCTGCACAAAGACGAGCCGTAGGTTTTGAAACGGAGGGAAGTACGCGTATAAAAGTCCACTTCATTGACCAAACAAAAGTTTCTTCCTTTGCTAGGAGCGAAACGAGTCACGGCGAGCGCTTGGGTACGTGTGTGTCCTTTACGCGCAGTGCGCAAGTGTGCAACAGCGTCTCTCTCGCTCTCTCTCTTTCTCGCTCTCTCTCTTCTCGTCTTTATGTTTAACTCTCTGATGTCATGACAGAATTCATCAGGGGTTCATGTGGACATACGCGCCTTTGGGGAGTTCAGAGTATATCTAATTAAATAACAGGGGAAAATATACGGGACGTTTCTGCTGCGTTTGATTAAAGTTAATAAAACATGCTTGGCCATTGCATTTATTTTGCAATAGAATACAATGAATCATTACTGTACCACTAAGAATATATTTGGATCCCAAATGTTAATAAGCAACTTTAAATGAAAAAAAGGACGCTCGCTACCTAGGGCTCATATTCAGAGCCAGTGCGCCAACTTGTGGCAACAACGGTTAATGTGAAGCAGGAGACCGGGACTGGTTGTCACACTTTTTGCTCCCGCCAATATTTCGTAGGGTGGGGTAAAATAGTGGGGCATGTCACAAAGGAACCGGTCATCAAAAGAGCTTCATTTTTCCAGGCTGGAACAAAATGAAAAATGCATTTTTCGGTCTCTAGCCTTTACACAAATATTACAGTTGAAACACACACACACACACACACACATATGTAACATGTATAACGATGTGTTATTTAAAGAATTAGACCTTCTTGAGTCATCAATGTGATATTTGTTTTTAATTAATTACAAAGAGTTCCAAGCACCACAAAACTGAATGTCCCCACAGCCATGTCCAGCCGGAAAGGTCAAAAATACCATTTAAAATACAATAATGTACTCATAACTATCAAATATGTAAATGGAATAAACTAAATGCTGAATACATTTGATAAAATATAAGCCATAATGAAAACCTGGAGTTCCTCTGGGGTTGTCCCTGTGTTACCATTTCACAAAAATGTTATTTTGATTTAAAAATCACACCGATGACATCACTTGACTACCGATTTTCCAAAGATTTATGAAAAAGGGTCCATGTTAATTCCACTTTCTTTTCAGAAATAGGCTTTCTTTTTTAAAAAAAAGGCTGTAGTTCACATACAGGGAATGTTTCCTGGATTTTTGTGTAGAAAAACCCAAATATTAAAATGCAAAAATGGAAAACTCAACAAACGCAGGTGTAAACTTGTTTTGCAAACGCGTCATATAGGCTAGAACTTGACTGTATACACAAGTCAACATTTAGCGCATCAAAAATGTTCATCAAAGTGGCCATAAGACAAGAACACATGTTGCTTATAGGACTGCTTTGGTGAAAGGTTTTGATCAACTTCAAATTTTGACTAGTGTAATTTCATATAAAATATTGCTACATTTCTTTAATCTCTACCTAAATCTCAGCTACAGGTGTTTCGTTTACCAGTTCTTATATATTTGCAGTTTGTTCATTTATTTAAACTTTACTTATGAGGGCCAAATTCACCAAAATACTCTAATTTACACAACTTAATTTGTCCTTATAATAAATATTTCGAACAGTGTATAACCCAGGGGCAATACATAACTAAAAAAACTTGTCTTTCACTTGTCTAAAATATTAAAAACGATGGAAATCATGTTAGAGTAAAGCAAAAATCAATTTATTATACAGTAAAACAAAGTTTATTTTTGTAAGAAATTACAGGTCTTGTGCATCCACAGTTTCCCACCATGTCCTCAACCATCCAAGAAGAACCATGTCATCATTAAACTATAGAAAGCATCATTTCAATGCGTTTTAAAAAGACGAACATGAGTTCATCTGCATCCACACTCATCCACCACCATGTCTTCATAATGTCTCAGAACCACATTATCGTTATTGTCGTAATAGAGCATGGAGATGGGGGACAGTTTGATGGGAACACAGCAGGGCTGAGGCGTCCCTTTAGGATCAAACGAATGGACCAGCGTCTGCAGGATGGCATGGTTGGTCCCGTTCAAACTTTCACTCAGGGGAAAAGGACACTCTCCGTGGCAGTAATTGGCCAGATAGCCCTGAGGTGCAATGATCCAGTCCTGCCAACCCACGTCTTTGAAGTCAATGTAAAGCCTTCTGGGTTTGCACACGTTACTGGGCGTCACGGGTAAGTAATACGCAGCGCTTCGCTTCCTCCTGGACCTGCATTGAAGAGGATTCAACGATACCACCACCAGAGATGCATGCAACTCCGGCATTTGAGCAACCTGTGGGTTTTTCACAAAGGCATGCTCCTGAAGCACGTCACTTGAGTGCATCTCAACGTGCATCCCGTAGTTCTTACCTGGTTTTCTCCAGGTTTCGGCCAGTTGGGTCAGATTGACGTGCACAGAAGCGTGCGCACCGGGCCCAAACGACTGAGACAGGAGTAATTTACGGCTGGACTCGTGAGTTACCCCCTTCAGAGCGGTCCTCGAAGCCCTGTACAGGTCCACGCTGAAAACATGCAATCCCAGGTGAGCCAGATCCTGTTTGAACTTCATTTCCAGCTGCGCAAACGAGAGTTGCTCAACATCCTCCAGCACCGACATGTTGAAAAACAGATGCTTTCTCACACAATTAAAGCAGTGGACGGCCGGAGCAGATATCAGACTACCTGTTTGGGGAAAAACAAGCTTTGTGTTATGGTGCAAGTGGGTTATTCCTGTTGGGCAGAACCTTTTGAACTCTGTAAGGTTATAATTTCAAAGCAGGACAGCACAGGTGAACATTAATAGATATTACCATACTTTACCTGGCTGATTGATTGCATTAAGAGTTCTGCATACGTATCTAAATTTGAACATTAGATGAGTTTAATTTTGCAGACAAAGTTTTTTTTAATAATTATTTTGGATTTATCTTTTCTGTTACTTTACAAGATAGTGACAGAAAAAAAAATGGAAATAAAAAGCATAAAAGCAGACAATTGACATGAACAAACCTTTCTACAAAAATCTATAGAATAGAGATAGGAATAAAACTATAAATGCTGATTAAGTGTTGCAGAAGGACAGAAAACTCATTTTGAGAAAACTGCCTTTAAAGATATGCATTCTAATGCAAGTAAGGTTTAGTAATAAGATTAGGTGAACAGTATATACACAAAGCCCTCTATAGAAACTTAGAATCTGTATGACCTTAAAACTATCCTTTGTGGTATTTGTAAGTGCTGCTGAAAAGCCTTTAACAGTATTGTAATTGAAATCTGAAATCTTGAAATCTATTTTGTCATTAAAATAAAAGCCTGTTGTCTTCCCACTAATCTGTTATGAAAAAGCCAAATAGCCCCAACATCTCTCTCTCTCTCTCTCTCTATATATATATATATATATATATATTTGAATTAAAGGGTGTAAGAAAGGGCCTAAAATGTATTATAACTCGATTTACAGAAATGTACTGCCAGTACTTGATATTTGTGCAGTTCTGTTGTCTGAACAATAATGATGTCACTTCCCGCAGGATGATAAAGAAACTGGCTTTTCTTTGTTAGGGGTTTTACAAAATACTAACATGAGTAGAGATAAACTAACACCGATTAGAGAAAATTAGGGAAAAATGGCACTTCAAAGTTTCCTAAAACGCTATGAGGAGGATATAATATAGCGCGTGCTAAATTCACAAGGCCTCACCTTGGTCCTGGATGAACCTGACGATATTTCCCCGGACTCCATACTCGGACACCACACATGGATCGGTGTCGGACGCAGAGCTTGGTTTGCTGTCCTTCTTAAACATTTTCCACAGCAGAGACGGCACTGGAGCCTGATGGGAAGGTTTCGGGCGACTCGAGAGCCCCATCGAAGTTAAAAACAGCTTTTCTTGCACGTTAACATGTTCTGTGTGTATAAACGTAAGAGAAGACAGACTCAATGCTAAAAACAAGAAATTGTGAATCACACAGAGCATCATTAACGTGAGCAGCAGAGTCAAACAGAACTCAAAGCACACGCAGAGCCTTATAAACAGCCTCTGATCAGCTTCAGATGAACATCCAGACGAGTGAGGATCCACACCTGAGAGGTGATTGGTGGAGATAACGCTGATGGACTGTGGGGGGCAAATCATTCATGTGCTAATGAATGCCTTTGATGTTTATAGAGGATCTCAGACTGCTACACTTTGCCATAGCACCAAAATATATGGTGTAGGTATTTTAAGGCGATCAGATTTGACATTTAAACATTCATTTTGACACAATGCAATAATTTAAAGAAATGCACAGAGAAAGTTTGTGTATAAATAATTTTCACGAACAAGTAGCAAAGTATGCTATGCTATGGTACTTAAATGTGATAATGTAAGATATACATGGTATGCATACAAAAAATTCCGTATAAAAAAAAACATTCATATGAAAAAGAAACATAAATAAGAGAAAGAAAGAGACTGAATGTAACTTTTTAAACATTGATGGTTACTCATTTGCGAGTTATTGTATTTAATTAATAAAGTTGAATTTAATAATCAACTCCTAAAAACCCTAACCTTAAAAGGTCGTATTACAGTAAGAGTATAGAGCTGTAAAATGAATGTAAGAATTTGACGTGAAGAAATATTTGTATTTTTATAATCTCTGCTTTTGATTGTAGACTATTCTGCGCACAATATGAGACTGAAATACTCCAAATATCTGTCTTTCCCGTGTGGGATCAACCTCTATTCTGATTCAGCTGTGAATGTTTTGGCGTGAAGCTGGCTTTCTTGATTTTCACACTGATCAGACAGCAGCAGGGCATCAGAGAGTCCATGTTCTTCATCAGACACATTCCTATAGTCAAGAAAAGACTCTGACGAGACACAATGGATTGATGCATCAGGCCGTTACTGATAACAGGTTCCTGGCTGAGCTCTGCATTCCATCTGTTAAACTCCACCGAGTGAAAAATGGAGAGAAGTTTAGCTGTAAACAGACCCTGGGGAACACCGTTTTGCAGTCGACAAAAAATTTACTGTATAATATTATACAGTATTATAATATTATGTAATATTATATATTGTAATATTATATATT
>JAUYWG010000053.1:825523-843452 GCA_034779775.1 Enteromius afrohamiltoni
AGGTACTCCATACTGCACTTGTGATCGATTTGATACGTCCTCATTCACTGCTACAAACTGATAGCGGTCAGATAAGTTAATATATAATAATAATGTTATAATAATTGTAATTAATAAAAGTTTTAAATGAGAAGTCTTATTATGAAAGTGCTTATTTTGATTATAAATTCTTTAATGATTTAATTTACTTGCGTTGGTGGTGTGTAACATTGTTGCTGTTGTGTTTATTAATACTTTGTCTTACATAATAGCTTTGCTTTTTTTCGAGCCTTTACCAAAACTCAGTTTTAAAAAGTAAAACTAGTTTTATAATATTCAATTTTTTTCATTTTTTTACTTAGTTTGTTTTTTATTTATTTTTTTTGCATAGTGCATCAAGTTAAGTTAAATTAAAATGAGCTGAAATATTTTTTACAAATTAATTTCATATTTTAAATTATTATATACGTTTTTTTAATTCATTTATTTAGTTAATAATGTGGGTTTTTTTTACAAGTATGTAGAATATGTAGTATATATATATATATATATATAAAATCTTGTGTTTAATTCTTCAGGTGAAGGAGTTTGATTCAATCTCCCGTCTCGACCAATGGCAGACCACCATGTTGCTCCGTATCAAAAAGACCATCCAGGGTGATGGCGGCGACCTCAAGTGATGTGTCGGAGAAAAATACTGTGGCATCATATCTAGTTTAATTTCCTACCATATCGTATGTGTGTGACAATCTGGTTGAACATTTCTGTAGTGATACTAGCTCAAATATAAGCCGTTTCTTGGGAAGTTCAAATGCAACTTGCATTGCGTTTAGGAAGACAGAAGTATATAGAACAGTGATAAAGGCATTTTTCTCTATCCCTTTACCTCACCAAGAGGAAATCTTTCCCGTACACTGTTGTTTGTGCGTGTGGCATGCGAGACCCCATAGAGCTGTTCTCTTTCTAATGTTCACCTCAGTGTTGTCACTGGCTTTGTCGTGCATGATAAATGTTTAAAGTGTGTTTATGTGCTGTAGAACACAAGGATTTTGTGAGTGCACTTTATTTCTGTTTAGATTGAAAACACATCGCCATTTCTGTGCTATTGGCCTTTAAAAACATATCCTCACGTGGTCTTTGTCGATATGGCAGTGTCAGTTGCTTTAGTGGTTGCACATGTGTCATAATCAGTAGAATAGCGTGTCTTGCTCACTAATGGTGAAGTGATTTTTCACAGTGTGATATTACAGACAGCGTTGATTTTCTAATGCAGATCAACTTGTTGAATATGTATATATAAGTTCTGATTGTTGACTTCTTCTGGCATTATTTGTCATTTTATGTGTTGTTTTACATGGATACGGGGCATTTGTTGTTTTTGGGCATTCTTATGAATTATAATTTTAGTTTAAGTGCTACTTGCTTTTTAAAGTTCTTTACACTGTCAATAATTTAGTGGATAATAAACAGCTTTATACTTTGTGTCAGTAATTAAATTATGTTAGCTGAACCATCTAATATGTTGTATGACTGAGGGGAAATCAAAAATGTTTGATAGATGGCAAGTCTTATTGATACATTTTATTAAATGTTTTACCTGATTATTCAAAGCAAAATGAATAAATGATCACCTATACTGTACCACGTCTGAAGTTTTTGGTATCAGTGTCATATTTTTATATCAGTCAAAACAGCAAACATCTGCTCTAAAATAATGTAATTTTTCTCTGACAGGCATTTTTGATGTAAAGTAAAGTACATTTAGAAATAGTGGAGAGTGGAGAAACAATTTCTACAGTATTTTATAGATCACTAAATGAAATGAGACCTTTTTAAGATATTTCACAATCACAATAACCTTTTTTTTCTTGTCTGTTCAGTATGTGGAAACGGGCTTCCATACTGCCAGATGCTTAAAAATAAGTTATGAATTTTACACTGACTTAGCTTTACATGACTTCAATGGCTCCTCTGCAGCGAATGGGTGCCGTCAGAGGAGGCATTACTATGGATTATAAAATCAGCATTTATAGGCAAAATCCTGATGGATTTATTTCTTACAAACACACAAGATGTTATCTGAGGGACTGGAGTGGTGTAAATTATTGTAATGTTTTTATCAGCTCTCATTCTGACGGCACCCATTCACTGCAGTGAATCCACTGGTGAGCACGAGATGCAGATCTGTTCCAATGAAGAAACTCTTACGTAAGATTAAAGTGCACAATCCAACACGTTTTGTATGTTCTGCATTTATTAAGATCATATGGCATCTGCTGTGATGATTCTTCAGGAAGTTTCAGGGTGCCTTCTGGTTTGGATGTCAGATATCCACTGGAGGTCGATCAGTCGCTGTCAGACTCGTCATCTGATGTGTCTAAAGAGTCTCTATCCACCACGTACTGTGTGACATCAGGTAACCCGGAGATCACGCAGCAGCTCACAGCACTGCGGGAAACGCTCATGCTGCAGACTTCAACCCTTCGTGGAAAAACGGCGGATTTCACAGATCAAATCAACTCAACTGTCCTTTTTTCTGATTTAATATCCCATCTGTCTCAGATGTTTATCACATTATGAAGGAAACAATCAGAACCCAATTCAACTTATGAACAATTCCTTGCTCGTTGTTGTTGTTTTTGCATTATTAACTAGTAGGCACAGCATCATGCAGTAATAATCCGTGAGATGCGTTGTTTGTGAACATTACCATTCATTGGTCTTCCGGTCGTAACACTCCACATCCCGGCAGGTGCTGATGCCATTAAACCCCCCGACGACAACCAGCTGATCATCCACCACCTGCAATATAGCCAGTCAAATAACTACATGAACCATGGACAGTATGTACAGTGGCAAGCTTCAAAAACAGAAGTTTCAGCAGAATTCAGATTAGATGTCTTGGTCTTACCTCAATGCCGAAGTTGCTGCGTGGGTTTATCATTGAGCGTATATCATGCCAGGTGTTATTAAGAGGGTTGTAGGCCTCGGCACTTCGCAAGCGAGCAGCACCATCAAAACCACCAACCTTAAAATATAATATATAGTTCATTTTAAATTCACCCATGCATGCATTTTTGAGTATCCATATTTGTACAGTCAATAATTGTGCACCATAAAACACCATAAATACATATATATTCACCAGGGTTATTATGACTAAACTGAATTGAACTTATAGAAGCAAATATGAAAAATTTAAAGAGAACATCATTAATATAAAAATAGCAGTGGTACTCACAGCATAAATGAGATTTCCATAAGCGACCACACCAACACCACTGCGGCGGCTTCTCATGGGAGTGATGAGGCTCCACTGGTTAGTTTCGGGGTTAAAGCTCTCAGCCGTCATGAGCCACTCGAGCCCAGTAAAACCACCACAGATATACACCTGACAAACACACACAAATACAGTGTGATGCACTGACAGTATCCCGCAGGCGTGAGGAGAGTCGTGGGTAAACGAGCTTACCTTGCCCTGCAGTGAGGTGGCGCTGGCATCACTCCTCCGTTCATTCATGGATGCCATCATTGTCCACTGGTTGGTGTTTGCATCATACCGTTCTGTTGTTCTGAGCCGTCGAAATCCATTAAACCCTCCAATGGCATAAATGAGGCCATCCAGGACAGTAACGCTAACATAACATCGGCGTTCATGCATGGGAGCCACCTGTGGTGCACATATTAACAAATCATTTGACTGGTTATTTCTCCTGAACTTGAACTCCTACTTATCATGAGTGTGATCAAAACAAAGGAAGTTGCAAAGTTGTCTAGTTAGGCAGCTTGCCAGGTTTTGACAGCAAAAAAAGCCATGCATTTACTCCAAATTAAAGTTATTTTAGTATTGAGACACTATAAGATTCTGTTTTATTAATTTTAATTATAATTAGTATTATTAATTGTTAAATAGGTGTTTTTAATTACCTTTATTTTTATGCTCCAATTGCGTTTTAAGTTTGAGTTTTTTCTTAATTTAATTTCATATTTTAATTTACTAATTTAATGTAATATTTAATTTTATTTTTTTGACATACCAAGTACTTTAAAGTATGTAAAAAAAACCCATATATATATATATATATATTTTTTTTTTTTTTTTTTTTTTTTTTTTTTAACCATACATATCAGCATACAAAAACTTTACCCCGATACTTTACATCCGATACCATCACAGACATTTTTTTTTAATCTGAGTGAGTTTGGTGTTCAAATGCACCATGAAGCCCAGAAATGCTGTCTACATAGGCAACTTACTAAGTTTATACTGCCTACTCTCCCAAACAAATGGTTTAGTCCAAATATATCAGATATAGTCATAATAATAAAGAGTAAAGTCAAACTTACTGGACAAGAAACAGTGCTCACCTCTTGCCATGTTTGAGTGATGGGATTGAATTTCCTCATGCTTCTGAAGTAATTCTCGCTGTCGAAGCCACCAAGACAGTACACAAACCCATCCAGGACCACTGTACCAAGATAAGCTCTGGGACGCTCACTCTTTGGACTTACACTGACCCAACAGTCCGCCCTTGAATCATATGCTTCAATCTCACTAGTGGGATTGTTTATACTCCACCCTCCGATGGCCAACAGGATCTCATAGGGCAATCGTGGGCGTGTTAGTTGTTTTGCGAGCTCTAAGCTGGCGGGTTCCTCCATGTGGAGGTCAAAAATGACCTTCATTGCATTGATTATTATATCAGAACATGCTTCGCTCTCCAGCACCAACGCATTGTTTCTGACGTCAGTCATGAAGTAGTCAGGTGACATCAACCCCATTCGAACCTAGAGCAAAGTGAAGGAAGAGTTAAAACCAAATTCGGAAAACCAAATTGAGAAAAAAAAAACTATATGCATCAACATAAAATGGGCTTTGGGTCTTGCAGCATAATGCACAAGGTCTTGCACAGTGACACCATACCATTCATGCCATTGGTTTTCCTATTCGTTGCATATCTCAGCCACGTGTTATATTGTATTTTGATGTACAATGTAATTGATTATTATAAAGTTTAAGGTTTATTATTAGAACAATGGTGGATGAAGAGAAACTATGATTAACATGATGAACATGCATCTCTGTCTTACCTTTGAAAGAAGCACATTGATGTGTTTTCTCCTGTCTTCAGGTGCATGACCAATCCAACGAATGATAGCCTCAAAAACCATCTCCTCCTGTTTGACATTAAGCTCATCCTGAGCAATCATCCCCTCTAGATTTCCCAGAGGGAGCTCCAGGAACTCCTCAGATACTTGCAGCGCCTCTTCAAAGTGCTGCAGGACGTAAAGCCTTGCTTTTTGTAGGGTCGTTGAGCATGACGGGAACCGCTCAGTCAACATGTAGGTGCCAATGCAGTTCCCTGGACATAGGTTAGCCTCCAGGAACTGGCAGCAGGCATCTATTAGACCTGACATTAAAACCTGATCAGCCGCTGCTAAGACTTCTGGCACATTCTCCTTAGTGATGAGGACTCGTCTTGTGTAAGCATATTGGATCACGAGAGACATTGTGTCTGAGGACATTCCTGAAATATCATAGGATTGTTCCTCCATGCTGGTCCTTCGGGTGGAGAAAAGGATCCTGTGGAGTAAATTTAAAAATTAAACTGTTTTCTGAAAATGGTCCTTGTGTATAAAGCGCTGTGAAAATGTCTGTCCTCACCTAAAATAAGGGCTGCAGCCACAAAGGATGATCTTGTGCACTTTAAAATGCATGTCCTGAACCTTGATGATGACGTCGGTGTGTTCGCCCTCTAAACGAACTTCATCAAACACATTGAAATCGGCGTTTCTTATTTTGTGCTCCATCTCCTCTAGCTCAAAATCACAGCAATCCAGCTTCAGCTCAAACTGATCAAACTCTGAGTGAAGGAATCTGATGTGGAGAGCCAGTGCTGCTGAGAATCTTTGTGTCATCATAGTTGACATTCACACTCAACATTCTAAATTAGAATTTTTATCCTCATAGCTTTGAATAGTGAGTTACGTCAAAAGTAAACATTTTTCAAAAAACTGTATCATGGTAAACTCTAGGTAAAGGGTTGAATGTGCTGTTATTCGAGAGTTCACACACACACACACACACACACACACACACACTCGTTGGTTTTTGTGGTTACACAGTGTCTCTCCATAGGTGTAATGGTGTTTGGGGCCCGATAATGCAGGGTCTCAGACCTCCATCTTTCTTGGCCACAAAGAAAACCTTGAAGCAGCAGGGGAAGTGGAAGGGTGGATGTAGCGTTTTTGGAGAGCCTCCTCAATATACCCCTTACTTTCTGTGAGTGAGAGAGGATAAATCCTTCACCAGGGAGCAGATTGATGGACCATTAACTCATTGGGCTATTAAATGGTTTTGCAGAAGAAATCATGAGAATAAGTAAATAGCAGACGTATGTGTTTATGTGTTTTTTTTGTTTTGAGTTTTTAAAAATGTGTTCTCTGGGCATCCCATGTTCGAATCCTGACTTGAGGACCTTTTCCAATCCTATCCTATCTCTCTCCCACTTTGCTTCCTGTTAGCTCCAATCTGTCCTGTCATCATTAAAGGCAAAAAAATGGTTGACTTTTTCGTTCGTGACATCTTTTGTTTTTGTGTGGATCATAAAACTGTTAAGGAACTCGGGCCACTGGTAGGAAGCGTTTGAGGTTCTATTAAGCATAACCGCACAACAGTGACTGTAAAGTCGTGATGCAAAGACGGCTAAAAACAGCCAAACGCATTAAACATTGTTTACCCGTCTTTTTAGGCTGGAACCAAACGGTGTTCTTGAAAAACATATTAGTACATTTATCTTATCCTTTCTAATTTAAAATCTTGTTGGTTAAGGGTTAACAATTGTTGGAGCGTCAATATTTGCTTATCTACCCGTAATTGCAAATGTTATCATTAGCTCTATTTATTCGTATTTATTTATTTTTGAGAGTATTCGTGATAGATCAAAGTTAGTGATTATCACATTCTATATATAATTAATTCGCTGTTTAAATAACCATGGAAAGGAAACGTAAAAATCAATTCATAATTTTATTAGCCTACATGACAAAAATAAACTAAAAATTACATTTATATTCAATAGACTAAAAAAGTCTTTAACCCAGTGGGAGAAAATACAGTGGAAAAATACAATCTTGCGTCCATTTTTAAAGAGGGATTTTTAGTGTCACTAATTGCCCAGAGTTTAAACGCAACAGATTAAAATATAAGTGTCCGGCACATTTCTGTTATGCTTACTGAAAGGCAGCATATCTGCCACTCTCGGGACAAAGCAGGCACGGCCGCAATCATTAATCATATTTATCATTAACCGTATTTAAGGGAGGCGGCGCAACCTGAATGCATCACTGTCATTACTGGCTGTTTTTTTAGGGATGTTTCCATTTATTCACATGTATTTGCACAGACACGGAACGCAATCGAAATTATATGCCGAGGGGATTTCGAGCCTGTATTGATATTTGTGAAATAAATAGTTTAGGCTGCACAGAAAGCTGACATACTGATATACACTTATATAGCAGCAGAGGACTTTTATTTAGCTGAATGAACTGATGATGTCCATGGAATCAGATTTGGTTGACCAGTCGGTGGTAAGGGGCGAAAACGAAGTGAAAAAGTGGAAAACGAAATTTCGGTTCGTTTATACTTTTTTCTACCCATGGACCAAAAACGAAAATCAGCTTAAATCTTGTACTTTAACAAACCGGTCTTGGTAGTGTCTTTGTCTCGGTGTAGGCGGTCTTGACTACAAGTCTACTGATTATCCAGACAGTTTTAAAAAGTACTGTTATCATGATCTATATAGAGAGGGTCTGACTGGATGTTGTTACTGGGAGGCTGAACGGAGTGGGAGGAGTGGCTGTGGGTCAACACCACCTTCACTGAACCCCTCTGTGCTGGATTTGATATTTGCTGTTCTGGTAGTTCAGTGTTTCAGTGTGAGATTAAACAGCTTCCTGTGAGAAACACAGCCGAGTGGAAAAAAAAACCAAACACATGCTGCTTAAAACTCTTTCTCTCTTCCAATTCTTTATCATCTTACTTTTTAGCAATCTTCATTTGCAAGAGAATATCACACCTTTAACAGATATGAATCTATTTTTGTTTTTTACAATCCTTGTCGCTCTCTTCCGTAGCATATAAAAGGTATTTCTTTTAGTTTTATTGGTATATTAGCATCAAACATGCCCAAATATATGCACTACACACTGCCTAAAGCATATTAGGACCCCTTTATGGAGGGTAGGCCAATAGGCTGAACTTTGTCATTCAACTGAACTATTCTTTAACTTTAAATCAACTTTTTTAAACACTTCATCTGCCTCGTATGTTCTTACTCCACACACGTAGGCTATTAAATGTGTGTCCTTGAAAGCGTGCAGTTTTCTGTTGTGTGAACAGATGTGTTTTCAACAATTGCAGGCTACCTTACAGATATATTTAATTGTTTGATCAGTATTATTGCTGGGGGCAATTTAATAGTCTCTGGATATTGGGTGGGTCCACAGATCTTAAAGATCAGAGGGTGGGAAATTCATTCTGCACGTACATATCATCACCAGCAGATGTCAGTCATGTATTAAATGTGAAACTGAGACCCTGCTAAATTTATCTGCTGGTGGGCAGAACCTGATTTTGCCGAGTTCGACTGTCCCTGGGTCAACATCTAACCAATAGCATTGTGATTAGCCAATCAGATGTGAAGGACTAGTTTATAGTTTTTGTGAAGTTTAAGCTTACAATCAGTGTTGGACTTGTACAGTGGTGCTAGTACATCAGTGTCATTCATCTATCCTTAAATATGATTTTAGGCATTACTCATGGGTAAGGTTAAGTTTAGTTGTAGAGATATGGTCAAAACGAAAATTTTGGATTAAAATGTTGTTCCATTGAGTCGTTGAGACGTGCATACAGGTGCATCTTAATAAATTAGAATGTCATGGACGAGTTGAAACGTTTGAGTTTAAAAGTAAAAATAGATATAAAAAATGAAAACAGTTTAAAATATATTAAATATAAGCTATGCACTACACTGCTGTGGAAAAGTTCATTTATTTCAGTAATTCAAGTCAAATTGTGAAATAAATTCAGTGCACACAGACTGAAGTAGTTTAAGTTAATTGTGGTGATTTAGGCTCACATTTAACAAAAAACACCAATCTCAACAAATTAGAATACTTCACAAAACCCATTAAAAAATTAAAATAGTGAATTGTTGGCCTACTGGAAATGACAGTATGTTAAATGACTGTATATGTACTCAATACTTGGTAGGGGCTATTTTGCTTGAATTACTGCCTCAATTCAGCGTGGCCTGGAGGTGATCAGTTTGTGACACTGCTGAGGTGGTATGGAAGCCCAGGTTTCTTTGACAGCTCACCTGCATTTTATTTGGTCTCTTGTTTCTCATTTCCTTCTTGACTGTACCCTATAGATTCTCTGTGGGGTTCAGGTCTGGTGAGTTTGTTGGCCAGTCAAGCACACCAACACCATGGTCATGAGTTTTGGTGCATTTGGCAGTGTGGGCTGGTGCCACATCCTGCTGGAAAGGATTCCTCTTGTTAAGCCGCTCCTAAAACACAGACAATGTCAGAGACGTCTTACCTGGGATAAGGAGAAGAAGAACTGGACTGTTGCCCAGTGGTCCCAGTAGTCCTCTTTACAGATGAGAGCAAGTTTAGTGTTTCATATGGAAACCAAGGTTCTAGAGTCTGAAGGAAGGGTTAAGTTTCCACAGTCTGTGATGATTTGGGGTGCAATGTCATCTGCTGGTGTTGCCCCATTGTGTGTGTGTTTTATCTGTAACGACTTTGGTCATTTGAAAACTGATTTTGAAATCTCTCTCTCTCTCGATAGGTGGCGCTGTGTGTTTAGTAATAGCCTAACAGAGTTAAAGGGGCGGAGCATAAGGACTGTCACACACACATACAGGGGCGCGCACCGCAGGCCGTCAGAGCGCGCTGACTCTCCAAACGCGCACGCACACTCTCGCTGAGGAGCCCAGCATCATCCTCCTCCTCATCTTCACATCAGCGCGTGCACGAGCACTCAGCATCATCACTGACAGCAGCGCGAGGGATTCTCACACAATGAAGGAATCGCGCTCAGCTTCATCTGAAGGTAAGAGCTGGAGTTCAGATCGGCATCGGACTGCCTTTACAAACTAGCGCTGCTGGAATTAAGCAGCGACACAGCGTTATGATGCTGCATGTGTGTGTTTCACGAGGGGAGAGTAAAGGAACAGCATGACAGGCGGCTTTATTTTCTCTATAGACACTATGTATCGTATAATAAAGGTGTTCTGATCCAGAGCTGATCTATAGCAGCATGTTTTTTGGCAGGATGTGAGCGCTGCACGCTGCTCCTGTCCTCCTGAATTTAAGAAAAGAGTCACAGAAGACGCCAGTTTCACTTTTTCTTAAAACAGTTACAGGTGTGCAATTTCCGAAACTGCTTTCAGAAATGTTACAATCAATATTTGACTCTGATATGTTGTTTTCTTGTTGCTATATAGATACTTGTTACTGTTGGTTAAATGACAATTATTGTCTTTTTTTTCATTGAAAGTTCAGTATCAAGTGTTTAATGCTGCATGTGGTAAATAAATCCATCTATTAAACACTTTAATCTTGGGAAGATGGTTTTGACGCATGTTGTACTATATCACTAGTTAATGAGTTTTGGTTAATTTGCGATTTTTAAATATTTGGTCAAAAGGTTCAAGTTTTATGTTAACAAAGTACCTCGCATGAGCAGGTAGAAGACTGAAAGATATTACAGGAATTGTGTGATATAGATGTCAATGTCAAACATTTTATTGTTTAATTGGATATTTTTACATTTTACTGCTTAATTGGTAGTTAAAAAAGTATCTGCTAAATACATAAACATGGAGCCGCAAGTGCACCGTAATGTACAACAGTGGGACAGAAATGAATCAAATATATAAAACAAATTGTAATAAAATCATAATGTGTGAATAAAATGTAAAGGTATAAATAGAATATATTTAATTTCACCTCAGAGATAACATAAATAATACTTTTTTCCCAGTGTTGTGATCTTGTTTGGAGGAGGATGGAGTCTCACTCATCTGTTTGTGAGTTGATTTGAAGTGTTGGTTAAACCGCTGGGCAAGTGAAGATTGCACATTTCATTCTGTTATTGGAAACTAAATGTAGTCAGTGGTAGATGGCTGTCTTCTGCTTGGAGGTGTTGCTGCATCACATGCTTAAAATTATTTAATAAATTGACTTAAACATGTTTTTTTCTTCTCATCAAAGTGTTTGACTGACACCTTTAATTGAGGAGAGATTATGCTGTAGATGCTGGTCGATCATTATATAAGCGTGTGATAATTTCACATGTAGAGTCATGATCAATGTTGATTTGAGGAAGATAGAGTCCCTCAGTGTTTCTGTCTGTTAATTCAAGCTGCTTTTTTTCCTCGCAAGCAATCAAGACAATAGTAATTGTGTGTAGCAGTGCTGATCTGATTCATTATGCAGAAATCTATTAATTGATTTGTTCAGGTGATAAGCTCTGATTTACCTGGTTAGTTCATGTCTGTCAGGTGCTGAGATGAATTATTGATCTTGTAGACTGCTCAGATGGTAGTCCTGCTGATTGACAGACTTGTGAGCTTCTTGGCCGAAAAAATATCACCTTTAAATATTTGCTCAAAAATGTTTTTTAGCTATTGTACTACGCTGCTAATTGCCACTTAATGAAGTTGAAGCTTGTACATCCAACGCTGTCAATCACTCCTAAAATTTAGAGTCAGAAGTCTAATTACGCAGATGAGTTTGATGAAACGCTTGTTTAACTACAGCCTAATGTTTTCAAGAGCAAATTTACATTTTCCACAGTGAGCTTACAAATTTAGAGGTTTGTAAAATTATACAGATGGTTAAAATTGCTGCCAGACCTGCAGCTCTGTGGTGACTAGACGGGGAGAAAAATGAGACGAATTAGGTGGAGATCTGTCTTGGAAAGGACATTAATTGAGCGCTGTCGTCATGTTGACTCTGGTTTTTAGGTCTTTAGGGTTCAGTAAGTGTTGGAGAGCTTCAGATCCAGCCCAGATTTCACACAGAACGAGCCACTTTACAGTCATCTGAAGCACTCGTCAATCTAACGGAACCTGTTTAAAATGACAAAAATGCATGAAATAAAGCCTATTTTTAGGTCATTTTTTGTTGCATTGTGAGATGTTCATTGCAATTTAATGACATTTTACCTGACTATATATATATATATATATATAGTAAAGATCATGTTCCACGAAGATATTTTGTACACTATTGTAATTATAACATAACTCTTGATTAGTAATATGCATTGCTAAGTACTTAATTTGGACAACTTTAAATGCGATTTTCTCAATGTTTAGGTCTTTTGCACCCTCAGATGTTTAAAAAGGATAGATGTATCTCAGCCAGATATTGCCCTATCCTAACCATACATGAATGGAAAGATTATAGAATTATATATAGAATTTGTATTTTCTCATATATAGCATATGTTTGGGTGTATTTGTTTTATTATTTGCATATTTTTTTTAAATGCATTTTTATTTGCATTACATTAATGAGGTTTGGTGGTAACTGTGGGGGTCATACCATTTTAAATTCTTTTATTTGTCTTTTGTTTTGATCTTTTTTACTTATGGCTTGTTTCCTTAAGCTTTCAAGTGTTTTAATGTACTGATATTCGTTAATAACTAGTGATGCTGCTGCTCTGAAAAATAATTTCTAGCTACAGAGCTGATTTATTGTTTTGGAGAGGTCGTTAAAAGCAGGTTCATGCTGACTTGACATTGAAAACCATGTCCCTGCGTCCTCTGAGCAGCACTCTCTAAAATCATCTGATTAATGACTTATTCATGATGGACGTTTCTCATTTCTTTAACAGGTGGCATGTGATTTGGAGGAGAAAAGCTCACGACTGTCCTATATGATGTGCATCGCTCCGAGACGCCGTGTGGTGAGTAGTTTTGAAATGCAGCCAGACGTTTGTCCCTTATCTGTGCTTTAGTGATTTAACATTGGAGATTATTATGAGGCAGGAGTTGAGTTTATTTTATGTGCAGATGTTGTCCACACCGTTTAAGTTGTTCTAAACCCGGAACATTGTGGATGTGATTCGTCACTGGTGGTTTGTGCTCTCAAGGCCTTTATGAAGATGATGGATGTGGTTCTTTGAGGACGGTGTTGTGGCTGAGATCTCATGCTGGGATCCCCGCTGCGTGACCGTCTCGGAGGAGCCTGTTTCTTTGCCTCTTACATCCAGACAACTTAATTGGCGCATGTCAGGATGTATAGATGGAGATTAAAGGGAAACCCCAAGTTGCATGTTCAGTAATGTCAGCAGTGCATCGGATTCGGAAAATTGGTTTGTCACAACTCTATGAGTTCTAATACAATATTAATGCATGCTTATCATGGTGTGAGCAATTTTGTATTGTTGTAGTGGAGTCTCAAGATAGTTATTTTTGTTGGAAACCTAATAAATCAATAGATTATGTTCTAAACAAACACATCATTTGCGTAATCCAGTGGCTGATATAATTGGCGAGTCTTTATTCTAGTTGGGAAAATGCTCATTGGAAGTGTGTGCATGTGACCACATTTCTGCAAAATGCTATTGCGTTGGTTCTTGCACATATTGAGACCCAGTGGTGCTAAAAGTATGTTCAGTTTCTTCTGAAACAGATGAGCAGTAACCTGGTGATGTTTTACGTTGATTGTTATATGTACCCTAGCAGTGTCCCAATTATATGTGCGTTAAATGGCGCTAAAAGGTAAATGCCCTATTGCATTTGAAAATAACGTACCAGAAACACTAAACCTAATCAATGGATTACAGAATCAAACATGAGATGAAATAACTGCGCAATTTCATCTTGCTTCATGACTTAAATGCTCCACGTTGCAATTGCAATGCTGTACCAGGTGAGCTTACCAGCAAGTTTACCATGTCAGAACAGTCAAACATCTAGCACGTTATATGATCCAAAAATCATGCACAAAAAAGCTTTTTGAGGTCCTAGCATAGTATTATGCATGAAAATACTCTTTTTAATGAAATATTCTGTTATTGTAATCGTAATTTGTTTTGAAAAAGAATAAAAGCGATTGGTTTTCCACTGTCACTAGAGTTAATATCAGTAGGAAACTGTAGTGAACTGTAAGTATGGGTGTATTTTTGCAGTTATGCTAAATTCTCAGCTGATTGTTTGAGCTTTTATGAGATTTGAACCCAGGATCCAGGCCAAGGTTATGAATCACTGTGCTGAAAACACTTCATTCATATGCTAATTATGATACTATCACAAATTAATTAGGTGTTAATGGTAAAATTAATTAAAATTCATATCCAGTTTCTATTTTGTGTCTTCTCTGTTATAAG
This sequence comes from Enteromius afrohamiltoni, assembly GCA_034779775.1. NCBI lineage: Eukaryota > Metazoa > Chordata > Actinopteri > Cypriniformes > Cyprinidae > Enteromius > Enteromius afrohamiltoni. The sequence goes on from JAUYWG010000053.1 coordinate 839,916, forward strand.
GGTCCTTACATCCATTTAAATCTTAACATTTCCTGCAACCATCTTCTCAGTGGTTTTGTTGAGAACTGGGTTTGACTATCTAATGTCTTTATTAATATTCATTGACTGTTTCATGTTGTTTCAGTCTTGTACATTGATAGAGGTTTAACAGAGTAAATCTCCTGTTTAACCTCCAATAACCCCGTTCATCTCCTGAGATGGCCAGCATTTTTTGTTATGCTAAAATCGCACCTGCATGCAAGCTGTTTTTTTGACATTCAAAAAAGACGAAGCACCATGAAGTGGATGTTTCTTGCAGTTTAGACGGGGACCAATCCAACTCCTGAAAATCTTTCCTGCTGAGCTTCAGGCCTTTAAAATAAAAATCCGCCTGTAATTTCCAAGCAAACCTGTGGAGCTTGATTATCTGGTTCTGCTGTTTCAGTGGAATTGAAACTGAACGATGAAAGAACATGATGCTGTCTTAAAGTCAATGCAGAATTATTGGATTTACAAAGCGAACAGCACTCATTTATATATTAGATTATATTTATTATTATTATAGTCGTGCATGTTTTATTTCACTTCAGTATTGGGAAAAACAAGATATTTTATAAGGGGTGGGAAAAGCTATATTTGCATGTACTTCAGAAAAATACCTTAAACTAATGTAACATGATCGTCTGGTCTCCCAGACTGGTCAAACTGGTCTGTTTTACTGGATTTAGGTGGAGTAAGATCATCTTGACCAGAATAAACCCCCTTAGACTGGTATATTATTATCACATTTCCCCTGCGTAGTCATCTTTGAGCACTAGAAGTGGTTTTTTAAATCTGAGTTGGTAAGGCCACGTTGTCTCAAAGAGTTTATGCTTGGGTTTCCATCCGTTCTAGGTCAGTATCTCAGATGCTTGTCTATTATAGTATATGTAATCAGTGTGAGTAAAGGACCGTATTTGCACCCTGTTCACTTTAAGGAGCTGCCGGCTAAAGGTTAATTGCTTTTGCTAATGTTATTGAAGCACCCTTCTAGAACTGGGTCATGTGCGCTCCTTACAAGATGGCCTTTGTGGAAGGAGCTGTTTCTAACTTTATACCTGGGAAGATTGAATAGGAAGTACCTCGCTCAAGGTACTGTTTCTTGTCTTCGTTGCTGTTAAAGTAGTAGTTTGTGCAGAAAATACAAAATTCGGTCATTTACTTTTTGAAAACAAAATGTCAAACTTAAAAGAAAAAAAAGTTGCAAAAGCATTATTATTAAAAGTATTAGTCTATACTACTTTTATGTGAAAAAAAACATACAACTAAGTACTTTTATGATGCTTTTAAACTACTTTGAAAACCTTCTACAGAAGTCCCAACATGAGGGTGAAGAAGTGATGACAGAATCGTTTTTGATTTATCTGTCCCCCTTATTTCAAGGCAGACTTTGCACTATTTTGTCTCCAGCTTTGTGCTGAACAGACCAGCGTCTGAACTCGTTCAGAGGTTGCTGACAGCATCTGGACTTTTGTGTGCATGGCTGCAGCGTTGCGTTAAATAGGCCAGTTGTGAATGAAAATCAATGGTGGCGCTTGCGCTTTTGTTTACTCATCTGAAAACGAAGGACTCAGGTTTGCTTGCAGAGTCAATTTATTTACAGATCTTGTGCAGCATGCGGATTAATTTAATTCGGCCACAACGGAGACCAGACCACTCGGTTTGATGTTTAATATTAAGTGAAATAAACACATGCAGTGATCCACAGCTATCTATATGTATTTGCTTTGCGGTAAAAAGCCCTTTTCAGGTCTGGTGCATCATGTGTAGGACTTCGTTTGCTGTGAGTAATTGTGAAAATGTGTTTGTTTGTGTGACTGCTGATACAGGTGCAGCCACTGTAGAAAATATTAGATTTATTTTTATGTTGTTTATTATTTACAGTCGCTTTGGTGCATTGCTTTTTGTGGTGCAATTTTTGCTTAACTAGTTATCACGTAATGACTCAAGCAATGAAATGAGGACTATTAGTTTAATATGGAATGACTATCCAGCAGTGACATGTTTAGTTCATTTTGACTGACAGAGAGTATGAAAGCAATTGATGCATGTCCAAAAGCAGTAGCAGTTTGTTGGAAGGAATGAGAAACTGCTGCTATGATGTGCACAAATGACTAATTGTTTTGAGACTGTTGTGCAAACATAAGTACTGTTGTGAGAAATGCACCGAAGCCACTGAGAAAAACGGTAACTGTACACTTTTGCAGTATTTGAAAGGATAAGCCACGTTTCATTTAATTTAATTTAATTTAATAATTGTTTAGGTTGTACAATGCTTTACTCACATTGATATTTTCTTATTAATGAAATCCTTTGGCTTTAGAAATGAGGTCCATTTTATACAACAAATAAACGTTTATATTTTATATTTACATTTTTCTTTCATAAAGTATGCACTGTACTTTCACAGTTGTATGTAAAACCGATTACAAGAAAATACTATTGAAATCTACTTAAAGATTAATTTCATGTTTAATTCAGTTATTTGCTATTTCTTCAGTTACTTGTGAAATATACTGGAATTTCTGAGCCATTTATTTCGGTGTGTGGTTGAGGTAAATGCTTTTTATTTTTTACTATAGAAATATTAGATTTAGATTTGTCTAAATTATCAGTGTGTTTTAATTAGATTTTTTTTCCCCACACTTTAGCTAATCGTGTTGTTGGTAGGTTTTGCTCATTAGAGTTCTTGTATGTAAACAGAGGCGCATCTAAATTGAGTCCTCAGCGCCGCTCAGCTTCTGATGCAGATGCATGTGTTTATGTCACGAAGCACATCTGTTCTCACGGGCACCCATCTGGACAACTGCTTCACGCGTGCGTGCGTGTCATACATTCTTCTGTGTGAGAGTCCATGCAGATGCATCCCTACCGCTCGTGTTGTGTTTGTGTAATGCTGCTACTATGAATATAATCTTGGCTAAAGAGCACTGTGAGGCCCTGCACAACACGAGTGACTTTTGATTCGACGTTAAATGTCATATTTGACACCTCCGCCAGGATGAGATGTTTAATAACTGCAGGGATCTTCTTTATACCAGAGAAGCGTTTGGTATATGCTGGTCGGCGGTGGTGAAAGGGTTACAGCGGTGAGCATGAAGTGCCCCATCAGTGAACTGGGCTCATAACCTGTCGGCGCGCTGCACTCTGTCTGACCTCTCGGCGAGTCGAGGCCGCTAACCATGCATGAAGCAACATGAATTCCTAATGAAATATTTAAAACGGTTTGGGAAATCGGCTCCCTGTTTAAGTGCTTGAAAGCGTTCGACTCTGACTCTCTGCTTTTGACACGGTGGAATGAGAGATTGTTTTTTAAAGTGCCCGTGTTGCTTTGAGGCTGAGTGTTTATAGTAAAAATGCAGCTCGGGGAATTCTCAAACATTTCATATCTGAGCCTTTTTGACTTAAACTATTTACTTTGTCCACCTCAGATGCTAATTTACTGTTTTAAGAATTAACAACACTTTTGCATGTTTGCAGTTCTTTGATATTGTTAATGGTAACAAATAAAATATTGAA
>JAUYWG010000053.1:843552-859430 GCA_034779775.1 Enteromius afrohamiltoni
TAGTTATTTATTTTATTTTTATTTATGTATTTATTTATTTATTTGTTCAGAATCCCATTTTGGAAAAAGCTGATTAAAAAAAAAAATTATAATTTCAAGCACATTAATTTTTTTATTTAAATCTCTATATATATATATATATATATATATATATATTTATATTGAATTTTTATTTATTTAATTTTTTCCCGGAATCCCATTTTGGAAAAAGCTGATTAAAAAAATAATTATAATAATTTCAAACACATTAAAATCTTTTATACAAGGCATAACTTAGGTCTAATTAAAAATAATCAAGAAATGATTGTAATCTAATCTATGACAGTTTATTGGCCAGATAAAATGTGCATTAAAAGCATCATAGGGTTATTAGCACAGTACAGTATTTGTATGTACAGTATATTGCCAGCGCAATCATCTTTAATGTTTTGTGATTATTAAATATAATTTACTATCTTATATTAATAAATAATATTTTTTTATACTTAAACGTCAATATTTTTTAGATTTATTTGTAATAAATATGATTAAATATGGTTGCACATTTTTATTTTTTGATAGTCCATTCTATTAACTATATGCAACTACATGTCTACTAACTCTCACAGTCTTAGAGTATGACTGCTAGTTGACCTGTTAGTAGAATGTCTAAAGTTGACTACTGAAATAAAGTGTTACCTTAAATATTGCCCAGCCCTCAAAGGCACACACCTTAAGGTTCAATTTTTAAAGTATCATTAAAATTGAGCATTAAGATTAATGCATTTAGTAGACAGCATTTTTAAAAATGCAAAATACATTGCATATTTAAAAGTCATCTCCATAAATCCATCTCTAGTATTAGCTGAGGAATATTTCCAGTGACATTTATTCTTTGACTGGACTAATAAAAAGTCAGCTCGTATTAAATTCACATGAGAATGAGATGTAGGATGCAGTTAGATGGAGGTGAAGGTGTGTTACGGGTGCTTAGACGGGAATGCAGTGAGACAGCTCCATCCTGTCGTCTCTGGTTTCCACCCGTGGGGTTAAACGCCTGTGGCAGCGCGGCTGGAGGACTGGCATCCTTTCAATAGATCTTCCTGCAGACGAGCTCGGAATAGACGTGTGTTTCTGGTCATATAGAGATCTCGGACGTCACTGCAACCCGACGCTACTTTGATCGTAAGATTTTTTTAGCAGCATTTGTGTGACTGTTCTGGATTGTGTGCTTAAAACCGCTGCCTCCGCGTTCAGTTAGAATAAATGTCTCTTGAATTTTTCAGCATTAGAACCACACCAGACTAATACAAGGCTGGTGTGACATTACTTGCATGTAATCAAGTCAGACTTTTTAAAGGAATCCGCAAACTGAGGAAGTTTATAAAGAGTGACATCTCAATTATGAGTTAAATGCCGCGCTGTATTTATGTGATTGTGCATTTTATGCTATGTTAAGGATGTTTAGCAGTATCCATAGAAGTTGCGTAACAGACTGTGTTCCTGAAATCTATCCCGTGTTTCCTCCTCCTGCATCAGTGAGTGTTTGCACAAGTTTTATGAGATTCTCTGTTGTCAGAGTGATGAAACTGCATCTCAACATCATAAAGTCACTGTGGTTGGGAAGAACTCAAATGCGCTGAGCATGCTGAGAAACCAAATAACTTCGAGGGTGTGTAGTATTTTTACTTTACTGCTCTGGATAAACCGAGAGTCCTGCACAATTATCACAAAACTTAACACACGCTGGTGCTCGAAGAGTGTCGTTTTAGTCATTAGTTTGTCATGTGGAGCACATGTACAGTAAATACGTTATGCAGCAGTAATACAATTCTAATTAACAACCTAAACCATCTCAGGCCATTTTTTCCTGGGTGGTTTTAAAAGGAATTTTGGTAATCTGAGAGTAGTCATACCAGTTGAAGTCCAGCAGTCCCGCTTCCACAAAAATATTAAGCATGAGAGGTGGTTGATAATAATAAGAAATGTTACAAATATTAGAATGATTTCTGGAGGATCATATGGAGGTCTGTAAAGAATCACAACATAAAAACATAAAATGTATATTATATATATACAGCTCTGAAAAAAAAAAAAATAAGAGACCACTGCAGAAAAATCAGTTTCTTTTGGGTTTTATTCTTAAAACTGTTCCTCTCACCAATACTGAACAATGCATGTTTGTTTAATTTTTTTTGTGAACTGCCGTCTGTGAAATATTAAAGATAGAAGCAACTTGACGCTCACTGAATCCTTGTGCCAGTAAAGCTGGAATTGAGCGCTTAAACCCTTTCTTTTCACTGTTTTTGGCATGTTTAGTGTTTATTTTTACATTTCTATTGACTTTTTTCTAAAGGCTTTTTTTACCATCCAACTGTTAGTGTTGATTACAGCAGTGCTTTTTATACTTGTATTTCCTGTGAAATACATTTGGATTCAGGTGCTCACCAAATAAGTACGTCAATAAACAGAATGAAGTATGTTTGTGAAGAAATATAACAATAACTGGCATGAAAAGCTTGTCATACTCAGAGAGATTTGGAGTTAAATTGATTTAGGAGTAAATTGCAGTGGTCTCTTATTTTTTTCCTGAGCTGTATAACATGTAAAAGGATTAATTACCTCCAAAAATAAAAAAAAGGTGCATGCGCATATTAAACCCCATCTCCGCTTGCCGATTGGTCGGCCAAAGTTTGTTTTTGTTGTGATGAACATCCTGTGCCCATAGTGTTTGTTTCGGTATTGCAGCCTCTGTGTTGCCTTTCGAGACCGGGTTTTTTCCCAATGTATTCAGAGGACAGACAGCAAGACGATCAAGGGGTGATGCATACGGTTTGAGATAAAAATGAAATCGAGCTAAAAGCATGTGTTGCACCTTTAAGTAATATATGTGTGTGTGCTGTGTATATATATTATGCATATATAAATACACGGAATATATTTTGAAAATATATGCATGTATAAAGTACTGTGCAAAAGTCTCATGCCACTAGTATTTTCACCAACATAAAAAACAAACAAAAAAGGGTTTTAAGTCAGTTATTTCTATCTTTTGCGGTAGCGTGTCAGATGGAAATATCAGTTTCTATTTGCAAACATTGTTTTTGTCATTAATTGTAATAATGCAGAGAGATTATTGTCTGACAACAGCCAGTGCTCCACACAGAGATCTGATCTGATCATCATCCAGTCTGTCTGGAAGCACATGAAGAAACAGAACAAACTGAGACAGACTCAATCCAAGATTCAAGATTTAAAACCAACATAAAACCAACAGTCCAATGCACATTGGAATTCTAGTGCAGAGTTCTCATGTTTAATGTTTAAAGAAGTTAAGAGATGAATAAGGAACAAACAACAAGAGAACAGAACATTATAAACTGAATAAAGTTTGTATAAATAAATCAATTTAAATGTAGGTACTAGTATCAGAACTGGCCAAATTAACACAAGCTGCATTGCAGATATTTCACAGTTATAGTATTGCAAAGATTTGCTATTGCACCTTTTTATACTCAATCTAGAAGAACTGTGGCAACGTCTCCAAGATGAAGAAAAAAACCTACCTGCTAAAGATAGAAATAACCCACTTAAAACCATTTTTTTATTGGTAAAAATACTAGTGGCCTAAGACTTTTGCACAGTACTGTACATGTATTTGTTATATATAGATATATCTCATATAGAAATATAACATATTTTTCTTAAATATATACACTACATGCATGTGCGTGTTTTTATATACACATCATAAATACAAAGAACATGTTAAGCAAGCAAAAACTTTCTAACCATTTGACAGCACTTCAGATAGTGTACATGTAAATGTATATGTATATATAAATATGAATGTATTATGTTTCCCAAAGCTTTTTGAATATGTTTGCTTGAACAGCATCCGTGCCTGGTGTTTTCAGCGGTCAGTGGACCACGCTCTTACTCAGTTGCAGCGCTGCACAATCTCACTGCTGACTACAATGTTGATTAAAGCTGACATTGTAATAACACGGCTTTACCGGGCGGCCGGCGGTGCAGGTGCTGCTGACGGTAGACTGCGGCCAGGAAGCCAAATGACGCTCTTTTCCTTCCTTGCTTCCGTCCTTCTTTCCCTGCTGCTGTCCTGCATCATTATCATACACCATCCTTTAAGGACTAAAAGAGACAGGATATATTAGACCTGTGCAGAAAGACTGCATGCAGCCTACTGTGCAACACTGCTATTGCGTTTATACCGCAGAAATGACCCGAGGTCCTTATTTTCAATGCAAGTTTGCCAATTTACAGTCATGCAGCACAGTTATGAAAGGTTTAAGTTTAAGCAATGAGTACTGATAGGAGTAAAGCCAGTGAAGGTCACATGATCCGTCTCTGATGAGATACTGTTGGCAAGATGAAGGTTAATGTGACTGTGAGTGATCTCAGTCTTTCATATGATTCGTGTCTGCCCACATAAACCAGCAAAATAAAAAATGATGCATAAAAAAAACTCTCAAAACTTGGCACATTCTGAGTGAGTTTGATTCATTTGATGATAATTGTTTATCTTAGTCAAGATATGGAGTAGCACATTTTATAGACCTTTTATCGTCTGAATTGCAATTAACATCAACAATATGAAGCACAGTAAGTTTATTTGTGTAGTGCATTTCCCACATGCCAGCGGATTCAGTTTTGCTTGAAATAAATAAGTTTAGGTTTGGCTAATTGGTTTATGATGAAAGACAATGTAATTAGTTTAATTGATACTTTTTCAAGAAAATGTCATGTTCTGAATAATGTTACATTTTAAAAGGATTTGTTGTGTGTTAATATTGTCTTGGTCCTTTGTCAAATGTCCATTTTAGTTTCTGTCATGTTTAGTCAGCCTTCAGTCAAGTTTGAGAATGTTTTAGTCAATGAAAAAGCTACATAATGGCAAAACTAATGGCAATTATAACCACGATTACGCATCGTGATCATTTTTTTCCATCTAGGTGTATGCACGGAAAATCTCTGATGGGGGATTTAAACTCTTGACGTCTGGCAACCCCAACCCCTTTTTTTTTGTTGTTGTTGATGACAATATAGAGAGATTTTAAGTGTAAGTCCCATCCTTTTTCATCAATATTTGATGTTTATGTAATTGTAGCTAGCTTGTTTCTTTGTCGTAGTTTTCATGAAGCACTATTTTATCAAGACTGTTTTGAAGTTACTGTAGGCAAACTAAAATGCATGTTTATGACAATCATTTTATGTACCGTTGCATGATTTCCAAGCGTGATAATAAATTGTGACTTACTCACCAATGCAAATGGCTTTTTCCTCAACAATGCAATTTTGAACTGTTACAGCCCAGAAAATATGGTGTATTATTTGCTGCTGTAATTTCTACAAACACTTTTTGCAGCCCAATGTTCATTTTGTAGCAGCTAGAAAACTGATATGCGGTTAGCATGACATGATTTCGGTTATACATACACCCCTGGGATAAATATGTCACTTCTCGGTTGTCAGGCTTTAAAGCATGGTTTAATAAACCATTAATATTTTAATTTGTGCTCCTTACGGCTCATAACGAATGTTCCTCCTTTTCTTTGCTAGCCGCTGCATTGAGTTAGTTTATGCGGAGTTATTTGTCAAATTAGTGGCTTGATGAGGACTCCTGTGGGGAGCCCAGTCCGGTAAGAGATTGTGAAGTGTGACTGTTATTCTCTGCTTGGTCTTGTTTGCACAAAGCGTTATCCCAAGACTCCATCACAGGCAACGTGCATTAACTTAACAGCAAGTTTGACTAATTATAAGGCTGATTTTGCTCTATTTGCACGAGTTTGGTTTTCGAGGGAGAAAAGTGTTCTGTGAAATTTGTTTTATTATGCAAATGCATTTTGTTTTCTGAAACCAACAAACAAAAATGATTCATATATCAAATGATATATGAATATAAAATGAGCTCGAAAGGATACAGACAAATGTATTTGCATTCCTACAAGTTTGATTTGCATATTTGTGCTGTTGATTTCCCACATAGCCGTATGCTGAAGAGCTTTCACCGAATTGTTTTTTTTTTTGCAGATGAGAACGTGGCTCTGAAATATTTAGTAGAGTGCATTCATATGAAGCTAATCCATAATGCAGCTTTCTCCCGCCCATATCTGCTGCTCTGAAAGTGTTTGTTATTACCAGCACTGAAATGTATTATTCAGCATCCAAATCACAAATTATTAGCCACATGTACATCTTTTTTGAATGGTAAACATCCAATTTCTTTGCTGCGAGGAAATGGTGGGAAGCATTACAGTAGCGAATCTGCACATCTTAGCAAAGGCACTAATTTCACCCTTGGCTTTACTCGCACTATTGCGCTGTGGTAGATTGGTGGCTCTGTTGATTAAAAAAGGAATTAAATTTGATAAAACGTCTAGAGGATGAACAGAGATGCATATAAATGTAAATCAAGGTTCAGGGGTATTTATGTAAATTTGAGTTGCTGCTCATGTGAAAACCGGTGCTTAAAGGAACATTTCACCCAAAAATACATGTTCTGCTGCCACTGACTCCAAACCTGTATGCTGTTGTTTTCTCATTTGAAAAGAATCTTTACGTAACCATAGCTGTTCATGATGACCGTTTCTGTTAAGCTCCGAAAAGAAGAAAAAACCTGTGCTGTATTCAGTCTTCTGAAGCCATATAAGTTAACAAGTATGTTTGGAAATTGAATAGTTCACCCCAAAATGGAAAACTGAATTTTAAAACATCTTAGTAATGGAATTGTTGCTTTTTATCTTCACGCGATGTTAATTGATGGACTGGAATATTGTTTTTTATCAGCTTGGACTCTCATTCTGACAGCACCCATTCACTGCATTGTTGAAGGACCCAACTGTGATAGACTCATCGCCATCTTGGATGACCTTTTTCAGCTCTTTTTTTTTCTTCAGTGAATTATTCCTTGAAGATATTTATCTATTAAGCTGGTAAACCCTGCGAGAGAATCAGTGAATCAGTCAGATTTGTGAACTAATTCACTCAACAGATCCCATTTAAAAGCGGATCATTTATTCCTGTGTGAGACATAAGTATTTCATTAACTGAAGTGAGTGCATATGGCGTATGTCAAGATATGTCAAGATCATCACTAAAAGTGAATTTGGCTCCATTTCTCATTCAAAGTTGTTATATGACTTGTCCAGATAAGGCATATGGCTTTCTTTGTGTCCATTCATTTTAAATGCTTAGAAAAGAGCATTTTCTGGCTTTTCAGCAATGAAGTCTTCAGCGGCAGAAAGTCATCAAAGAAAGATTTTCAAATGCACTATACCTTTAATTTACACCACTGCAAAGGAAAGTGTGACTTCTCGGTATGCAACTCTATCCTCCTCCAGCGCAACAACGAAAATAAAAGCAAAACAAAACTCAACAGATGGACGTAATTGATGTGGCACAGGCAGAAGTCTCACTTTGAGATGCTCAGAGGGAATGTTTGGAGCGATGTGAGATCTGAGGTCATCCGAAGTGCAGCAGGAATGTCTCCGGTGTCTGCTGGGACGCTGTTGCCGGTCGTTCCTGTTTGCGGTCATGTGGCAGTCACGCATTACTAGCGAAGCATAGCTAAAGACAGGAGAGCAATGCCGCCCACCGCAGATACAGCAGTGCAACGCAGTCTGTGATGGAGCTCTTTACAGCGTGAAGCAGCAGGAGTTGTGTTTTAGCAAAGAGGCTTAACCCTTATGAATACATTTTCTGCTTGTTTCTCCATTACTGGAGGCATCATAAGCCCGTCACACACCCCTGATCGCATTTCAGCACAGATAAACTCCAATCCATGTGTTCTGCCTGGGTTTGTTTTTGTGTGGGTTTTGTGCCGTTTCTCAGTGATTTTTCTTTATTTGTATGCCTTTGGGTGTCAGAGGTGACAGAAAAGAGGAAAAGAAGTGACGTGCATTTGATTTGTTTTTGCATTGTGCCATTTCCTGGATCATTCCTGTTCTGCGGCACCCATTAAACTCTGTAATGTTTACAGACATGCTTCTGCTGGAGCGTTAAGGAAGCGTTTGCATTAAAAAAATAAGGATTTTATTGAGAGACTGCACGATAAAGGATTTTGAAGGCCGATACCGATACAAATATTTGTTGGTTTTAAAATCCGATATTCCGATATATCGGCTATATATATATATTTATTTAATTTTTTATTTATTTATTTATTTTTCAGAAATGCGCAACAAAACATTAACAGATTTCCATAACATTATATGATAATGCATTTAAAAAAACTTGTTTCTTTTATTGTCACAACAGAACAGAGGAACATCAGAATATATTAAAGTTATGATAAAGAGAATGTATAAAAATACAAACGATACAAAACGTTTTAAAAGACTTGGTAAGCTTCATAAATATAACTTTGAATAGGACTGGAGACAAATTCTGTTAAGTTCTGATAAATAACAACAACTATATAAACTATAAAAATATAAATTTCTAGCAGTATATGGGATAAGTGTACTGAACCAGTCAATCCTCAGTAGCTCCAGTCCAGCAGAGGGAGGTTTTAGTACAAGAATAGTTATTTGTAGTTGAGTATTCACTAAAATATTATTGTCACAGTGGAACAGAGGAACATCAAAATATATTAAAGTTCTGATCAATAGAATGTATAAAAAATAGAAACTTTAGATATTAAATTAAAGTCTTTTGATCAAAAACACTATAACAGCCAAATCAGAGTTACCAGTAAGGATGTTTTTTTTTATTTTTGAAATATTCATTAATCGGACGTTATAAATGCAGATACCGATAGTTTGGAAAATGCCTAATATCGGCCTGTCAATATATCGGTCGGGCTAGACAAAGAACAAATTCTCAGTTTAAGCTGAAGTACTAAAATAACTAAACATACTGTAGGTATACGTCTGTCCACTGACAGATACAGTAAATGAACAGTCTATAATTTTAGTGGTAGGTAAACAGGGAGAGGCAGCATAACAACAGCAAGAAAAATGCAATCTCCTTGAAAAATGCAAAACTCCCAGGTGTGCTTTATACAGGTCACAATCTGAGATTATGAGCACTCTCTTAAACACTGCAACATTTTAATACTATTTGTTTTGTTTTTTTTTACTCCTTAAATCCTTCTTGATTTAAATATTTTTAGATGAAGCAGACTTGATTGTACATTACCATTAAACATGAAAGCGGCTGGCTTTGATACTGTGTCTACTATATGCAAATGAGCTTTGATGTTATTGGATAAGTTGTAATGTGGCATTCATATGTTAATGAGATTGATTGTGATATATGACTTTTTTCTGCTCTTTAGGTTCTATAAATGGCAGAATTAACTTATTGGAAAAATGTGCCTGAGCAAAAGCATGTCTACACCTATACAGTTTCCCATTGTGCATGACATCCCTGGTTTTGACATTTGGATGTGTGTACTTGCTTGTAAGCTCACCCGGTACAATACAAGACCTCTGATGTATTCATGTCCTGTGAAATATGAGTAAAATGGCATGGTTACTTCAGCAAATGAATTTTTATCTCCTGCTTGCTTTTTAAACTCTATTGGGTGCATTCATCTTTTACTGCCACTTACTGGACATTTAATTTACAAACTGAAGCATAATTTGCAACAGCTAACATATTAAAACACGATCAGATTCTCAAGTATCTGTTTTGGGTAAAATTGAACTTGTTTTTAGTGCCACTCATGCATGAAATATTAGCAAATGCACATTTTCACAATGATCTGGTGTTGATAAAGGTTGCGTTGTACACATTCTCACAGTATTAAGTAAGGTTTAGAGTAGTTTTTATCTGAGCACTGAAATCCCATCCTGTTTCTCTACTAGTGTTGTCATTCTTGCATAACATTTCATGAGGTTTTAACAGATAATTAAACCGTCACTCACCTCAATGTAATCTTTTCCATCTCGCTAAATAAAATGAGATTTATGGGAAAACATGCACGAACATTAGGGAACCCTGTTTGCCCACATGAAACATGCTTGATAAGTCTGTTGTGTGGTTTATCCCTGTCTCAGAATGAAAAAGTGTCTGTTATTCTGTTAAACCATGCAGGAGCATTTTTTACCAACACTCATCTGTAACTTTTTACTGTAGCGAGTGCTTCTACCCTCAAGCCAGAATTATAAGCGAGAGTCCAAGTGCATCTGAAAGTCCTTGATGTGCCGTAGCACATGTTGGCATATTGCTCTCGCTGCATTGTTCACACATGACAGGATCTCGTCTCAAGTGGCGGAATGAATGAATTGATCTGTGAGGCGCGTACGGGAGAGATTGGATCTAGATCGTAAATGGAAAGTTTAGCGGAGCGTGGTTTTTATACAAAGGACAAGAATCAGAAATAAAAGGTGAAATGTGGATTACTGACTGTAATACTTTCAATTATGAAACACACATGCGTTGGATGAGAATGCATGTGAAGCTGTTTTATATTGTTCACTATTTTTTGCCACTCTCTTTTGCTCATTAGTTTTTATACAAAGCTTAGCATAAGCATGGAAACTGTTGATTTCATGATCTTTCTTGATGGATTTGAAATGTCGATAGCTCTTTAGGCGTCTTTATGTGTCCAATAGCAGGGGTGGGACTGAACGGAGTGGGGAACAATACGACGGTGTGTGTAATGATATGCTTGGTGTTTTTCAGTTCATAGTGTGAAGACACAGAACTGCTGCTGTGCATATTTAATCCAAACCTCTTCATTATGTCACAGCTATATGTGCGTCAGTGTGGGGTTTTTTTTAGCCCACATTGATACTGTAATTTACATATCCCGCCTTATTAGAGCTTGTATACAAGATATAAATGAAACAACACCTACAGTTTTTCTTTTGCTGCCTGTTTTTCAGCACATGTCAGAGATACGCTCAGCCATACCAGGTTTTTTCCAGCCGTTTGAACTGCTGGATCCATCCTGCAGCTCCAGTTTAAAAGGCTGTGGAAAAATGCATGCGTTGTGAAATTCCCCATTTGATTCTGTCACATACAATATTTCCTAGTTTTCCATCTTCTTTGGCCTTTGTTTTCCAGTGCAGTGTAGAAATGAAATTATCATGCCTATAGCTATATCTATAGCCTTTACTAACTGTATAGATTATTAAATGTGTTTTTTTTATATATATATATATATATATCTGTAATAGCAAGAATTTCTTAATTTTTCAAAATAATTTTAAATTAAAGACATGTTGCTGTAGTGTTTCTTATTGAGCTTCTATAATACATTCGATATTAGAGCCATCATTCTCTTCTCTCTTTACTTTAAACTAGAGTCTGTATGCATTTAATTGAGGAGCATGAATAATGCGCATTTGAATTGGCATGAATCGTGATTATAGATAAACAGTTTAGCATGATGTCTTTTATCCTTTTGACAGTATTAAATACAGTGCATCCGGAATGTGAATGTTACAGCCTTATTCCAAAATGAATTGAATTCATTCATTATAATTCTACATATACTGTAATATTCTGTAATGCCATCATGAAAGAAGTCAGTTTGAAATCTTTCCAAATGTATTAACAAATGAAAAATCACATCTTCATATCCTATTTTAGAATTAAATTGGCTTCAGTCGTTAGAAACTCGTTGATCGGTTGACTTTTTTTTATAATATTTGATTTAGAGCTTAGAAGTTACATTAACATAGGACACAGGATAACAAAACACATGCTCTCTCCGGATTGATTGACTAATTGACATGTCTTTTCACAGAAAGTTGATCAGCATTCACCAAACATGTTCATTCACACGGTTTCTGTTATCAGCGTCAGCGTTGCTCTTTTGTGCAGCTGTCACACATCTTGGCTGAATTGATCTGTAAAGCAGCTGCTTATCTCACCTCTCTAGACAACATGTGACCTCTCGTCCTTTGTGCTGAATTTAAAGGCAGAATCATACCGAATGAATCATGTGACAACAGACCAGACGCTGAATTCCCATGCTATATCTGAAACTATGCTGTAGGTTTTGATGAAAGTCTGCCAAACATTACTTACAATAAGATTCATTAAATATGATGAACACCTCCAAAATGATGTAGCACATTTATCTAGTTTAACATAAAAGCTTGATTGTGTGATTTTAGTGATGAGCGTTGAATCTCTACAGCCCGGTTCCACTAACAGGGCTTAGCTCAAGCCAGGACTAGGCATTAGTTAAATTGAGATATTTAAGCAACTTTTACAAAACTGTCTAATAAGAAAATATTCCAGGTGTGCATCTTAACACAGAACAATATCCACAACTGAGGATATTGATTTCTGCAAAGTACTTTCAGTTTTCAGCAGAATCAAAATGTGAAATCAGGAGATTCATAGCGAGGGTTTTAAGGCTGTCATTTCAATCATTTTAATTAGATTAATTAACCATGTGCTGACTAATTAATCACGTTAATCAGTTTATGGCATACAATATTTGCACAGAAAAGCAGCCAAAAAGACAATATTACCTTTTATTTCTGTATAATTGATCTACAATCCATAGCGATCCATTTTGCAGCCTAGACTCATTGGAAATAATTAAACATCTCTTAAACATACTTTAATTATGCTGGCTTAGGTTGATATATCAATCCACAAACTCTTTTGAAGGAACGTCAATCTGAAATTCATTTTAGAGTTATTATCTAAAGCAAAACCTATTGGATTTTAAATGACTTTCAACTTGTTACTTGCCATTTAACACACTGTTTGACCAACAATCATTAGAAATTCATGCTAAAGCAGAAGTGCATTGCTCCAGATACAATTTACTGCAATTTTACTGCCCCTCAAGTCTCTATTTATCAGTGATCTGCCCCGTACTCGTAATTTCTGTAAAAATGAACAAACGTTGTTGGTGAGCCCCATGGAAAGTTATTCTTCTCTAAATTCAGCGTTCTTATTTATTAATTTCTAAAAATATGTTTAACAATTTTGTGTGTCCCCTTCAAAAATAGCTTGAGAAAAGTAGAAGAATTGAGAAATAATTGTCCCCCCTACATTTCGAAAATTCATGGCCCTGGTTCTTTGAGGGGTGTGTGTTTGTATTAGAGCCTGACCGATATATTGGCATGCCGATATTATTGGCCGATATTTTGCATTTTCGGCATTTATAACGGCTGATAAATTAATATTTCAAAAATAAAATAAAAACGGATAAAACACCCTTACTGGTAATTTTGATCTGGTTGTTGTTGTGTTTTTGTTCAAAGGACTTCATATCTAAAGTTTCTATTTTTGTAAATTTTATTTATCAGAACGCTAATATTTTTTGCTCATATTATGAGCATATTATGTTAGTTAAAACTCATAAATAACTACAAATAACTAATGTTAGGGAAATCTGTTAATGTTTTGTTGCGCGTTTCTGAAAATAAAAAAATAAAATATCAGCCGATATATCGGAATATCGGATTTTAATACCGACAAATCTTTTATCGCTCGGGCTCTAGTTTGTATACAGTAGTGGTACATTTGTCATAAGTTAAACCAGACTTTTATTTTGCCAGGTTGTCTTGATTGTCTTTCAGTTTTAGTTTTAATTTCACTCAAAGTTTTTCCTCACATTAAACGGTAAAAAGCTGGTGAAGAGGTGTAGGTCATGTGTTCATGTATGATATTGTATATAATACTTTTGTTGTACTTCTGCTGTGTGATTGGCTGTTAGATCTTGATATATCTTTGACATTATTGTGGATGTTTGTAAACATGCCTGTTGTTTTTTGAGACGTTAATATAAAATGTTTGTTCTTCTCCATTAGGTATTCTCCAGCTCGCCGTGAGCAGAAGTGTTTCTCGTTCTCCATCTCCGCTCTGTCATGATGTCTCGGTACCATCAGCGCTTTGAGAGGGATTTCCGCAGTGTTTGGGAGCGGAGAGAGCGCTGCACCTCCAACAGCAGCTGCGGGGGCACCGTGAATGGATGCGTCTCCACCTCTACCTCCTCCATCCCCAACAACCGTCCCGGCCTGCTGCCCCTGCCTGTCATCCCCTCGCTGCTGCCCACCCCGGTCACCGGCGCCACCAGCACGGCCAACAGCGAGCTGACCTGCAAGCGCTTATCCTCCACCTGCACCACCTCCACCGCTAAGGTAGGACTGAACACACCTGTGCCCGCCCGCCCTCATGACATTCCAAACTAGCTTCACTCTCTTTTATTCTCTAAAACGCAACTGAGAGATGTTCACGCTTTAATGGTAGTCAATGGTAATTTACAAAAAGGAAAAAACAGGCCGTGAAAGTGTTTTTATGACTTATCCAGGTTTGATTCTGCATTATGGTCAATTTCCATGTTGACTTTAAAATGAGTGTTATTGCGATAACACATAGTTTGCATGAAATGCTTCTTGGAGCTCATTTTTCTTCTAGTCGGAAGGGAAAAATATGAAATGAGACTGGATTTTATGCATCTGAAATTAACACCTGAAATGGACTAGGTGTTATTTATTTATTTAGTTATTTGCCATTTCTTTTTTCCATGTTTTTAGGCATATGTAAAATATGCATATTTATAATTTTTTAAAGACTTGCGCTTATTTATTTGTTTTACATGTAGTTTTGCTCATGGCTTTTAAGGAAGGCATTACAACTATTACTTTGTTGACATCAGTCTAATTCTTTTATTTTCTTTATAACCTATATATGAAGAGTACATTTCCAAAAACAAATCACTCAGTTTTTAACAATTGTCAAAAATCATGTTTTTTTTCACAGTCCATTTTAACTGATGTTTTATTGTTTTTGTAAATAAACTCTTCATATGTATTTTTTGTTTGTTGTTGGTCTTATTTATTTGGTCCTATCTGTTTGTGTAGCAGGATTTAGCGTTTATTGTCCTTGTGCATGGATAGAGCCACTTCAAACGCCACTGTTGAGGTCACATCAAGTTGGAGAGCTTCATTACGTGCCACATGTGTTTGTTGTCTCCGCTCGCGGCGAAAAAGGAGATTAAAGCGCGTGCAGTGGTGGATCTTAGGGTCAGTTTTTCTGTCATCCATCATGAAAGCCCTGCAGCCGCCCCCACCAGCGTATCTCTACAAGCCATCTCTGATAAGGAAGAGCGGGGCTGCTTATTGATCTGTGTCAAGAAGAAACTCCCGCTACCTGCTTTCATATTGCAGACGGGCCGGAGCGGGGGGAAGAATAAAGCAATCTTAGATTTACAGACGTCTACACTGGGGAAAGTCCAGGGTCAAAAGCAATATGCTTGTGCATCTTTCATTTCACGTACAAAGACGTCTTTGTGTGAAAAGATGGACATTTTATTATTTAAAGTATCGGTGTATTGGCTTCTCTCATTTTGTGATTTTATTGCGGGAGTTCAGCGGTGGCTGGATCAGCCGATAATTGAGTGTGTGCTAAAGTAATTTGCTTGCATATTAAGTTACGAATCTCGCTGAGAAGATTGGCTTCGTGCCCTTTTCGTCTTGATCCTATGAAAAGAGTCGCCGCTCTTGTGAGTCAGATATAAATACTGTCAAATGACTCAAAGGGGTCAATTTGTTGCATTCAGACTCATTAAAATGCTGAAGTGTTGGTGAAACTACTTTTGAAACTTTCTACAAGCTAATAAAATGAAGTTCAATAGTCTGGATTTTCGAGTTATGCTACAAGCTACTAATAAAACCATTTAATGAAGCAGTTTATTATCAAATGAATCACAGTTTATCAGACAAGATCCTTTATGTGGAGCTGTATCTTTTTAAAGTGACTTTATCAGACAGTATAGTTTATTGGTTCAATCAAAGAAACATTTGTTTGTTTAATTATTTAATTGTTTCATTTATTTATTTATTGCTTATAAAAATTACAAATAAAAAAAGTGAGGATCTCAAATATGGTGTCACGATTTTATATATATATATATATATATATATATATATATATATATTAGGGATGTCACGGTAATGCCG
>JAUYWG010000053.1:865991-902478 GCA_034779775.1 Enteromius afrohamiltoni
GCCATCTCCACATCATTGCATTCAGTTTTTATTCACAATTTGTTTAGTGTCCCAACTTTTTTGGAATCCGGTTTGTAAATAGATATGTAAATACATATAAATAATAAAAACTAAAACGTATATAAGTGCAGATAAATATATCTAATATAAATGTTATATAATATATGTATATAATGACCTGCTTTAATTCAAAAATTCAGTTTGACTGAATTGATTCCAGAGGCTTTTTCTGTTCGCTCGTTTGGATGAAGCCAGACATCAGAGAACAGGGCGCTTGACTTGGAGACCCATGTATTTCTGCCTGTCACTCGTAGATATAGCACAGGTTTGAGGAGCCGTGACCCTTTTAAGAGCCTCGTCTCCATGCTGTTGAAAATCATCTGCAGCCGCACGCACACAGAATTCATCTCAAGGTAAATCTGCTCCAGCCTGAAGCTTTTTCAGCAGGCCAAAGGCACAAACTGAAGGCCAAGAGATCCTCCTTTGAACCATCAACACGAGAAAGACGTGGCACTTGGGAAGCATCTTTCCTATAAAAACACCTCGGTTCACATCAGCGGGAGACCACCGTAGATTCTCGTCTCTGAGGATGTTTTTAAAGACACCGCAAGCCGTAAGGAATCGCAAACTTACTTCACAAAGCGACGGTCCTGACAAATGATGGATCATGGGCTGCTGGCACCGCGGGAGCCGGGCGAGGAAGAGGCTTCTGTGTTGACAGCAGAGATAGGAATAGCAAATAAGAGCATGACAGTGTGGATGCTGTATTTGGCTTTGTGAGAGGCGGAGAGCGATGCTGCCCAACGCCTGGCGGATTAGGATGGTGGAGGACAGCCATCCGCTCGAATGGAGACGGCTTATTTGACTGCGGGAAGTGATCCTGCTCACACACCGCCGGATGGAGGATGAGCAGAAGCATGCTGTCGCTGTTTGACAGGCCCTCGTACAGTAACCAACAAGTGCCATTTACAGAGATCTGGCTCTGAAGAGTCGTCCGCATCGCCTGCGTTATCAGAAAGCGTCACGCAGTGCTATTCTCTACCTTTCCTAATAATTTGCTGTGTTTTGCTTTGCAATGTCAACCTTTTATAATCCAGTTGACTTAAATTAAACATTTTATTTTATTGTATTAAAATATTTAGGGCCAGTAATATATTACTACATTATGGCCCGGTTTTACAGACAGGGCTTAGCCTAAGCCAGGATTAGGCCACAGTTCAACTAGGACATTTAATATACGTACCTTAGAAAAAGGCATCACTGCTGTGCATCTTAAGACAAAACAAAGACACTGACATGTTTCAAGATCAGTCAGTGCAGGTTTCCTTTACTTGAAACAGCTTAGATTTACATTTTAGTCTAGGACTATATATATATATATATATATATATATATATATATATAGATTATGCTGTCAAATAATTAGTCACGATTAATTGCATCCAAAATAAAAGTTATTGTTTGTATAATAGTTGTGTATGCTGTGCATGTTTATTCTGTTTATATCAATACACACGCATCATGCATATATTTAGAACAGATTTATGTTTAAATTAAATATGTTTATTTATGATGTAATTTATATGCATTTAAAAATACTATATCAACATTTTTCAAATATATGCAGTGTGCTGTACCTGTATGTGTGTTTTTATAAAAATATACCTAGTAAGCACATATATTATGTACATAAACACCTTCGTTTTGAATGCAATTAATCATGATGACTTGTTTGGTTATTCATTATTTTATTTTATGCATTCAGAAGTTAAAACGAAAACTGCTTTCTTTTTGAATATATTTTTAAGTGCAATTTATTTCTGAGAGTCAAAGCAGAATTTTCCAGTCTTCAGTGTCACATGATCCTTCAGAAATCAAATCTGATTTACTGCTCAAGAGACATTTCTGATTATTGTCGATGTTCAAAACAGTTGCACTGCTATCGGTTAGTAGAAGGGTCTAAGAAATGTCATTGTAAATGTGTTTGCCGTCACATTTGGTTAATTTAATGCACGCTTGCTGAATAAAAATATTATTATTTTATTTTTTTTTAAATACTATTTAGATTAATAGTATAATATGATTATTTACTGGTACAGATTTCATAGAAAGTATCTGCGCTTTAGTTTGCAGGAGGTATGCTGCAGTAACCTGCACGAGCAACTGCTTTTTGGGTTTCATACTGTATAATCAGTTTTCGCAAGAAACTGAAACGATCAGTTTTATTTTGTGCATCTGCTTGAATTCTGATCATGCACTCTGAACTTCTGACCTTGAAAGCGAGATGCGGCGTGCATAGAGTGTCTTGGTGGATGCTCTTCATGCATAAACCCATACAGAAATAGAAGTATTTTAGTAAGTCAGCTAAAGTGAACTAGAAATGTAATATTTGCCGTTTCTCTGCTGCTGCAGGCAGCGTCTTTGAACGCATGCAGGACGGCTGCAGATGAGCACATCTGAACTCAGCATTGCTATCATAATTCAGCTTGCTCTCTCGATGCACTTTGAATACTTCAGCAGGTTACTTTCACTAAACGAAGCAGGGGAGTATGAACGTGTTGCTCCTGCCTAAGGGACAGAGCAGAAAAGCTGTTTCTGGACTCCAGCTAATATTTAAACATAATCATGACATGAGTGCTAGGTTGCTCGCATTTAAATTGCTAAGAGGTGTGTGTTACACCACAGGTTTTTGACGTGGCACACGAGGGAAATTATAATTGGAAATGGCGGTTTTATTTTTCCGCAGGTAAGGTTTTGTCCACGGCTCTAGATGCTGGCTGTTGACCATGTCTTCAGCGACTGGCGAAGTGGGTCAAATGTGTCATTTTGGTGCTCACAGAATAAACTTGAAACCGGCCCGCTGGGGTTTTGGTGGATGCTCCTGACAGTGTTATTAGGAGGTAAATGATGTGTTTTTATTTTCTGCCGTCTTCCTCGTAGTGCTCAGTAAATAAGCATAAGCCATAATACCATTAAAAGGGATGAATCTCAGATACTTCAAATAGTTTCTAAACACAAATTGGAGACTTTATGTTGGATTTATGGATTTATCAAGAAAACAATTCTCCCAATTCAATAGGAAAAATATGAAAATGTATTTGATGTTTATTTGCATATGTACCCCCGAAATGTATTTAAGGTAATGCTGTAATATTTTAAAAGGCCTTGTTTATTTATTAAAGCTAAAATAGTGCAGATGTTCCCCCAAAAATTGATTGAAAAAATGTCAAGTTTCAGAAGTATTTTATTTCAGATAGAAAGATTTTTGTATTTAAAAAAAAATAAAAAATGTGGATTTCCTCCCTAAAAAATGATTTTTAAAAATAATGTTTCAAAAGTAGTTATTTATTTATTAAGTTGTGATTTTCCAAAAGAAATTTGCTCAAAAGTAATGTTTTAATCTTTCTGAAGATCTTGTTTCTGTTCTATGAAATGAAATGGTTTAAAAGTAATGATGTTTTAATTCTTCAAAAACATGCATTTCAACTAAAAAGTGCTGATATTCCCACAATATTGGCAAAAAAGTATTCATTAATTCATTCTGTTTAATTTCATTTCAACTTAAGAGTGTCTGTTAACCCAAAATTGACTGAAAATAATGTAAAATTGTATTTTATAATTCAAATGCTCCAGATTTCCTCTCATCTCTCTGACTCGTCACGAGAGTCAACAGCGCTGTCCAAATGTAAGTTTAAAATAGACTTGACATATTTCAGCTCCATGATGTTATATTTATTCGCTGTTCTCACATGGAATATTCCAGATTCAACTTTTGACAAGTTTTAGTGAATGCAGGTGAATTTCATTACCGCTCGCCCTCCTGTCAGCGATATGAACATGCATCTCTATTCTGAGGTGAAGCAGTCGGTAGGAGAAGCTTCAGTTTCCTGCTCTATCACATGCTTGAATCATGAAGCATGACGAGGTCCTGCCCAGTCCTGTAGCTTACAAAGAAAACTTCAGTATTAATATATTAACACTGCAGCATGTGGCCGTTAATAAATAAGTATTCGTTGTGCGGTACAGCAGTCTGCAGACCTTTCCTTTTTTCTTTGTTCTTTCATCTGGTGCCATTTGTCCAGCGCACCTGCTCTGAAGCGTTTGAGTGTGTGAAGCTCTCTATTTGTTTCTTAGCAGTGCTTTAGACTTGAGATGTGCAGACTAGCACTGAATTCCACAGAAAAATTCCTACAGGAGGAGAACGTCTGTCATTCATAAAATTTGAAGTCCTGACATTTTTGTGTATTTTTGCTTCTTCATTATAAGTGCATTTTGAAATGCTGGTCAACTCTAAAAAAGTGTCTCTGTTCTGTGAGACATCTGAAGTATGTGCCTGTTTACAGTTTGAAGTGATTTTGCTCATTTTGTTAGGTACATTTTAGACAAAAATATTTAACATTTTATCAACAGCATGGGGATGGGATGGGGAATGTGTGTGATTTAGTCTTCCTCTGTAGATGGAATGTCTTAATAAATTTTTCACATTTTAAGAAATGTTTTTTTTTTCAGGCTTGGCAATGAAAAATGCATTGACAATCTCAACGCCCACACTTGATGCTAAAGAGGGATCTTTTTATGTGTTCTTCTTTTTATTTACACTTTTGAAATGCATATGAAATAAAAGTGGCTTAAAATCAAGAAGACATTTAGGACTTGTTTTCAGTTATATAGCACACAGCAACCCATATTGACAGAAAAACACAGAATTGTTGACAATTTTTCAGATTTATTAAAAAAGAAAAACTGAAATATCACACGGTCCTAAGTATTCAGACCCTTTGCTCAGTATTTAGTAGAAGCACCCTTCTGATGGAATACAGCCAATACAGTCTTTTTGGGAAAGATGCAACTGTTTTCACAACTGGATTTGGGGATCCTCTGCCATTCCTCCTTGCAGATCCTCTCCAGTTCTGTCAGGTTGGATGGTCTTGGATGGTTTTAGGTCTCTCCAGAGATGCTCAATTGGTTTTAAGTCAGGGCTCTTGTTGTGAAGCCACTCCTTGGTTATTTTAGCTGTGCTAAGGGTCATTGTGTCAAGGTAAACCTTCGGCCCAATCTGAGGTCCTGAGCGCTCTGGAGAAGGTTTTGGTCCAGGATATCCCTGTATCCTCTGACATGCATTGTGAGCTGTAATGTCTTATATAGACAGGTGTGTGGCTTTCCTAATGAAGTTTATTCAGTATAATCAAACACAGCTGGACTCAAATGAATGTGTAGAACCATCTTGAGGATGATCAGAAGAAATGGACAGCACCTGAGTTAAATATATGAGTGTGACAGCAAAGGGTCTGAATACTTATGACCTTGAGATATTTAAGTTTTTCTTTTTTAATAAATCTGCAAAAATGTCAACAATTCGGTGTTTTTCCGTCAATATGGGGTATTGTGTGTACATTAATGAGGGAAAAAAATGAACTTATGAAATGAAAATGAAAATATCATATTAGCCAGGCTAATTAATCAGCCAATATTTGGCCAGCTTCTTGAGTCATGAGTATCGGTTTTCTAAATGAAGTTTTATCCTGTAAATATTGAAAAAAGTGTAAGTTCATATAATATTATGTTAATTCATAAAACAATGGCATGGAAATTGTTAATGTTTTTGGGTCAACAAAGTCAAAGGTTTGGGTTGAGATCTAGTATATGTTAATATTTGTAATAAAAATGACATATTGCGATTGTCAAAGCTAACAGTTTCTACAGAAGATGTCCATTTCCACTCGATTTTAGTTCCTATTTTCAGCGAAGTGATTAAAAGTCCCCCTCGATCCCGCAAAACTTCTTTCCTGCCCTTTGATTTACAGTCAATGCGAGGCAGATAAGAATTAATTAGTAAAATGTTCTCTATATAGATCTCACTTTCTTGCAGCCAGTCAAATTGCTGGGGGCCGACCTTGGATTTTCCTGCATTATTGATGGCTCTAATCTAGAACAGCGGCGTAATTAAAAGAGCGAATGGAATGGAATATTAACAAAGCGAAATGATGTACCAGTGTCTGGCAAATGGGCTGTAATTGGAAACGTAGACGGTAATTAAAGGCTGGTGTGTTTACTCGAGACGTTCCTCTCGTTGAAACAGGTCTCTGGGCACCCGTCGGCAGACACGCAGACTCAGGGCCAGGTCCTGGCTAATAGCGTCCGGTGGGGACAAACACCCATTAACCAGTCCACGCCCTGGGACACGGATGAGCCGCCCGCAAAACAGATGAGGGAGAAAGATATCACAGGTAAAGAGCTGAAAGCAAAGCCCACAGCACCGTGATAACATCTCTTGTTCGTTATCTTCTCTTGCATGCATGGATTGATTGATTGCTCCAAGTGGCTTCAAATTAGGCATGGGTGATATGGGGAAAATATCATATCATATCGACTTTTTTTTTTTTAGGCAGGAAGACCATCTACAATCTAATTCCAGATATTTTTCATATTGGATTTTAAGACTGTGTTGCGAATTTATAAATATATTTAATATACAGTATAAATATAACATATTATTTCTGAATATATACATGCATGCGTAAGTATTTATATATACATAATACATACATAATCTGTACACACTGATATATTACGTAAACAAAAGCATTTATTTTGGATGCAATAATTTGGGTACACCATTTTTTGACTATTCATCTGTAAATGCATGCAGATAATAAACTACAATGCCACATTTGATTCAGAGGATAACTAGGCGCTATAATAATCCAAAAACAGCCATAGCTCTGCAGCTGATAGTACATGCATTGATGCACAGTACTAAGTACTAAGGATCCCTCTGTAAAGGCAGATCAAGGACATTTTATTAGTCCACAATCTAATATCATCATATTGCATGCTTCTACTTGAAATGCATGTTGTTTGGCTCTCTGCAGCTCCTCTATGGCCGCCTCAAGTCGCTGCCGCCGTGAGCCAGGCTGGACTCTTGGCACACACATACGGCCTGCCACAGCCTCCCGTTTACAGCCAGGGAGTGACCGTCCAAGCGCCCATCGTCGGAGTGACCCCGGCCCTCCAAACCCCCCATCCACAATTACCCACACACTACCAACTCCCACAGCAGCCTTCACAGCCAATGACCAACATGGTCCTCAATGTCCAGAGCCAATCCCTCGCTGTCGGAGGACTGCCTCCAATGCCCAGCGTTTGCCAGGTCGCCCATCCCGTCCATTCGGTGGTGGGCAATGGACACTTGACTCATCCCATGGTGCAGTCGGCCACCATGAGCTCCTCGGCGCTGCCCACCAATGGGCCTCTGACCAACGGCCAGCAGGAGACCTCCAGCAATGGCCTGCAGATGCTGAGGACGGTCGGATTGGGGAAATACGAATTTACGGACCCCTGGCATCCCAAAGGTAAAGGTTTCCTAACCGTTATAGTTTTTTGTTTTGTCAGTCTCGGAAAGAATCCCTCGCCATCTTCCACTTGATGATCTTGAATATATTTATTACTTCTCAGCCTTTCGCTTTCAATAAAACGCCCCATTCGTCAACACCCCCAAGACGAGATGAGTCGCCTTTCTTTCCCTGTTGTTTTTCTTTCCTACCCAACCAAAGGAAGTTTCTAATAATTTTATGAATTAGCTCTTCTGATATTCAGAAGCATCCAGGAACTATTGTGAAGATCAAATAGATTTACGGGGCAGTGGATGCTTCTACAAAATTGTTGGTGGGTCTGAAATGGCAGAGATAATTTCCATATAAATGGAAACCTTATGTAAATATAGTGTAAATGAATTCCAGTTCATATATCAACACAGTCGGGACAGGCAAGTTTAATGTACCATAGCTAATTTCTTAGGAATGATTTATTGGGGGAAATAAACTTGTGGCGTTTGATGCAACTTGAGTAAGCCTCAACTTTTCCCGCTCTGTTCTTAGGACTTTTCCATATAAAAATGGAATAAGATTATTCAAAAGAAATCAGTCTACCATTATTGTGTGATATTATGCCCTAAAGCGCTCAAATCACCTTGATTTTCTAGCCAGCTACAGGGAGAAATCTATTTTTTTATCTCTCTGTATTGAATGTCATGTTGAATCGTGTGAGGTATTAATCTTCTGAAGAGCATAAGGCGAGTTTGCTGCCCATTTATCTGCTTATAATTGCTTCTGGGGATGATGGGAAATCGGGTGCCAAAGACTTTGTTCGTTGAATATTGACAGCTAGCACTGAAATTTACAGATTAATAAGAACTGGACGCTAACGAGTACTCTTTCATGTCAACAGAAGGTGCATCTTAGCCCATTTAAGTTTGTGGAAAATATGGTGCTTCGTACGAAATGTGAGTTTGCTGTAAAGAAGGCTGCTTTATAAAGTGTTAATGGGTTTAGGTCATCATTTTTTCTGATTACAAGATGTTTGGTTAACTAAAAATTGATGCAAGATTAACATTAGCGGGTTATAAAAATTATCATGTTTTTAGATGATGGCTTCCGAACTGGCTTTTGCATGTAGAAAGGTGTTCGAAAAACGTAAAAAAATAACAATTAAATAAAGTTGGTGTAGTATTGACATTAGTGGACTTTGCATCAGAAAGCATCAGAAAATCTGCCTTTTGCATGAAGAAAGGTGTTTGAACTTCAAAAATAGTCTAATATACAGAATTTTTTTATATTTTTAATATATACTTTTTTACAGCAAAAATGTTGGAAGTTTTGAAGCACACCTGATAGATTATTTAAACCAGAACATATAAGAAATGTGAAGCTTTGATGCAGGAAATAGAGAGATGCATACATTCACAGTATAATGAGTTTTGGCCACTTTTCAGACAAAAACTCAGAGTTTGCAAAATGCAATTGAGAAAGGAAGTAATCTGATGCAATGCAGGAGGAGCTGAATACAAACTGATGGCGTCTGAAACAGACATGCAGCGATAGATTGGTGCACATTTCAGATAAAATGTAGAGGATTTAGTCAGGAGTTATCTACTGTAGCAATAATGTGTTATTAAATGGGATATGCTTTTATCTAAAGCAACTGGCATTGCATTCAGCGTATACATTTTATCGGTTTATACATTTCATGGAAATCAAACCTGTGACCTTGGCGTTCTGTCGGGCTACGGAATAGTGCATGGAATAAAGCTCAAGCTGATAATGTCGGACTCTTTCTGAAACGCACAGGAGCATTAAAGAGCCAGCTCCACTTAATTTATCCACTAAAATGTAAAATTGTTAGAGGAATGAAAAATCATAATAGTTTGTGCTGTCTCTTGAATGCCTGAAGACATAAAGCCTTGTGAAAGGAAGGGAAAGGAAGTGATTTGTGGCCAGGTATGGTTTCCCAAACTAGGAGTTTGTGCTCTGCGTTTAACCCATCTAAGTGCACACACACAGCAGTGAGAAGTGAACAACCACACACACACACACCCGGAGCAGTTAAATCGAACCATACGTCTGCCTCATGAATCCAGAGTTCTCTGTCAAGTCCAGTCTGCATTTCTAACCTCCATGTCTGTTTATCAAGCCCCGTGTGCTGCAGTGTGGAAGCGTATCACTGACAGCTCGGGTTTAGGATGAATTATCACGGCTTTATCTCTCTAAACAGTAAAAGCTGCTCCTCCTCTCCTCCGAGAACGAGAGAGGCGTCCATCACAATCTGACCTGATCCTACTGCGGAAACGCTGATTAGTTCCTTGACTTAGATTAGATGCATTGATTTTTAGTAGTGTTTGCCAGGTCAAGCTTTGCTGTTATTGCTTCTGTGTAGGGTTAGTGATTTAACATTTAGAATTAAACTTCAGCTCATACTGTAAAGCAATGCATCACAGAGCTGAGCTTTCCTTAAATTGTGCAGCAGATGAAACGCCTAATGCTTCACTTTTTCCCTGCAATATTTGATTTTCACATGCACTGAGATCTTGTAAGTGTGTGTATAATTGATGAAATCTAAAGTGAAATATTGAGGTTGAAAGGTATCTGTTTCTAGACGTGACAGCATGATAATTACTTCATACTGATGACATCTGTTATTTATGTAATGTTAATCCTGTTATGTTTATGCAAGTTGGATATTCGCAGTGCGCTGCATGGATAATAAAACTGTGAGTCTTTTTTTTTTAAGATTTATGGTAAAAAAAACCCTCCCGGAAGAGGTAAACTTTATACAAACAAGCATTTAAAGTCTGATTCAGACACAAGAGAGATGTTCCAGGAGGTAGGCAACATAATTGTGTCTTTTAAGAAACCTTCCTTTGGAGAAAATTAAAATCCATGAATATTGAAGAAATAGTCCGACCTAATTACAGTAGTATGTAATGAAACTGTCCAAAATGTGAATACTCATTTATGACGTTTTTATTTCAGTTACGATGTATACTGTTCAGGGGTTGGTATGATTTATTATTATAATTTAATTATTATTTTTATTATTATTATTATTATTAATATTTTTGAAGATGTTTTAAAGAATGTACCTGCTTTTCATACATAAATAAAAAAGTTTTACATTTTTATTTTATTTTATTATATAAGTCCCATATGTCCACCAAGGCTGCATTTATTGCACACAGCAAAAACTGTAATATTTTGAAAAATAATAATTTTCTATTTGACTATATTTCAAAATGTAATCACTGTTTTTTCGTTCGGAATTCTTTGATAAATAGAACGTTCAAAACAACGTTTTCTCAAACTGAAATCTTTTCAAATATCTTTACCGTAATCTATATAAATAAATCACTTCACACTGTAAATATCATTACTGTCACGTCAGTGTGTCCTAGTTCAATAAACGTATTCATTTCATTTGAAAAAACAATCTCACTGTCCTCAAACTTTTAAATGTTAGCTCACTAGTTATAGTGTATATTGTTGTTGGATACATTACGCTTCAATTATGAGACTTCTGTAGTTATGTGTGTTTTTGGTCATTTTATGTTTGTGAGACTAAATGCTTCTAGCCACACAAGCTCAATTTCATGCATTATTGCTTCCCGGAACGTGTCAGAACTCAATTCCTAATGCAAGTCATATTCTGAGCATTGCCACAAGGGACAGTACAGCAATCATTAGCATAAACCGTCTTCTTCTACAGTCACTTTCCTGTTCCAGGCAAACTACTGTGATGGCAGAGCAGGGATTTGAACAGAATCTTCAGGAAGTTGGTTAAAGTCATAGTTGACATGTAAAAGGCAGCTACCTGAATAAAATGGCATCTGTTTTAATGTCATTTGGGGGAAAACAACGCCTCCCTTTGACTGCTGTTGTTTGTTTGCATGCTTGTCAAGTATATGCATCTGCTTATGTGCGGAAAATCTAACAGTTTCGAGTGCCATTAGACCAAAATTCGGCATGTAGAGTACTGACACAAGTTGTCTTTACTATTCAAACCCATCTGATGCTTATGCTACCAAAACAAATCATAAAAGAAAGAAAGAAATCTGGTAACACAGCTGCTGGGTTTTCATCTGATGTTTCTGTATCACTTACTGTATACACTAATAGCAAAAAGTTTGAACACTGCAAAAATGCTTTTCTAGCTTAGATTGTTTTGTCTTGTTTCCAGGCAAGTATCGAAAAATTCTTAAATCAAGAAAAAAGAATAAAAGTCAAAATGAAGCAACGTTTTGCTTGTACTGCTATTGGTGTAAGCAAAGTAATGTCATTTTAAACAGAAAAGTTAATAGCTTACTCTATTACCAGATTACTTCATTTTGACTTGGTTTTTCTGAAAACAAGACAATTTTTAGACATTTTGGCTGCAAACAAGACAAAAATTAAAGCAAGAAAAGCATTTTTTGCAGTGAAATAATTAGGGTTTTTTATGTTAAGTCACTTATGCTAATGAAGGATGCATTCATTTGATCATAAATACAGTAAAGGTTTTAAGTATTATTACATTTTAACAATCTGTGATCAAAGCTGAATCAGAAAAGCATCCACTCTACAAGTACCACATGATCTGTGAATGATAGCAAATCTTTGCAATACTATTACTGTGAAATATCTGCAGTGCAGCTTGGATTAACAAGTAACAACGTGCCTACATTTAAACAATTCTGTCTTAAGAACTGATTTATTTATAGATAGTTATTTAGTTTATAATGTTCTATTCTCTCATCTCTTAACTTCTTTAAACATGACTCAGAGAGCTCTGCACTAGAATTCCAATGTGCACAGGACTGTTGGTTTTATGCGTAAATGGAAAAGCAAAAATCTTGAATCCAAATCATAACATGCACATTTTCTACTCAAGAAACATTTCTGATTATTAACACTGTTGAACATGGTTCTGAATGGAAATGTCAGCCAGCAGATCCTGATATTTTACCAAGGCAAACATTTGGAATAATACGCATTTATGAATAATTTGCAATGAGATCAGGAACATGTACAGTATTGTGAATAGACTGGAAACTTTCCATGGGAATTAACAGGAATTAATGGGAATAACCTGAAAACGATTAAATTGCAGAAACTAGGAATTTAAATGTAGCAGCATAATCTAGATTTAATGCAATTTTAGTTACATTTCTAAAAGTCACATGCACACAGCACACTTCTGGGCCACGCCCCCTACATGCACTCCATGTCATGCAAACAAAATGTCCATCTTGGTAAATAATAATGTAAATTTCATTAAAAAATGATTGCGCTGTGTGTAATATGCTGGATGCACCATTGTAAAACTGAACAAATACACTGACTGAACATTTAGGTGAACTAAAAATGATCTCCTCCCACCCAGCCCTTCATTTATTTGATCAAAAATAAAGGACAAAACAGTTGCATTGTGCTGTATTACAATATAAAGTAGTGGTTTTATGATTTAATTTTAACTTTTTCTTGATGTAAAAAGGGGCGTGGCCTTTTGTAAATTCTGTGGGTGTAGCTTCCAGTCTTATCCAGCTATTTTAAGCTGTACAAAACAGTTTGTGTTGAAAATTGGTGTGTCTTATCATGTTTAATGTAGTAACTTAATTATGAACAAACTGGTTTGTTTGTTTTTCTCCTCGTTATTTACCTGTAGCATATAATATAACGGAAGCTTCACTCATAGACTTACTTCCACACTGAACAAATACTTTAAAATACGTACCTCTGCTGAACTTTGAACATCATTTCTCCAACCTTCAGCGTCACATGATTCTTCAGACATCATTTTAATATGCCTATTCATTAACAACGATGAAACTAAATGTTTATTTTGATACACTTTTATAAATTTCCCCAGATTTCTAATTAATTCCCAAAAATCCCCGTAAGTTTCCCCTTGCAACCCTAATTGTGAAACGCATATAGAGTCAACAATAAATTCGTTTGAAGTATCATATGGAGAAAAACAACTAATGCTTTCTATAGTTTCTCCTCTCTCACATCAAGAGCTGCGTGTTTGACTTAATCTGAGAGAAAAGAGATCCTACAATAGTCTCATTCAGACAGCTCTGGTTTATATGCATGTATTCTGACCTTCATGGTGTGTGTGGCCTGTCGGAGATCGCGCTCGAGAACTCCTCATCCCATATCTATAGCTCTATTGTTATCGATTCACAGCTCTTTTGTTCTGGAAGGACGCATTTCACGAGCTCCGACGTTCTTTCCAGCTCCACCGAGAGAGGAAAGAGCTCTTGGAGGATGGGCAAACCGAATTAGATGAATATATTTGTTCTCGCCGTCTCACACTGCAACACCCCCCAATCAGAAGCATCTTTATAACTTTAAAATGTAAACACAAAGAAATGAATATGTGTGACCCTGGAACCTCAAAAGTTAGCAATAAGTATCGAAGTTATGAATGTACACTGTAAAAAATGTCCATGATTTTAATGGTATAAAAATGGCACATTAAAAACCTGTTAAATGGTTAACGGTACACTCCTGTAAAATATACAGTAAAAAAAACATTCCCAGAATTCTTTGCATTGCATTTCAAATTGAAATTGAATTTGATGTTTTTCTTTGAAATAACTATGATTCTTAGTTTTCTTTCTTATCAGTTCTGTTTATCAGAGATTGTTACCGTATTATTTTACGGTCAAATTCCGGCATTTTTTTACAGTTTTTTTTTTTTTTTTTACAGTGCAGAAATAGCCAAAACACATTGTATAGGTCAGTATGGTTAACTTCTCTTTTTTTGCCAAAAGTCATTAGGATATGAAGTAATCATGGTTTGTTAGGATAGGGTTATATCTGGCTTTTTTATTCAGCTTTCAAATGATCAAAACATCTCAATTTCCAATAATTGACTGTTATGACTGTTTTTTTGGTCACATTTGGTGTTAGTTTAGGCCATCTAAGATGTTGGTGTCTTTTTTTTTTTTGCTCAGTCAAACAGCAAAAAAGATCTTTAACTGTAGCCTGTTCCTTCAAACAATACAGTTACCAGCATTTTAAGAGTAAAAAAAAAGCATATACTGTACACGTAAGAGAAGATGAATGCACATCAATACAGAAGATTGATTGACGTCTAAGGAAACAAAACAAGTAGTCTGTGCAAAAAAACGATCATTGTTACCTGTAATCCTTTTAAAATCCCGAAGGATGATGTAATGGACTTACAGTGAGGTCTTTTTTTGTTTTGGACCGGAGATGATGATTATGTTCTCCAGCATGAGCTCCTGCTTCAAAGTCACAAAGTGCGCTTGCCTTTGATTAGCGACCTAGAAATTGTGCACAAGCTTCAATATTTCCTTCCCATTCCGTGCTTTAGCTTTTCTTTGCTTTCAGTTTTGAAAAGTTTATTTCCAGGTTCGAATGGAACAGCCTTTTTGGACCCCGCTGTACGCCGGAGTGCATTTTAAATCAAATGATTCATGCACAAATGTTAATAACAATTACAAATGCGTTAATTTTCCTTTAAAATCTCCCTTCCTGGTCCCGCTAGACTGCCCTGTGCTATTTTATGATTATGGTCTCCTCCAGAGAACACTGACCCACTTAAATAGAGAATAATTTCCTGCCATCCTTGCTATCCCTGGCTCAAATTAATAGAGAACATTTTAGGCAGATAATCGCGTGTCCTTTTCCTTTATTAGTTTGTCAGACGTCTGCAGAACAGCTGTCAGAGGCGTGTGACGCGTTGCTCTAATGAAGCTGAGACTCTTACACCGGCCAATTATTCAAATGACTGCACGGAAAGCCAACACATGAAATGCAGAAGTGACTTTGAATGTGTTTATTTTCAGAAGCGCAATATCCTTTGTTGCGCAGAATTGGGTCTCGTCGTATATCAGCTGTTGTTTGTGGTCGCTTCTTATTAGTCGTGAATACCTGTCGCGATCACGGCGTCCTGCTGTTACAGGGACTTGGGGAGTTGAAGAAGTTATTCCAGCACATAAAATCTTTCTGCTTCGGCTTCGGAGATGATTAATTATACATAAACCGTGTCAGGTACGACTCATGCATGCTCTCACCTTATAATTAGAATTTGATGAGCATAATTTCCTGGACATGAGGAAGTTTTGGACTAATCTTGGACCTGAAAAGACCAGCACTGAGAACATTGTAATGTTTACCAGTAATATTTGATCCTAAAATTAATTCAAAAATAGGCTTTTAGAGATAAAACAGGTAATATATTATATTTATTTATAACCTGTTTTATTTCTAAAAATCTATTTAAGGGGGGAAATACAATTCTAAGTTATTTAAATTTATATTGTAATTTAATTATTTATTATTATTATTATCGCACATACACGAGTGCAAAATAATATGTAAATGTAATATTTATTATTAATAATAAATAATAACTTTCGTAATTACTACTACTACTACTACTAATATTTATTATTATTAATATTTTTTGCCTTGTGACATCGTTTTATTGGTACAAATTTCATTACCATACTGATGTTTTTCTTTTTGATTAAAAAAAAAATAAATATAACATTTTCATCAATATAATTACTTTTAATACAGTAATTATCCATGTTTTTTTCAATTTCAGTAATGAAATTCTTTCTTTCTTTTTTCATTGAGTTTTTATTTTTTTTAATCTTTTGTTTGTCTCACTTGCTGGTGGTTTTTCGTGTCCTCTCAGTATCTCATCTTGTTCAGAAGTGATGTTGGTTTGGTAAATGATATTTTAGGTCAGACGGTCACAACCACTTTTTCAGCAGCCTTGGTTCCAGAAGTATTTTTCCTGTTCATTATCTCCATAGGGATTTCAAAACATTCTAGTTTCCAGATAGATCACAATACAAGCACACAAGTGCAAAGATACAAGGCCTTTTAGGTCAAAAAACAGCATTGTGAATGATGTCATCAAATCTGCTGTACCATAGTTGGTTAATAAGACAAATCCATCTTATTGAGTGTGTATGCTTACATCATTTAAAATATTTTCTGGGAGTGAGTTATTGTTCTCTCTATTTAATTCATATTTAACTGAATGTATTTGTACATTTATTTATTTATTTATTGACACTTTTGCATATGTGTAATAATTAAAAAAATAGAGGATTCAAATTACTAAAGAATTCAAATATAGCAATTAAATGAGACAAATTATGCTCCTTTTTTCAATATGCAATATACGAAAAGATTGGAGCCTTTACAGCTCACAGTTCAGATAGACATAAACGGAGAGAATCTCATATTCAGAGCTTTTGAATGAAATATGCAGACAGTGATAGTTTTTGGGAGAAATCTTTGTGAATGCTGTCAGAGATTGTGGTAATTTTACTGAAAATATGAGGCGCTCCTTACTTGTACTGGATATGATGTTTGAGCATGAACAGCTGCTGTTTACCCACCTTTCAGAATCAGCTTCTGTGCAAACGCCGTGTTGAACTGACCCTTGTTTACAAAGCAGGCCAGCATAAAATGATTTGCTCCAATATATGACTTTTCAGCGCATTTCCTTTCATTAATGAGATTCGTCCACATTGTGCTTTGTGGCTCAGAAGTGTCTTTGGAGGCTCTTCATTGGTACATCCAAAAACAATATTTGTAATGTTTATTCACCAGTTATGGGCGGGGCTTGTGATGTCACAATAGCGGGAAATCTGCTTCTAATATATGGGGATTATATACTGTGATATATTAGAAGCAGATAGCTGCATTAGTTGACATGATCAAGTTTTGTTTGTTAACATCAGTTAATGCACCATGACCTAACATGAACAAGTGTTGCTTTCATTATTCGTTCCTGTTAATTATGTAATATAACTTGTTAATGTATTGTAATAAAATAGAATTGTATTACAGTGCTCAGAATATAATGCAAATTCTTGAGAATAATGAAAATAATGGTTAACTAGGAGTAGGATATGGATCATTTGGGCAGATCTATAACAATAAAAAAGTATTTTTTTTGTCTCTTTATATATATGCATATGATTTTTGTGTTTGTGTGTGTGTGTGTGTGTGTGTGTGAGAGCAAGAGAGAGCGCGAACAAAGCCTATTTTGAGTAATAATAATAGCAGCAGCAATACTAATAAAATATACATTACATAAGGAATGCGAATGCTTTTATTTCCAGACCGTAGCTTTGCATTGTCGAAATGTCTGAAATGAACAGAAAAAGAAGGTTTTGGAATGATGTGATGGTGAGTAAATAATGACAGCGCTTTCATTTTTAGCTGAAGTATTCCTTGAAATCAGAGCTGTAGACGTCATACTGATGAAGCTGAGCATTTGCTCGGTGGAATCCTAATGAAACGAGAGCGCTGACCTCTGCCCTTCACTTCTGTTGTTGTTTTTCCTTCACGCTTGATGGTTTTATTCCTCCATTCCAGCCTTATACTTGCACAAACAAATAATTCCCAGTTTTTCTTCGAGTAATGACTGGTTGTGTCATCATATGCTGTGTGCTTGGATCTCAGAAGGTCTGAAAATCACTGTTTCTCTTCTTTCTCTTCTTCTACAGAGATGTTGAAGGAATTGAACCAGCAGCGGCGAGAGAAAGAGTTTACAGACCTGAAAATAATTGTTGAAGGCAAAGAGTTTGAAGTCCATCAAAATGTTCTAGCTTCCTGCAGCTTGTATTTCAAGGACATGGTGAAAAGGTTTGCTTTCCTCCCGTCCTTGATCTATTCTGTTCTTTTGTAGGGTGCATTTGTGTCGCCTCCTTTTCCCTCCCCGTCTCTTGCAGGTCTGAAGACATCGGTTCCCGTCACAGGGCCAGTAGCCATTCTGTCTGTCCCACGGACGAATGTATTTCACTGCTGTGAAAGGTCATGGCGTCGGCCGATCTGACCCTTTCATCTCCATTTCCTAAGTGTGCCGGTTTGCATTTTAATGGGCGGAGAAGTTCCATGACTGGGGCTTTTGGTTTTAAATGCTTTGTAAATGTCAAAACAAATGAAAGGCAGATTTTCGGGATGCGTCTGGCATATTGGATCAGCTCTGCCGTGTCAAGTGCTTCCACGGGATGTTCTAGTCGTCCCACTTCACCTTTTACCTGCTGTGACTCGCTCCGTATCTCGACATACTGCTTTGAGCGCGCCGTGGAGATTAAGGGAGCTT
Source organism: Enteromius afrohamiltoni (assembly GCA_034779775.1). NCBI lineage: Eukaryota > Metazoa > Chordata > Actinopteri > Cypriniformes > Cyprinidae > Enteromius > Enteromius afrohamiltoni. The sequence goes on from JAUYWG010000053.1 coordinate 884,406, forward strand.
CGCCGGTCTCGTTTACGCTCGGGGAAATTCTATTTCTTGCCGACTTTGCTGCCTCGTGTCGATGCTGATCTCAGCAGTCGGGTGTCCCGGAGACGTGAGACTGACTAGATGTTGTTTACGAGCACAAACTGATACCGAACCGTGCTTCCAGCCAAACGCACAGTAAACGTATCGGGTGCCCTCCTGGTGAACCCACGAGGCCAATTTTTGCCGCGTGTTTGCTGCTAATTTGTATTTTTACATGCTGAAGCAAACCTTTAAAACTTAAAATGTTTATTTGCATGTGATATTTTAAATGTCAGTTAGCAGAAAGAAATGGTGGTAATGCGAATGAAAAAAGATTGTTTGTAGAAGTCTTTCCTTCTGGATCCTGTCCGTATAATAGGTCTTATCTGATTTTTTGTCTTTACATATGAAGCAATAGAAATATTTAAGTTGAGCAGTTTATTGAATTTTCAGTAAAGTTTGAATGTGCTTTTTTATTGCATTTATCACATTTGATACATCAGGCTTTCATATGATATAGTAAGAATATAGACGTGTGTGTGTGTGTGTGTGTGTGTGTGTGTATATATATATATATATATATACAGACCCAAACCTATGTGATTTGGTTAAGATGCTGATGTTATTATGGACACAAAGAAGACATTTTATGTGTTGAAATAGGAGCATAAAATCAGCATAAAGAATGTATTTATTTTTTGTATAGTAGGTCATATATAATTATGGCTATCAGTTTTTCTGCCCTACATATTTTTAGACATGCTCTTTGAATTTTCATCAATATATAAAAAGAGTATATATGCATGTTTGTTGAGTATTGAATTTGATCCAGCAGGCTACTATGTCTCATATATAAGATGAAATGGATGACATCTTTAGTAGGGGTGGCACGGTTCACAAAACCCACGGTTCGGTTTGTATCACGGTTTTGGGTTCTTTACGGTTTTTGTTATTTTTTCTTTTAATCTTTAACACTCACACTTCAGAATATGATATATGGCTTAATTATCCACAATTTAGGATACAGTATTAGAAAATGTATATCATGTGATCATTCATAAACTGAATTGGATGCGTGTTGCTCAATACTTGCATACAGTCACAGTTCTATCTATAGTTTTATTTCCGCTGTCATCACAGGTAATAGAGCACGGATCGGGACGCATTTTTCTGTCCGAGCCCGGCCCGCGTCCGACAGAGCTGTAACCGAATGTTTTTCTCATACTAATGACACATGCACTTTTTTCTGTGGAAAGCCCGCTTTTATTAAGCAACTGTAGGAAGACGTTCGGAAATGTTAACGGATGTGAGCATCAGCGCACACGGGGTAAAAAGCACCGTTATAACAGACGCGCATTCATGCTGATGTGACCGAGCCCGAGCATCCTTTCTGAATTTATTTATACGACGCTGGCGCATCCTACAACTCCGGGCAGCCTTCCTTTTGTCTCTCACTTGCCATTTCTACACGTACAGTATCGTGACCTGCAGCACTCACTCCACACCGTGCACACCTCAATTCTTTCACGCGAAAGCGAAACACACTGACGTCACATACGGGGCACGAGGCTACATTGAGCATGTCATGAACCGCCGAACCGTGCGACGCATGCATGCACCGAACCGAGACAAGCGAACCGAACGGTTCAGTTTTTTTCGTGAACTGTGCCACCCCTAATCTTTAGCATTACTGCAGGTGTTTACATAAAGTTATATGAACGTTAGTCGTCTCTATATTTTTCAATAATGTCTTAGTAAGGTGATCCAAACATTAAATGCAGTGTTTGAGGGGTGAACTTTTCAGAATCCTGACTTTTCTAAAAAAAAATTATGCATAATCAAGTAGAAATCATCTTGAAATATTACTAATAATATAAAAGCTATTTCTTATGTAAAGACGGGTGAACCAGGAGCTGAAGATGGATATGAGTAAAAGTAGATTTTGCCCATTTGCGTATCATATAGGATGCTTTATACGGTCAGTGTGTTGATTGCACGCATGCTGTTCATCTAGCTCTCTCGGCCTTGTTTAAATGACATCAAATTCATTAATTCAGGCCATTGAACACAGAACAAACAGATGTGAGCCGGCTTGGCATATGAAATTGCTGTATATTCTCGCCTGATATATATCGTGATGCATCCACTCTACTCTGGGTCGGGGAATCTCGGCTGGTTGATTGTGAATTTAGTCCAGGTCGAGCTGAACGATCTCGAGAGCGGCAGCAATGAAAACTGCATTAGGAGCAATAACTCAGAAGTTTGATCTCAGTGAAGCACAAAATGTGCTGATACACCTCGCAAAGCGATTTGAGTTCCAGCGCCTCTGGAAGCAGAGAAACGAGAGGTTCTGAATGGGGAATTTCACACTCTTGTTAACGTCTAGAGTCTGTTTTTTTAAAACGCTGAGGAAACTAGTGTTTCTGTAAAACCTAGTGAGATATCCTGACTGATCCGAAACACATCATGCATACGCAACTCAAAAATGTATAGAATTGATTTTGACGCATTCATGATTCACAAAAAAGGCATTTGTGCATGCGTTTATCCTTTGTTTGTGTATTTTTTGTTTATTTATGCACATGCATTTATTTTGACATCCGTTTATATTTTTTGGTTTTACTTTTCTGTTTATGCATTTATTTATAAAATATTTGTTCATCACATCATGCAATCATTAATTAATGTATTCATTCATTCGTATTTTTTCATAATTGTGTTTTTTGTATTGATGCATTTCTGCTTTTTATATTTACGCACTTTTGAATTTACAGTATTTATGCTATATATATATATATATATATATATATATATCTATGAATTTAATTAAGTTATAAATTACATTTATGCATGTGTATTCATGCATCATTTTAAACCGTATGCAATCATTAATGCAATTAAGAGTTTATTTACGTGTTATCATTTATTTATTTATTTACACGTTTATTATACATGCGTTTGTGAATTTATTTATGCATTCATTTATTTGTATTTAGTTATTTTTAGTGAGTATATATTTTACACACCATTTATTTAAATCTATCTTTTTTTTTTTTTTTTTTACTGAGCTTGTCGGATTGCATTCTGGGATTGCAACCTAACATGCATTCTGGGATGGAGTTCTGGAAACCAGCATAATCGTGCACATATGATGCCTGAAGGCGGCTCATTAGTTTCCAGAACAAAGCCATACAGAGTCACATCATTGCCATTCAGACGAAAAATACATTAGCCCTGTGCAGTTGTATGTATTTTCACAAAGTCGAAAGTATGTAACCTTGTCAAGTGGTATTAAATCAATACGATGCACCTGAACAGACAGTTCAATCCAGTTCAACCTCACAGAGTTCAACTGGAAAGTTCAAGCCGACATTTATGTGCCTTTATGTACATAGAGCTGTCTGTCGGCTGAGAATCCATGCTACATTAAATGGAGAGCCAACAGCTTTGTTCGGCGGAAGAAAATCAATGGCGTGTCATGATCCATAAAGCAGCAGCATACTAAACTGTTCAAAAAAACACTTTTGCATTATTAATTTCTCATGCATTTCTAGCAGCTAAAGACTCTGAGCGCTCTTACAATATTTCAGCATGATTATTTGCTTGTTTACACTTCAGATATGCTTTATTCAAAATTGACTTCAGTCTTTGAACTTTAAGGGAAAAATGATGAATGTCAAATCTGAAGGAAACATTGATCTTAAAAATGATCCACGCATTAGGCTGTAATCTGAGATTAATATTGAAGATGTCTGGCGGCCCTTTAATGAGCAAATCAGGCTGTCGTTATCAGGGCGCCAGTCAAACGGACCGTGTTTATCTAATCGTCTATAAAGAACACCTGCTGTATTTGTCGTTCTCAGAGAAAACGTGCATTAAAAAGTGATTCATCCATTTAGCAAATCATGCACTAAGTGGATCTGCGTTCGGATGTAATATATAGCCATTAATGCTGCCTCGTTTGCATCGATACAAGGCAGCGCTGCTTATGAATTTCACAATTTCTCCGGAGATTGAGCCTGTACGTCTGCTGGATTTTATTGAATATTTGTGCTTTGTTTCTGGCAGCGCATCCATCACTTTGCCACTTGCTGAATGTTTTCACGTATATATTAGCATAGACACTTCGTTATTAGTCTGAGACGGATAGCTGGCATTGAAGAGCCCACTTTAGTTTGACAACTCTTGATTTGTTTTGTTCCATTAAAATGGACACTTAACTCAGACGCTCTAGTGGTTTGATACCCACTTGTAATTTGTTGCTGCTTTCTTTAGATCCTCTTAGCATTTCTTTTTTTTTTTTTGTCTGGAAGAAGCAATATAGACATAAGCTAAAGTGTTTTTTGTGGAGTTAATATAGTCCATCACAATAACCATGATGAACAATTATTATTGGTTTGCATTAATTCATTTATGAACGTGCATTTATTTTGATTTCATTTTTATTTCTTTATGCAATCTTTTCTAGAATATTTATTTATTCGTAGAATTTTTTTTATTTACACATTAATTAATTGATGCATTTATTTCTGCATATATGCTTTTTTGTATTTATGCATAAAATACTTTGAGGGTTTAACAATAGTATTTGAGCTAAAGGACATGTAATCCATGATCAGCTAAAGCTAAATTACGCATAGATCATGGCTAAAGTTTCAGTTTCGCCCTAAAAAGACACTTTAGCATTTAAATAACACGGTTGCGCTGAAGATTTGATGAAAGCAAAAGTTGATTAAACTGTGGTGTGGTGTGTAATCAGGTATAATGCTGTGGGATAATCTGCATGTAATGTCAGCGAACACAGGAACAAAGCAAGCACTTTTCAGTCTGCTTTTTCTCTCAAGGACGTAGGCAAATGAGTGTGCTCGACATTTCCTGGAAAATGGGAAAATAGAAATTGTGTCTATTTTAGAGACCCCTGTCATTCTTAAAAGGTTTTCGGCCCCTTTGATTGCCGTACTTTCATTGCTGTATTTTCCAGTCTAATCAATATAATAGTCGTAGTCAATGGATAAAAAGAAAAATTCTGATAACCGTTAACATTTTTTTTTCAGACCAGACATATGTTTTACTTAAGGAACAAAATATGGCCAATTTTTCTGAGCACAGATTTGTTGCTTGACTTCTTCATCCATGCATGCGTTTATTTATGAATTAATTTAGTTTCCATTTCATTTCTTTTTATTATGCCTTTATTTTTATTTATTTATACAGTAATGTATTTATGTGTAATATTTTTTATTATGATTACAAATATGTGTAGTCAAAAAGTTATTTATTTTTTGCATGGATTTATTTATAATCATAATTGTTTTTATTTGATTTATTTTTATAGATTAAAAAAAAAAAACTTTCAAAATATATTTATCAAATTATGCATTATCATTTTGTAAAATATTATATTTGTTATTTAAATTGCAATTTATTCTGGGATCTCTACAGTATAAAGAGTGCGTGTGATGCTGCCTGCGAATATATCCAGAAGAAGCATTCACATACATATTATGCACCCTGTCACTCTTTACACTGTTTGAGTGCCATATTTTCAGCACTGTATGGTCCCAGTCGAATCGATATAATAGTGATTAGTGAAAAGAGGTTTTTGATAACCATATAGATTTCATTTTTTTTTTTTTTGTTCTCAGGCTAGACATGTGATCATACTTGAGAATACAATTCTGTCCGGAAAGCTCTTTTCTGAGCAGCAGTGTTTATGGAAATAGTGCAAATGTGAGCTGATCTCAGGGACAGAGAGAGGGCTCTTTTTCTTCCCCACCTCTTAATGGTCGACTACTTTTTTTGCCTTTTCTTTCTTAATATTTCTCCTCCTCCACTTACACCTGACAGCAATAAACTTTGCATTTTTGTTTTTCTTTTCAGGAGTAACATTTCTTGATTTTTCAGCCACTTCCAGAGACACTCACCTCACCTCACCTCATACTTTGCCTTTTGCCTCCTCCAAGTCCAAGCTCTTATAACGACTAATGTCACCGTTCGTATGCAGAACTCTGTTTTGGCAGGTGTTTGAAAGTAAATCCACGTCCCAGTCATGGAAATGGTCCGTTTTCCTGTGGGATGGCTGCTGGTTCCCTGTGGCAGAACTGATTTTCTACCCCCTCCTTTCCTTCCCTGCTTACACCACGCTGTCTGTCTGTCTGTGTGTGTGTGTGTGTGTGTGTGTATGTGTGTCACATGTAGCATGCATTTATCTGTTCTTATTTTGCAAATACCTAGAATTTTAAACAAACAGTTCACCCAAAAATGAAAAAAAAATGCAGATGAGTTTGTTTCTTCATCAGATTTGGAGAAATGCATCAGTGTCTCAGCAATGGATGCTCTGCAGTGAATGGGTGCCGTCAGTATGAGAGTCCAAACAGCTGATAAAAGCATCACGATAATCCACACCACTCCAGTCCATCGGTTAACGTCTGGAGAAGACAAAAACTGTGTGTTTGTAAGAAACAAATCTGTAAATCATTCATAGGTTTTTAACTTCAAGCCCTTGCTCCATCCATAATACGAATATTAAGAAGTCATCTGGTTTGAATCAGGAGAGAAATCTGCTCTGTTTATGAGTGAGAACAACCCAAACAGCTCTAAACAAATATGTGGCTGACTTTAAAGTGAGAGGACTTTTCCACTGGAGAAAGCCTTATTATGGATTACAGATTATATTATTGTGTTATTATGGATTACAGTATATTTTGACCAGAAGCAAAGGTTTAAAGTTAAAACATCTTAATGATGGATTTGTTTCTGACAAACATGCTGCTTTTGTCTTCTCCAGATGTTAACTGATGGACTGGAGTGGTGTGTATTATTGTAATGTTTTTATCAACTGTTTGGACTCTCATTCTGACGGCACCCATTCACTGCAGAGCATCCATTGCTGAGACACTGATGCAATGCTACATTTCTCTAAATCTGATGAAGAAACAAACTCATCTTGCATCTTGCATCACATTTTAAGCAGCCTTTTATTTTTGGGTGAACTACTCTGTGATTCGAACAAATGTTATCTGTTAAGCTAAAGACATGGAATTGCACCCATGCTTATATGATCCATTTTAAAACACAACTCGGTCTGGCAGAAGTGTTTGTCCTCTTGAAACCCTTTTCTTACTTCAAAGCAGGTTTTTTTTTTCTTTTCACAATTTAATTTGCTGCTGATAGTGACTCAGAAATGACACACTTCACCTTTAATGCATGTGTCTGGAGTAGAATAGGAAGCGTAAGCCGTGGCAGAAGAGAAGGTTATCATCATTATTATTATTTCCACCTCGCTGCCATGTCTAAGCACTTGTTGGACGTGTTCGTCCATTAATGGAACATCATTATGAGCTTTTGTTTCTCCAGACACCTTTGTCTCTTCGCAGCGCCCCTGATAATTGAGCTTTATAGGTTTATTGTCTAAAGGCATGCACCTAAACAATGGCAAAACCAAAGCCACAGTGCGTCCATCTGCCAATCAGCCCTTAGCCCTCTTCTAGACGGAGAGCAGCTCATCTCAGCAGCCAGGCAATCTGCACTCTCCATATGCCTTTAAACATGTATTATGCATGAAAATGCATAGCAGCTCACTCAAGTTTCCCCTCAAGCGGTGCTGTAGAGAAATGCACAGACTTGACTTTGAGTCACACTCGCTGAACAGCTTTAGTTGATGCTCTTCCAAATAAGTCCATCTCACTTTGCGCTGCTTGATAGGTTTTTAATTGTTTCTTAAAAGGGTAGTTCTCTCAAAAATTTAATCAGCCTCGTGTTGTTCCATACGCGGCTATTTTTTGCAGCAAATTATTGTAAAATGTACTTTTACATTTACAAATACTTTAGAGCAGTGTTTTTTTATTAACTATTATATTTCTTATTAATACTTGAATTGGCTTTTATGTTTGCGTATTCAGTTTTCATTAAAATGTTTAGCAACAAAAAACTTTTTTTTTGTTTGTTTATGTATTTTTTATTAGCATTATTTGGTTTAAATTAAATTGCATATTTATTTTCTTATTTTATTTTGTAGCATTTTTTTCATATTTGTATATCAGCTTTATTTCAGTTAATGGCTGCAATTTTTTACTTGCGTTTAAAAAAAAATAGTTGCAGTTATACTTACTGTAATAACAGGCTCTGCAGGTTTAACCTTCTTCATACTGTGTCCAGGTTATCTGGAGAGAACAGAAACGGTGAGAAGATGCAGCTGACAATGAGCAACATCAGTTCAGATGTTCTGGAGCTTCTCCTTGAGTTTGTTTACACCGGCTCCCTCATTATCGACTCGGCCAACGCCAAGACCTTACTGGAGGCGGCCAACAAGTTCCAGTTCAGCACTTTCTGCAAAGTCTGTGTCTCCTTCCTCGGTAAGAACCTGACAGATGAAACGTTTCCCCAGACATTTCACCAAAACCGTGCAACTAATTCAGTCGCTAAATTGCATGCATTTAATACAGCACTGTATGCATTCATTTCAGTTCCAGACATATTGCTCAGAAGAAAAAAAAACAACTCCCATCTGGTTAGAGAAGTAATAAAAAACAGTCATGCTCTTGGTGCAAGTAACCTTGAGTAACATTGTAAGAGGGCAAGAAACGCTGCAGTAAATGCAGAACATGATTGTAGTTCTCCATCTCCCATGGACAAGTTATGGTAATTGGGTTTCTAATGAGTTTGTTTTTGTAGGTACTCTAAAAACTTGGAGTAATTTACTGGAACTTCATGGCGAAGCCGTGAGGGAATACGCTCATTATTCATTCTGTCCATGTCTCACTCTCTCTTTTTGGATTCTGTTTCCCCTTTCAGAGCTGGAGGCTTGTGTTATGTTGATTGACACATGAGCACAACACACACACACACACTCTCTCTCACACACACGCTCTGCTGTGGACTGAAGTGAATCAGAAATACAGTTGCTCATTACAGCAGTTGTAATGACTTGCGCGCTGGTTGCGAATCAGACATCTTGCCGCTTGATATGCGGTCATTTCTACTAATCTGAATAGGTGTCGTAATATTTTAGTCAGATATGGCATCAGGAGCCAGACTCTGAGGAGTCAATCCATACATATTTTAGCACGCTGGGCACCATTCACGACTGATGTGGTTTACATGTCAAATCAGCTGCAGAATTGAGATGCTTGCAGGATGCTGGCTTATGATTTGAATTTGATCTAGAAATTGAAACAGAATGATTGAATTCATGCTTGTAAGAGTAGTTTGTTTTTGTGGTTTTTAAATGACTCATATTACTCATAAATATTGATCTGTGTCTGTATAGATATTCATTATTTATCAATAAATATTTATATATTTTTTATTTATATATTTCTTAATATTTATTTATTACAATGCCTGTGTATATAATATTTCTATTTCCGTATATTATAAATATTTATTTTATTTATTATTACTTAATTATTATTGTAATTTATTTTTAAAATATTTCTTTCTTCACTAAGCCTGCTATTTATGCGATAAATTGTGTACATAAGATGAATTCCACATTATTAGACAGTGATAATTATTCCACAAAAATATTTTTAATAGAACTAAAAAATAGTAGTTATGTTGCTAAGGGTGGTTGCTAAGGGTGTTGCTCAGTGATACCAAAAGAAGAACGAGAACACAAAGACGCAAGATCGCTGAAGAACGCATATTGAGAAACAGCCATAAAGTGTCTTTATCTCACTTGGCAGCCATCTTTGAAACACCTCCCTGGCATCCAAGTCCGTCTCCTATCTCTCTGAATGGAGAAATATTCCCCAAACTGTTCACTAAGCTTGCGATTAAATTTCATATTTAATCATTGAAATCTGACAACGCCTGTGCAATAATTGTTGTTGTTGTTTTTTTTTGCTCAAAAAGCATTATAAATAACTTATTTCTCAGACCTGACAGCGTGCATGTGCACGTCTCAGTTTCTATAGCAACCGGAACTTCTAATGGCAGATGCGGTGATGCGCTGACGTTACAGATGGTTGATTGGCTCGTTTATTCCGAAGGCGGGGCTTCCTGCAATTGATTGGCCATGTTAAGCGTCGATTTTTCCCCTATTCAAAACTATACGAGTGACACGTCTTGGGTATTCTATAGTCTTTGGTGATACACAGTGTGCTGTATCGTGAATATAAACACTGCTGCTGACCAATCAGAATCCAGGAGCGATTTTTGTTAATAGAATGCGGTCGTCAATCTTATAAAAAATTGAACAGCACTTTGACTAACTAGGGAGTTTTTCCACTAGATTTGGCAGCACTTAACTGAATTGAGTAATCGAAATGCTTTCTGACACTGCCGCGAATTTTGCTCTTCTTACATTAGCTGTTAATAAGGCAGGTTGGAGGAATGTGAATAATGAGTTTAGCTTTGAAATCAAAAGTGCATGTCAGTGGCTTTGACAGCTCAGGTTTGTGCTTCTCTTCCCATGAGCCCCTGGGATCCGGAGCTTATTAATCTATCAGCACCTCAACACCTATGAAATGACATTCTCTTCTGTAGGGACCCGCTGGAGTGCTCCGTCTACTTCAGTATACAAAGTTAGAAATGAAAAGTCGAAATGTGCAAGACTGACTTGAGACGCTCTTGTTAGCGTGACCACTTCAGATAAGCGATGTATGACACTTGAATGAGTATGAAAAGTGAACGCTCTCCAAAAGAGATTCTTCTTCAAGGTTTCATCAGCGGGAAAGAGTTTTGAGTTCTTACGCTCAAGATGGTGCATTGAAATATTTGGTAATAGAAATCGAAGCCATTTACGCTTTCACAAGCGCATGTGCTTTCATTACACATAATTGTGTTTTGAGTGCTGGGAGACGTGTATGAGTGGAGTTTTCTTTCCACTTTAATCCAGAGCTTGTCATATCCTGTACTGTACGCTTGATACAGGAAGAATAATGCTCACACCTGTAATTTCATCCCACAATTATTTACTTTTGTAGGTAATGCCGCCTTTCGAAAATGTTAGCAAATTAATAGTAATTCAAATGCACAATGACATGAAATAATGATGTGTTGAGAAATGTAATTATAATTCATTAAGTTAAATGCATAATTTATGCATTCAGTGTTTTAATAAAGTTCACTTTTCAGTGTTACCACCTCATACAATATATGATGTTTTTAGACAACTATTAAAAACTATTAGTTTTAAATGCATTTATACCATATAGCATTTATTGTGGATAAAATATCTATTCTGCGTTTATTAACGATTTTTTAAATGGTACTTAAAGAAAGTCTGTTAAATTGTATATATATTTAATAATTAATTAATTAAAAAAATTCCAATATTATTTGGTATTCATAAGTCATTTATTTATAACATTTATTTATAACGTTTATTTTCATGCATTCTGCATAAGCTTTTATCTATTTTTATCTATCTATAATATATTTTAAGCTTATATATATAGACACATATATGTGTATATTTTATTATATTTTATTAAATTTGTTTTATTATTTTTCCCGTGTATTGTTTATTTACAAAAACAATTACAACATTTTTATTTATATATTTCTGTGCTGTCAAATTATTAATCACGATTAATTGCATCCAAAATCTAAGTTTTGTGTACAGAATATATTTTTTGTGTACTGTCTATATTTATTATGCATATACATGTAAATATTTCAGAAAAAAATAATGTTCATATATTAAATATATTTATTTATAATATAAATTATATAGACATATAGAATATATAGACATATGTTCAGTATATATATATATATATATATGTATATATTGTTTGTATATGTATTTCTACTAAAATAGTAAATATACAAAGAACACACACATTTTATGCAAACAAAAACTTATTTTGGATCTGATTATTCATGACTAATCGTTTGGTAGCATTATTTTGATTATTTGTTCTCAGTGAAGTAAAATGGGTTAAACTTCCCAGGTGTGCAGGTTTAGAAGTGCTTTGTTCTTGCCCGACTGATTGTCTTTTTCCCACTAGCTGCTGGAGATATTACATTCGCCTTTTCCACAGCAAACACTTGGATGAGTTTAATCTCCCCAACACCTCTCATTGTTACTGTAGTTTTGAGGCTTGTTTCCCAGCTCATGTGTGTGTGTGTGTGTGTCTCACAGAGAAACAGCTGACGGCTGCTAACTGTCTGGGAGTTTTGGCCATGGCTGAGGCAATGCAGTGCACCGAACTACACAACATGGCAAAGGCCTTCGCCCTGCAGAACTTCCCCGACGTGGCCGGCCAGGATGAGATCCTCAACATTTCCAAAGAAGACCTGGTCAGTTACATGTCCAACGACAGCCTGAATACGAAAGCAGAGGAGCTGGTCTACGAGACGGTCATCAAATGGATTAAAAAGGACCCCAGCAGCCGAGTTCAGGTAGGAGAGCAGAGTTAATCGAGCTGGTTTGGTTGGTGGTCGTGTATAAATACACTAGAGCTGCTCCGTATTGATTCTGGAGATCTGGTTTCTTGCATAATGTCCCTCGATAGAGAGGTTGTTCATCAAATGCAGTGCAGAGTAATTTGAATGCAGGTACTTCTCCTGAAGTTTTGGACCTTGTTTTGTGACCTTTTGTTTTTAAAAAACAAACCCAATTAATCAGTGTTCGCATTCAGTCTCCTATTTATTGTTGGTTTACTGCAGACATTCAAAGTATTTTAGACATCAGGTAGAGAAGTAGTATTATTATACCATATTATATATTTTTTCTTAAATATATGCATGGACGTGTGTGTGTATTTATACTGTATACACATAATAAATATACACAGCACGCACACATTTATTTTGTAAAAAAAAACATGTATTTTGGATGTGATTAATCATTTGACAGCACTACATTTGCTTACAAAATATATGCTTTTATTCAGCAAGGATGCATTATATTTATCATAAGTGACTGCAAGGACATTTATAATGTTACAGAAAAAAACAATACTGTATTCTTTTGAACGTTCTATTCATAAAAAAATGTTTCTTGAGTATTAAATCAGTATATTAGAATGATTTCTGAAGGATCATGTGACAATGAAGACTGGGGTAATCGTGCTGAAAAGTCAGCCTTACATCACTGGAATAAAATAATACATATTTTCCCATAGAACAGTTAAATAGTAATAATATTTTGTAGTGTTTTATGAGTTCTTTAATAAAATCGTATTGGTCCGTGATCTTTGAATGGAAGTAAAACACATATTCATTAGTGGTGAACATGAAGAGCTTAATTTATTTGAAGTTTTGAGGTTTTTGGACTTGACATCAAATTGAATTTACAGCAAGCTTGATCTCTAGGACTGAGCAGCCCTCAAAGATATGAATGGTCATCTCTCTGTCCCAGAATAAGAGAGTGATTTAATGTGTGTGTGTGTGCTTAAGCAGAACTTCATCATATGTGTTAAAGCTGGATCTTTGATTATCATACAGCACACTGTATGGAGGCATGTAAGTCTTCTGTGACCAGAAGAGTTTCAGAGGAGCTCTGATTTGAAAAAATTGAAAAAAAAGAAAAGAAGATTAAAAACATCACATCTTTGCTTTTTGTTCGACAGAATTGCGAGATGAAATCACTGGTTTGTGTAGCAAGTAATCAATTTCAGGAAATGTGCTGCTTTTCCCTTTGAGGTGCAGTTGGTATCTGTGTGAGCGTTCAGAGCCAGTCTGAAAAGAGTCCTGGTAATACAGCAGATGAAACATTCATGATGCGGTGTGAGGAGATTACTATCCTGAGAACGTGCCGTCATTTCCTTACGTTAAATCTCCTAAAAGCCACTCAATTACACGCTCTTCTGTTGCAATAAAGAGAGAAACGGACAGAGCGGGAGGCCTATCATCCTGCTCCCGCTGGACATCAGAGATTCAAACCAAATGCTGCCCGAGATGTTGCTACTTCTTACAAAAGGTTAAAGAGCCGATATTACGGGTAAACGAAAGGTTCATATTTTGGGTTTGGGAGTCCCCAACAATAGGTTGACATGCATGCCAGGTCAAAAAACACTTTCTTTCCCTGTTGAATAAAACCACATATGCAGGAAGGTATGTTTTGAAGCTGGTCGGTCCAGCTTAAACCAGCTTCAAAACATACCTAACCAGTGTATGCTGTTTTTTTTTTGTTTTTTTTTTAACAGGGTTGTTTTATAATATGCATACCTTATTTGCTCAAGAACTCCTAAACGATTCGTTCAGTGATTCCTTTTTCCAAACCCCTCCTTTGTGTGACGCTAATCTACGTTGTTTGGTCGACTGGTCTTAATTTCTTTTCATCGTTCATGTAATGCCTAATAAAGTAGTGTTTGTGAATGTAGTGGTGCTTTGTGTACAGCGTTACCGTGGAACAGGGCCGGCCCGTGGCATAGGCAGTATAAGCAAATGCTAAGGAAAAAGAAGAAAAGTGTCACTTCCACTTAAAACTAGTTGGTCTTATGACTTCAGAAGAGAGTAAGCCCACGTTAATTGAACTGCATAGCAAAGCCTACTAAGTAGTAGTAGCAATAATAATAATATTATAGCCTACTTGCCCACCCTTTTCTGAATAATCAGACTTTACCTGCTACATTTTTGGAGTCAACATGCTCAACATTAGCACATACTTCTTGGATACTTGGATGCTACATTCCTTTCGCAAGCAGTTAGTCTGGCCAAGCTGCCAGTTTAGAGCATTTCTGTTCCCAAAAAAGTGGGAACCAATGAGAACCGAGCTGGTTTGATTGGTTGTAGATTCGTCCAGTAGTATACAGAGGCATCTGATGGACGCAGGTTAAGCCCGCCTCCCAGAAGTCGGGTAGTAAGTAGGGGAGTCGCACGGTTCGGTTCGATTACGATTATTATGTCATCGTTTCAGTTCAATACAATATCTCGATGCATTGACGATGCACTGCATACTCAATTTTCTATTTTAATTCACAAATTATAATTTTTTAAATAAACACAAACAGTCAGATATGTCAACTAAAACTTTAATTTTACCTTCTCAATGAAAACACACTTCTTGAACAAATGTATAAACATGAAATTTTAATGTATATAGCATTTAGAGGAGCAATGAGACACTGTCGGATTGCTCTCTTCTGACATCAGCTTCAGTTATCAGATTTCTCAAGCCAAGACATTGCTGTTTGACTTCTAGACTGTGGCAGTGGCGCTGCAATGGAGCCTGAGGAATGTTGATATATAAAATGTTGATATATAAAAAATACGTGCTGCTTACTCCCTGCTCACCATGCAGTGTGAAACCAGCGTGAGCCATTGTATTCTATTGTGAGCATGTATGTGGCTTCAGTACGTTATAACCTGTTATGTTCTATTACTGAACCGATACCGAATCATCCTCGTCTGCACTGTGATGCATCGTAGAAACGATTAATTTTGACACCCCTAGTAGTAAGGTAACTTGGCCAGACTAAGCTCCTACGAGCTTTAAAGGCGCAGAAGCCAGGCTAGCTCAGCATGTCAAAACGTCCCAGACTGAGTGGTGCCCAGGGGAGGAAAAATGCAACAAAGACAGGTGTAATGTTACGGTAAAGATAATTTTATTATTTTGCTCTTTCCGATGATTGATAACGAAGTTGATACGCATGTTCGTATAAGACTTGCAATTTAAAAGTAGACACTCAAGCTTTCTATAGATTTATTTCTCATGTCTGTGTGTCATGTTTTCGCAGAGTTTCAGTTCATTTTAGTGACACATTTCTCGGAGAGAACAAAGAAAAGAAGCACAGTGCCATATTTATATTGTATTAATACGTACGATAAAAAAAGTAAATAAAAATGACATTTTCCATAATGTGTATCACTGTGAGATGAGATGCCTCAGACTCTTAAAGTTTGATGAACAGGAGGTGTCTGTCGGCTAAGAGGCACATGTTATGTAAGCGCACCACTAAAGGGTGTATTTTAAGTTTTGAAACGGTCAGCAATAGTTGACGGCATATGCTATGCTAATTAAGATTAGCATTGGTTGCATTATTTAAATGTCAGCAGATGAAGCTGTGCTTTTAGCAGTTTGTTGTGTCAGACTTGAATGGAAATGTGGGATGTGCAGTGTTAGGGAGCTATTTTGAAACAAGCTTGTCAAGCTACAAGAGGTTGATTATTTTAAGTTATTTAAATGCCATTTGACAACTTAGATGCTCAAGCTATTTTCTAGAGCAAATAAGAACTAACATGCAGCTAATAACAAAATGTACTGTGAATACCACATCTATTCTCCTCAGCTGTACCCGAACCAGTCTAAATTATACCATACTATAATGAAGAGACTCAGGACAAGCTGAATTGATTCATTGCTTCGTGGTGTACTCATGCACTTATTATGTGAATTGTTGTGCATTTTGAACGCCAAAAAAGTTACTGACGTCAGCTTTATTATAAATGTTTTGATAAATATTAAATGTATTCTTGTGTATAAAAGTATTAAGTGTGTGTGTTGATGTGGTTTATGAGGACACTATTTTGCATAATGACATGGGTATGACATGGGTATTACAATATATAGGTGTTTTATGAGGGTATTTTCAGTGTCCCCGTCATTCAAAAGGCTTAAAAAACATAATAAATGTGTTTTGTTTTTTGTTTTTTGTCTAAAAGTGCACCCAGTTTCTTGTAAGGGGTAGGTTTAGGTTTAGGGTCAGTGTAGGACAATACCACATACAGTCTGTATGTGGTAAAAGAACAACGCACTGTCACTTTAATTCAGCGTAAGCGGCACAGCAAAAATAGACTCGGCGCCAAAACTATTGCGACGGCACGACAAAAAATAATTACCGCCGTTAACGCGTTATTTTTGACAGCCCTAGAAAATATTAAAATGAAAAACTGTTTATTTTAGTTCATTTTATTTAAATGTATACTTTTTATCAAATAAATGTATGTTTTTATAAACACTTATTTAAACATTAAATGAAAATATTTTTAATATATATAGAATAATATAGAAGAAATCTCACAACATTTCTGAATGTGTTTATACACACACACACGGTATTTATTGCTTTCAGACATATTAAATATTGCTGCGCTATGCTACTCCAGACACAGATATTACTCCCTAAAACACTTTGACTAAACTCCTCCAGCATGTCTATTAAATAAATGTACTTTTTTCGAGTTGCGCGAGCAAATTGAGCCGAGTGTTTGGAATGCGTGAAGCGTCGCTGTGAAACTAGATCAGACGGCATCAGGAGGAAGCGGCAGAGATTGATGCAGTGACCTTATGTTTATTTGGCCCTGCACTGCCTCCATTGAGAAGGAACTGGATAGGAAATCAATCTGAATTCAGGCTGAAATGAGTTCCTCTACTTCACGCTGTTCCCCTGGGGTTTAGCCTATGAAATCACAAATCCAGCATGGCACTGAAGCAGAACTTTAGGGGGAAAAACACTCCTTCTTTATTTACAGTCTTTTGCGCTCTCTCTCTGTCTCTGTCTTTATTTTCTGCTCTTTTATTCTGTGTATCGAACAGTTTCTCCTCGGTTTGACAGAGCGCTTTATAAATCACACGCTGTAACTTTACAGCCTTTTCTTCGCAGACTTATTCTAAATATGGAAATGTTGCACCGCCGAATACAGTCCGACTTTTATAATATGTTGTGAACGCTTGATCGAGAGCCTCGGGGCTCTGGATAAGATACGCCATCAAAACAATTCTGTTTTTTCATAAATATTGGCTTCTGTTTCCCAAAGCTAATTACTCTTTTATGAGCAACTTTGTTCTTTTTATGCCATAATTAGCATCACTTAGCAGGTTCACATAATTCAGCATCGGTTTGGAATTAAATCAGCCTAAAAGGGCTTATCTAAACAATATCCAGACAACATCTTTCTTTGTTTCAGTAAGTTGTAAATCTGTGATGTTATCCTGCAGCGTTTATATTGTATTTCTCAAGTCATGTAACAAGTTGTTTTATGTAAAACCAATTACAGATTGCAGACATATCTACACAAGTCAAGTCAAGTCACTTTTATATAGCGCTTTTAACAATACAGATTGTAGCGAAGCACTGAACATTATCAAATAGAAGAACAGAGTAATAGTAATGTATAATGACCAGATTAAACTTTATTTATCAAATGCAGAGACGGTCTCTGTAGTAAGACG
>JAUYWG010000053.1:939565-951223 GCA_034779775.1 Enteromius afrohamiltoni
AGTATAATAATGCCCCCAAAACCATATCGATTCCCCAACTGCACCACTGATGTTTCTTAGACTAGATGTGGCCTTTTTTAACAAGATCCTCAGCTAATCCCAGGACACACTCACAAACGTGGGGGGGTGCTGCGTATATTTGGTTTGTGCAAACTGATACAAGAGCAGGTTTTGAGTGAGGAGCCGAACAACCCAGATTCCTGCACAGATGCTGCTCTGATTCCTGCAGGAGGACCTGTGGGAGACATCAGGAGATTGCCTGTTAGAGAGTGAAAATTAGGCAGGGAATGAGCCGCGGTGGCACTCGCTGACTGAGAGCATTATGAGTCTTAATGGAAGAGCAGAAGCGTGTTCGGAGACTCGCTTATCTTCTGCACGTTTACCACAGAGCGAGTGTGAAAGATTGCTGGAGAACTTTATCTCGGTTGCCTCACTGAAGGGAAATGCTGGAGAAATCTCACGAGCAAAACCCTGCAGCACAGAAACATGCATAAATTAAAGGAATATTTCAGGGTATTTTCACCTTAATGTCTATAGAGAGCCGACTGCAGCAGGCAGGTGCGCCGGAGGCTTTCATCAACCTGAAGAATCTACTTCTGTTAAAGAATTCAAAATAAACTCATGTACAGTTAGTAATATTGACATTTTCGTCATCCAGCACTGACCAGAAAATCATTGCATCATGGCACATTAACTTGTCAAGCAACATTACATAAGATAAAAAAATAAATTAACCAAGTTTCTGGTTAAAACAAGAAAATCATGGTGGTATGGATGTATATGCCTGTATATTTTTATGTTGCAGTAGTTATACTTTAGTAGTGATTGCCATGAAAATATGTTATACTTTTACTTGTTATATTTATTTATATAATTAAATATGATTCAGCTATTATTTAATAATTTAATAAATGAGCACTTTAAAATACATTTTATATTGCATGATTAAATGCTATTCTCTTCTGTTTTTCTTTATTTACATTGAATTATTTAAACACTTAAAATAATATTTAACAATATATAATATGTTATTTCTTTTTTATATTTAACAACAAGAAATGGTCCTTTATTTATTTATTTTTTTTACGTATTTGTCAGCCAAGCAGATTTTTAACAGTCTCTTTGTACTTCCGTTTAAATGCCAGAGTTGACATCAATATTTTTTTCCCAGGGCCAGTAAAAAAAACCTCATCCAAACCCTCATAATATACTCTCATTTTCTTGATGCTTTATCAGGCGTGAAGTGGAAACTCACTGACACGAGCCATGGGCATTATTTAAACATCCTAAATAAACATTTTTTTATTTACACCGACTTTAATAGTCATTTATCCTGGAAATATTTGAGTGTTTGTAAGAACGTGAATAGAGCATTATTCTGGCTAAAAAGGCTTTTTCATTTTCTCTCCAGGTACGACACCATCACTAACCAGTGGGAGATGGTGGCTCCTTTACCCAAACCTGTCCATTCAGCGGCGGCGACTGTGTGTGGAGGGAAGATCTATGTGTTTGGAGGGGTGAACGAGGCCGGACGCTCTGCTGGAGTACTTCAGTCATATGTGCCTCAAACCAACGCCTGGAGCTTTATTGAGTCGCCCATGATCGGTAAGTGCGCTCGGGACAATTACTGAAGCACCCCGCTGCAAACTCTGCTCTTCACCTGCTGTCTTCTGCATATGGCAGCTGATATAGTATTTACACTACTGTTCCAAAGTGTTGGGGTCAGTATGAAGTGTAGAGATTAGTTTTATTCAGCGAGGTGCATTTAAGTAAAGTACCCCCATTATCTTTCATGCAGTGTTAGTGAATGAAAACATTTCATTTAAAGCTTAAAAAACTCTGCTTTAATTGAAATGATGGTAAAAGAAAAAGGAGTTAATGCATATTATTTATGCATAATATTCTAAGGATTTTCAAGACAAGAAAAAACTTACTGTCTTGTTTTCAGAAAAAAAAATGAAGTGAGTATTGATTAGAAACAGGCAAAAATCTAAATAATCTTGTTTGCGATGAGATTATTTTGCTTACCCCATTGGCAGATTATTTTGTTTGTTCTAAGCTAAGCTTGTTTTCTTTTTCTGAAAACAAGACAATATTTTTTACTTCTTGATTTAAGAATCTTTTTGGCTAGAAACCTCTAGGCTAGAAAAGCATTCTTCAAAAGTGTTTCATGCATGTCCACCTATTGCTTGGGACTCCCAAAACCAAAATATGAACTTTCATAACCTAAAATAGGGGCACTTTAACCAAGTGTGAGTAAAGATATTTGTACAGTATTACAAAAGATTAAAGAAATGTTGTTCTTTTAGAAATATGTAAATCAGTGAAACTGTTTTCAACATTGATCATTCTTTTTTTGCATGAATTAGCATATTAGAATGGTTTCTGAAGGTTTGAGTGGCACAGCAGACTGGAGTAATGATGCTGGAAGATCGGCTTTGATAAATGGCATTTTACTATGCATTACCAAAGAATTACTAAAAATTTGCAATAATACTATAATATAAAGTTTGACTGACTTTACTGTATTAACGCAGCCCTGTTGAGCATAAAAGCCAAAAAAACAAGCCAAATCTTTGGAACAGTAGTGCATATTTAAATACAGATTTACAGAAGCAATATAAAAATACCCTAAAAGGTTGAATAAATGAAAAGGTTCAAGCATCATGCACGGACAGTCCCGCATCAGATGTGTTTTATCTCTAAAGTTTAGCGTTAGACAGTTTTGAAACTGAGAAAGTAACTTCATGGAACTTCACTGGTGTTTGACTTCATTAGTATTTGGCATTTTGACACGCTCCAGAGATCTTGAGCTTGTGGGTGGAGGGACGCTCAGGGGGAAGGAACTTTTTTTTTTCAACCTGTATCTTGGTGGCGAATGCAGCCCTGAGGGACACGCAGCGGGAGCAGGACTCAGGCGTTTCATTACAGCTGGAAAAGCAAGCGTTTCCCCATTAGTGCAGAAATAAGTGCGGATTTAAAAACGCACACAGAGCTCCACTCGAACCGCCCTGAAACCAGCCTCATCTGCCAGTTTTACTTGCTAAAATAAGTTATTTTGGATATCCACCTGACTGCTGCGAGACACGTTTGACATTTAAGATATACAGTAAAACTAATTAGTTAAACTAAATTAACAATAAAAAATACTCTCTCTCTCTCTCTCTCTCTATATATATATATATAAAACACTTTACAATAACTTCCATTAGTTAAAATTGGATATTGCATCAACATTAAGTACATTTGTTTTAGTATTTATTCGTCTTTCTTAATGTAATGTCATTTTAATTGCCAGTTCATATTAGCTTAGCTTGGCTTTTTACTTATATTAAATATATATGTGTGTGTGTGTGTGTCTGTTCTAGAGCAATTAAATTTCACTGTCAGCATCTTAAAATGTCTTAAAGTGATCGAATTTAAGATCATAAGTTATTTAAATGGCATAACAAAAGCCTTAGCAATCGTTCAAGCAGTATACGCCGTGTTGCGTTCTTCAGTCTGCAGTCAGTTAATATAATGTATTTATGCAAAACAAATGGTGTTTCTATTGTAATATATTGGTTGCATGTTTTTGAATGAGCAGCTACTGTAAAACAAAGATTCCAAAATAAGAGTCTCTCTGTGATTGGGTTTTGTTTATGTTGATCATATGGTTGTATTTATATCAAACATATTGTTTAAACGATACATTTAGCTAATTGCAGCTGTTTGTTGTCCAAACCATAGTATAAGTCAGCAAGGACTGTAAAGCTCATGCATCAGATAGTTCATGAATGATCAAGGCTCTTTTAAAGCCAATCGGTTCATATAGCGGTCTTGGTGAAGCCTGTGGGCGTTTATTTTCCAGTCATGCATGAACAGCTTGTATCTGGTTGAATGGGGTTAGTCTGAAAGTATTTTTGGTTCAGCTAATGGTTGCGTGTGTTCTTCAGTGTGGCCCGGCGGTTTTACAGCAACAAATTGACTAGAAGTAGTTTGTTTTTAATGAGATTTCCAGCATCCTCCAGCGGTTGTCAGTGTGTGAACAAAGCTGCATATGCGGTCTCTGCAAACCAGAAGTCCACAGATCATGAAAAATCAACCATAGCTAGTAACTAGTTTCTTAACAGTTTCCCAGCAGCTCTCCTCTCTGCCTCATGTTTGTCTGATCTGCCACCCGGCAGACAATGGTTCACACTTACAGACCACTCATATTCTTTACACTTCTGAGTCACACATAATGCTTCTCCTCTAGAGCGTCGATGTCCATTTTTAGATGTTAATGGTTAGTCAGGGTCCTGGCAGATTCTTAAGAGGGCTTAAATTCAGTTTTATCCATTCCGAATGGCATTTAAATAACATAACAAAAGACTGAATACAGCGAATTTACGCCAAATGGATGGCTCTGTTGATGAATTTATGGTGTTTATATTGTAGTCTATAGTAGATATAGAAATAATCAGATGTTTTTTTAAAACGAGCAGCTTGGAGTAGTACAGTGAAAGATTTTCAAAATAAGAGTTATTGTGCAGTTAGGTCTGAATGATACTAAATTATATTTATTTATAATGACTACGTTTTCATCATAGATCTAAAAATGAACTAAAATCGTCTCAAAGCGTCAATGCTTTGGATCATATATTGGAATATATTTAATACTCTTTTCAGATTCTTGCTAAAAACAAATTCACAACCTTGAAAATAAACCAAAACAAAACATTTATGTGAAACATAAATCTAAACTCTAAAATTCAAAGCTATATATCTAAACAATGTTAATGTTAAAATGATCTTTCAGTAAAATTCTGAAGTTTCATACCTTTCTGATGAAGTCAAAAATACGTGGAGGGGAAAAAATGGGGACAGTACATATATATTTCATGAAGATCTTTCATTTGGGTAGAGCTTTACGTTGTATGCGTTCATGTCTTAGTATACACCAATTTCAGTACATACTGTATGTATATATATTTCAAACTTGCACGTGCCCTATTTTTTTTCTTGTTGAATAGGTGCCATAGCATGTTTAATTAAAGTCAAAGAATGATTTATTTTGAGATGAAGAGTTTGACTAAAGGTCTTAGCTTGTGCAGGTCTTGCATTTGATTTTACCCTGCTTTGTATCAGGTAAAAGCGTGCAGAGAAATTCTGTTTAACATTGCCATTATCTCGTTCAGTTTAATGTTTCATACAGTAAAAAAAATCATGAAAAGTTCTTGATTTTTGCACTTTCTACAATCCGCAGAAGATGCTCATTCTGTTCATGTGTTTTACAAAACTTCTGAGAAATCATTTTTAGGTTGTCTTCTGAAGCCATATACTGCTTGGTGTGAGGAACAGATTCACATTTGAGTTATTTAGGGCATATATTTTGTTGAATTGTAATATTTCTGATATATATATATATATATATATATATATATATATATATATTATTGCCAACTGCAAAAAGAAAACAACTAAAACTAAAAAGACATTTATAACACTAAAAATGACAACATTTATCAAGCTTTAACATCTAATAAAAAACAAATATTAATAAAAACTATAATAACATCAAAATGATTTTACAATAACTGTCAGTTAACACCCTTGAAAATATTTTGACAAGATTTAGTTTTCATTTAAAACATATCTTTGTTTATATCTATTTGTATAACTTGCCTTATTCTTGCTATGAAAATACCCATGAAAACAAACAAGCATTTTCAAGTTATTTTCTGATGATTTTCACTTTTCTTGCTTCTGTCAGTGATTTTAGAAGACTGTTTATAGCTCATGAGTCATGTGGACTATTTTTAGAGTGTTTTTTGTTTTTTTTGCTGGAAGGAAGTCACTATGATATTTAATTTATAGATCCACATTCCTGTATTGGATTTGATAACATTTCTTATTTGAGATAAAAAAAGGTTTAAATAATGTATATATATATATATAGAGAGAGAGAGAGAGAGAGAGATTTTTCTTGTATAAGCAGTAGGTATTGTATATACTTTTGCCATGAAAATAACCATAGAAACAAACAAGGTATTGTTTTCTGATTATTTCCCCAGTCTCATTGCTTTCAGTGAGACTTTATATATATTCTTGTTTTGTTTCGGAGCTGGAAAGCCATCACTACGATCTGTGTAAAAATCCTCTTTTTTTAGTTCCACGGAAGTAATAACAGCATACAGGTTCAGAGCGACGCGAGAGGGAGTAAATAATGATAGACTTGTCATTTCTGCGGATTGAACTCTTCCTCCAGCCAGTGTTGATATTTGCATGCAACCAAACCAACCGAACGTGAATAACGTCACACAAGACCCCCCTTTAGAAGCTTCAGTGAGTGAGATACGTGGGGTCAAACACGTACGATCAGCATTTAGAGCCGGTGACTCAAAGTTCAGAGCCGGCCGCTGACATCATCTCCAAAGGCCAGCCGCATGTGAGAAGGAACATGATATTTGGATTATTGTGAAGGGCTTGAGCGATCTGGAAAGGTCGTCGGAGATGTCAAGTGTTGCAGGTATTCCTGCGCCGGCGGATAATGAACTCTTGAGGGTTTCAGGCGGTAACGTCATCTCAGCCCGAGCGCTTATTGATTTTGATGTTGCTATGGACCGTGAGGCGCTTATTGATTTCGATGTCGCTGTGGACATTGTGGCCCAGGGATCATATGTTTATTGCAGCCGTGTTTGTGTAAGAACAAGCCTAGGCTCAAATACAAAGCACCTCAGTCTTTATCTTGTTATTTGACTTCCGAGGCGATCGATAAAGCCATGGAAACGGTCAACAGTAATAAAGGCACTAAAATGACTGTCCAGTAGAATAAAATAGCTGTATAATTGCAGAGTAGGACAGTAAGAGGTTAAAGACGTGGGGAGGTAACGAGGAGGTTGTGACCCCCATCAAAATATTGATCATATTAGGGTTGTGTAGATTATACACTGCTATTTTTTGTATTGGATGCTTTAAATTGGTGTGACTGATTTCTATTTCAAATAAATGCTATTATTTTGATCTTTTCATTTATCAAATAATTTCAAATCTAGAACAATTTTCTAATTTTCAACATTGATAATATTAAGAAACATGAGCAAATCAGCATCAGCTGAAGGATCATGTGACACTGAAGACCAGGATAATGATGCCGAAAATTTAGCATTGATCACAGAAATCAATTCCATTTTAAAATCTACTAAAATAGAATTGTGTGTGTGTGTGTATATATATATATATATATATATTTTTTTTTTTTTTTTTTTAATTTAAATTTGTTTAAATGCTGTTTTATTGTATTTTTGATTAAATAAACAAATCCTTGGTGAGCAGAAGAGACTTATTTGAAATAAATTAAAAGACATCACATTTTTCAACCTTATATTTAGTTAAGTATTTATGAAAATTTATTCAATTTTTAATTGCAAGTAAGTGCCTTAGAAATACACAATGACTACAAAAAGTTATAGTAAATTTTTGTCGATTGCATTGCAATATAAGTGTTTTTCGTATTGCATATACGATATATAAGCTTGATTTGGTCAGTCAGCAGTAAGAGGTTGACTGTCAGGGATCTGGCTAATATTCCCGTTTGCAGTTATTCATGTCTGTGTGTCTTATCGGCAGGGAGCGGCATTGTCAGCTCCGCCGTCTGTGAATGACAACACCTTCCTCCCGCTGGCAAGCTTATTGTGTTTGACAGGCCAGAAAACGCAGTGGGACAGGCTCGGCTCACGCTGTACTGTATTGTGTTTGGTGTTTAACATGTAAATAAAGCGTCCGTGGAGAAGAGCCGCCCGTGGCCATTAAACGCATCGGGAGATGAAGGTCTTTGGTGTTTTAGCCACATTTTGTGGAAGTGTGAAACTTTGTTTAACTGTAAAAGGGTGTGTGTGTGAGAAACTCCTTCAAGAGCCCCATTTAGTAGTTGTGCCACATGAGCGATGATGGCAGATTGACACTTCAGCGCCCAGCAGGAGACGGCAGACACTCGCCGTATGATAGGGGGCGCTGAAAGTCATCCTCAAACATGTGCGGTCAGGCGGAGAGAACTGATGCCAAAAAGGAGATTCAATCAAGAAACTCTGAAAGTTTCGAAAACAACTCTGGAAAGGTTCAATCTCGTCAAACAAGGTCACTTTTCACCACATTTAAGTGGTGTTTACTGCAAAATAACAGATTTAGCTTTTTATTTGAATAAAATAGTCATAACTCTTTTCTTTGGTAACTGACATACTATAGACCAGACACACTACTGTCTACTGTCTATCAATCAAACTACTGAAGTTGTGTTTTTGGCGTATTTATTTATTTATTTATTTATTTTTTGACTAGTTTAAAAAATACGTTAAAAACCGCTAACACAGTAGAATGCAATAAAAAAGAGTTTTCTATTTTTGCAAATAAATTCTTAATTTATTTATTTATTTGTTCATTTTATTTATGTATTTTTTTGTGTTTTTTAAACATTCCTTTAAATAATGCAGAAATTACAATTTAAACAATATATTTTAATTGCATTACAGTAAAGCAATAACAATTATCTTTGGAGATATAATAAGTTCATATAAATGATATAAAATGTTAAACAAATTATATATTAATTTAAAAAACAATAGTCGTAAGCCAAAGGAATATATACACAAAATGTATAGAATAACTTATTATTGTTAATCTATTATTTAAAATGTATTATTTTACAGTGGGGTATGACCTGGTACTTACTCTTGGACTGTAGTGATCTCCTTCTATTTATTTTGTGCTTATAGCACCGCTTAGCTTTGATAGATTAAGTGAGATCAAGTATTTCCCATGTTCAGTGTTCAGTATTGCCCATTGCACATGGACTGCATGCACACTTCTATTTCTGACCATTGTTTGTTAACCTTTCCTCCTCTCTTCTCTGTTTTTTACATTATCCGTAATATCTGTTCTTCCCGGGAGGTCTCACTCCAAATCTGAAAAGGCTCAAGATTTAATTAGCTCAATGTTCTCGCGTCTCTTCAGCAGCTGAGGTTGAAGTCACAGCTGCTGGGTTGAATGTGAATTCAATTCAATTATTTGCCACTCATCAATTATTTATGTGTTTTCTCCAGCTTGATTACTAGAATCAAAGAAGTTAACCGCATTCGTGCCAACATAATGTGCTGGAACAGGGCTATTGATTTGCAATTGGACAGTCGACACAATGACCTCAGCTGTTGCTGTTGGATGCTCATTTCATTGAAATTAATAAGCTGTTGCTTGGCTTTCTTAATAAATGAAACGTTATACGCTTACTGTTTACGTCTCTAGCGATCTTGTTTATTTGATGAGGTGTGATGCCTTTAACAAGACATCCATCTGAAGTCAAAATAAAACCAATTGACCTTATTTACTTTAATACGCTTTCCTGGTCTTTCTCTAAATGATTTATCTGTGCACATTAATCCGGAAGATAAAAAAAACATCAAAATCTTTCATCAGCTGTTTCTAGCCACTGTTTGCATGCAAGCTTGTGATCCAAAATGCAGTGCATTCACTTGTGGACATCAAACAGATTTTAAAATGGTTTCCTTTTGAGCTTTTGACCTTTAAAGCCCAAAATTGGTAACTTGTGTTTTATTCTCAGATAACAAATACGCTCCCGCTGTGACTCTAAATGGCTATATCTTCATCCTGGGAGGAGCGTACGCTAGAGCCACTACCATCTACGACCCTGAGAAGGGAAACATCAAAGCAGGACCCAACATGAACCACTCCAGACAGTTCTGCAGGTAAGACCAGCGACACACCACCACCACCTGTTCATGGAGAAATCTTTCTCAGCTGTTCTTGTGCATTCATGGTTCTTAGAATAGAGCTGAAAAGAGGTTTACTGCCCAAACTGACCCTTGTTAAAGGTACTTCAGTATTACTATTTATCATACTTCTGGTGTATTAAACTTTTGCAACCTGATGCATTGTGATTTTGTTTTTTGTTTTTCTCAACTGTTTCTCGCTACTTTTCATCAATTTGAATTTGTTCATTCACTAAATGCGAAAAGCACTTTTTTTTGCTTCATAAAGCTTTCAAATATCTACCAATGCTTCTATCAAACAAGCAAAGTCATGTGATTAAAGCAATGAAGGCCCCTTTACCTCTTACTGTTTTGAACCATTGTTTGGTTCGCCAGTAGATGGTGTTTTATAATGTTGATTAATTTTTAATAAGTTTAATGTATTTTAGCACTAATGCATTGCCAAACCTTGCCTAACAACACATATAACCCGTTTTACTGCTTAGTTTGTACATCAGCACAAAATGCCAAATTCAGCCAATATGATGTTATTTTGTAATACAAAGAATGGTGGCTACCAAAAAAGATAAAAAGATGAGATATTAAACATAACAGATATAACTGTAATGATAAAAAGCAAAGCAGGAAATGCATCCATTTTTAATACTGCAATTCATGCTGGTCTAACATGGGTTTTTTACAGTATGTAGTTTCACTCATTCATAGTGATGAAGACTCAAAAGGTCCCATAAATTGGGTAATATTTATTTTCATATTTTAGATTGTATTACAGACATAAAATATACTTCAAATCCTGTCTCTTATTAAGGCTTCATCGTCTGAACCCAACTCATTTTTTAACCATTTTTCAAGCATTTATTGTCAAGATTAGACTCTTGTAGAGGGAAAAAGTGTACATAAAGCTTGTTTTTACAGCTTCTTTTAATCATGTGATATATAGTGCACCACATGCTCCCACTCCAGCTATCTAAAACACATTTGTTTTTAGGTTTTAGTGCTTTAACCCAGTTAACTTTATTGTTATTGTCGTTATTCACTCTGCATTATATTCATTTAAAGTCGCTTTCAAATAACCCAAAAAATGCAGTTCTCGCCCCATAACTGCTACCATTACGTAATGTTAATGAACAAAATGAGCATTAACAACCATCATCAAGTGAATGTAGATGGATCAAGCTGAGAAAAGCACATTGTCGAAGCGATGTGTTCCAGTTTACACAAAGCCTCCCCTGCTTGCTCCTAAGACTTTATTCGGTGTCCCCCAGGGTCGTGCTTTGGGCCCGATTTGCTTTCACTGCTGATTGGTATTCGCAGCAGAGGCAGTAATTAGCTCAGCAGCAGATGAAGCACGAACGAGCCTCTGAACAATCGCTAGTGCATCACGTCTGTCCAAAACACACACAGGCACCTTTTACGCTTCCGCTGTGTATTTGCGATACAAATATGTTTTCCCAAAACGGCACGTCAGTTACAGTCACACTCGCATGAGTTTCCGCATTAACATTCTGAAACCTGTCAAAGGCTTGAAATGAATACGGCACAAAGAGAAGATTAGGAGGTAGATAATTCGTCTCATCCATCAGTCTGACAGTTTTACAATACCCAGCCTTTATGTAAATCGGCAAATGGGAACATAATCTTTATCATTACACTTATGGATGTAGTTCGAAAACCAGAAAGTTTATTCTGAAGTAACCAGGGGTGGGAATCTGAGAGAACTGCATGGTTCTGGTGCCAACTTAGACACTGCCAGAGTATTTTACTACTTTGTTTGTCCACATCAGAAACTGAACCACCGAATTACAGGTCCTTTTCAAAAAATTAGCATATTGTGATCAAGTTCATTATTTTCTGTAATGTACTGATAAACATTAGACTGTCATATATTTTAGATTCATTACACACAACTGAAGTA
>JAUYWG010000053.1:977136-989333 GCA_034779775.1 Enteromius afrohamiltoni
CTCACTGTTCCTATTAATGTGCATAAGTTGTTTATGCATAATGCAAACCCTAGAATGTGATCAAATAGTTTAAGATAGCTGTGCTAAGATATATAAAAATGAATTTTCAATGCAAAAAATGTGATTTTCATTTGTTGCTTTATACCACCGGTCACAATTGTGACCAAAAATAAAACACATTTTTTTACACACTTATTGTTAAAAATAATTTTTTCAAAGGCTTGCTAATGAAGCATGATTTGGATATTTTCATGTCTGGGAAAAATTTGGGATTAAACAGAAAATTAGAATGATTTCTTAAGGATCATGTGACACTGAAGATTATTCAGCTTTGCATCACAAGGAAAAATACATTTTTTAAATATATTACGGTAGAAACAGTTGTTTGAAATTATAATAATATTTCACAGTATTGTTTGGTGGGCAGACAAATTGCTTCAAACTTTAGGCTTTTTGCGTGGACTTTCCAACTAATCGTTTCACTCTTTTACTGAAGGATACAAGTGAGAATACTATATAAAATCTAGAATATTATTTATTCTTTTATAGAAGTCTTCTGAAGCTGTACAGTAGCTTTGTGTGAAAAGGTTTCCCTGTGACTTCAGAAGACTTTGAAAATAGTGCATCAGATGTACAGACTGCTTTAATGGTGCTTCTACGCTGCTTTTTTGTCATTTTGCTGCTTACAGCTGCAGTCCTCCTCATTCACTTTCAATAGCTCCTGTATGAAGAGTGGGCAGTGTATGTTGCCTTTAGTTTTCGTGTTCCACAAAGAAAAGAAAGTCATTCGGTCATAAAGTTAGTTATCTGAGCATTGTTGAATCTCTTTGAATAATTTGCAGACACATTGACGGAAGAACTAAAATGAATGAAAATTGAATGAAACTGACTGATCAGATCAAATCATGCACTCTGCTAAAAAATAAATAAATAAATAAATAAAAATAAAATCAATATTGCAGTAATCATAGAAACCAAAAAGAAAATGTAATTGCTCAGAGTTTTCTCTTTTGACTTAGATGCACAACCATTTAATTTCACCTTGTCTTTCTTTTGTGTTTCTTCTGAACTTTGAGGGACAAATACACCGTTTAAACATAAATGTATGTATTTATAAACTTATTTAACCTTTTGATTTAAAAGACAAATACACTGAAAAACATTTTTCAATAATATGAAAACTTTCTTTTTTTCCTAGACAATTTTACAGTAAATTATATATATATATATATATATATATATATACTTTAAAATATATTAAAATTGCTTGTCAATTTTACAAAAAAGTAAAAAAATAAAAAGTGACAATATATATATACACACACACACACATACATAAATAAACATACATTTTATTTTATTCAAACAATTTCAACTCAGAAACTGCTATAAAATGTTACATTAAAACTTACCATGTTAAAATTACATATAATATCACATGTAATTACATGTTTTTTATACTATAGTTATAGTATACTTTTATGTAAAACATACTTTAGTGGTGTTTATTTTAACAACTGATATTTATTTACCTATTTATTTCTTTATGTCTTTAAAGAAACAATGTACAGTACCTATTTGTACAGACAGTTGCAGTTGTGATTGTATCATTTTGTCTTTTTTCGAGCTTGATATTCTTCTAAGCAACTTTGCTGAACATCTGCTTTTGTTTTCCAAGTAAATCATATGGGTTTGGAGCTGAGTAACTAATAGCCCTGTATTTATTTTGGGGTGAGCGATATCTATTAGCACAGTCTCCATTTAAGCTCGTGGCTGTCTAGACGAAACGTCTGAGATATTCCCCAGTCTTTCTGCAGATCTCCAGCTCATCTGATGATCAAACCCAGGGATGAGCAGATGGTGAGGATCATCAGCGGCTCTGGTCAAACACTGTTCTGTTGGCTTGTTGCGAGTGTCGGAGACTCTATTTTTATCAGCGTAGTAAACCTGACTCTGCGCAGCTTGTCACCGGCCGCTGTTCATTCCAGGCTCAAGTTTCCAATTATCAATGTTAAATTGGCTCCTGGCATGAACGAGCGCTTGAGGCTCAAACATTTGGAAGTCTGAATGTCCAAATGATGAGACACGGTCGCTGTGTGTGACACGCTTTTAATGCGTGTTGCATGCTTGGTGCACGATACACCATTAACCGAAACCAAAACGTCTGGGAGAGGCTGCAGATTTCTAGTGAACTAACGGCAATGATTTTGCTTGTGATATAACATTAAGCAATATTCTCAAATGATCACAAATTATTTTAATGCACGTTTCTCATTATATTTCATTTCATTTCTGTAAACCAGAGCAAACTGTCTGTTTAATAAACTGATTCATCACTCATTTGTTTGCAAAAGTTGCAATAGAGTTCATTATTTAAAGCACTGTATGTACATAAAAAAAGATGTAAAACAAATACAAAGTAATATCCTGAGCCCTAAGTTGTTTTTTTTTTTTTAACAACCCTTAATTTTATTAGATAAATATTTAATATTAATTAAAACATTTTAAATAATAAATATTATTAATTTAAACAATACATTTAAATAATGGATTTTGTATGTGATTTTTTATGAATAATTTGATACAAATAATGATGAATCTTTTATTAATATGAATTTAAAATCTATGTTGTTCATGTATGATTATTAATTATATATAATGAATATTAGTTCATAGAATTGTAGTGTTGTAATAATATAATTTATTGGATTAATAATGTAATACTAATTAATATTAGATTTAATTTTAAATGTTACTTATATTGAATTTATATATGAATATAGGCTTAGGATATTTTTTAACAAAACATATACATTTTTAATTATATATTTGTAAAATTATATATATATATATTAAATATTACTGAATATATATTATAATGTGAATTTATGTTTTTTTTATATATATATATATTCAAGCTTTAAAAAAACTAAATGATACACAGTTTTCCTGTTTTTTCTTTGTTTTTGTTTTTTCCATCTTCAGGTTTTCTAGATAAACAGCATCTACAGCAGCGTCATATGGGATTATTTTGCCAGGAGCGATTTGATCAGCTTCAGCATTCTCAAAGCTCTAAGAATAGCGCTAATCATGTGGTCAGTTGCCCCTTTAATGCCATTAATAAATCATAATAACAATGCACAGCTCAGTGGAGATGCAGTCCTGGATTTTGATGCAATCATTCAACCTGTTTTTAAAGGTGAAATAACCTTCATCCAGGCCGCGGTGACCCTCCAGTCGCTTTCCATTGTTGTTCTCATACCTTTCCACTCAAAGGGCAAATAATGTAGCCCAGACATCCGGCGAGCCGATTGGCTGAAGCCTGGAATGATTGTTTCCCAGTCGGACTTAGAGGGGATTTTATTAAGTGGCAAAGAAAAAAGAACAAGCCGAAGAGAGCAATGGGGTTTATGTCCAGCTGAGAGAACTTGAGCCGGACTGCAGACCACAGCCATTACGTCAAATCTGTCTGCAGCCGCACAAACACGGCCTCCGCAGTCACATCTGAGGGATTTGTCTTTATACAGAGTGCCTGTATTGTGATGCATCTTTTAGAAATGATCTATCCAGAAATGTCATTTCGCAGACACTTATAAATGTGTGAATGTTATTCATGAGATCAAGCATCTGTGTCTGCGTGTCTCCAACCTGCAAGAGCTTTTCTTTCAACCAAAGTCACATTTCCTAAGTGTTCCTGTGAAGTATTCTTCAGCTTTTTTTCAATATGTGCCACTTTGATTATTTTTTCACAATCAGTAGCTTTTTAAACTTGTTTAAAAAGAAGCAGGAGAGGACAACACAGCCGAGAGCAAGCAGCACAAGGTCTACAATCAAGAATGCAGTACTAATGTTGTCAACAACCAATTTTTAACATGAAACTGAAAAAAACTAAAGTATGTAATCTTTTCATTGGTGAGTTCCATTCTCTAGCAGCTTTCACTGAAAATACGGACTGACTGAATTTACATCTTTTGAGAGGAATAATGCAGTCCCCTCTTTCCCCACCTCTTGTGGTTCGGTGAGCACTTAGTGGTGAAGTCGGGTAATGTATAATCGTAAAAAGTACACAAATATGTACATATTTGATCAAATTATCCCAGCTTAGCAGATTGTATTTCTTTGATATTGAACAATGATGAAACTGAACTGATTGATTGCTTATACCAAGTTTCAGGTGGTTCGGAGTAGTAGTACTAGCATGCGACCAAGTGGTTAAATTCGTATAAGAAATAATCATAGAATGAACATATACCAGAGCGGCCTCAGATGACATATATCACGTATAAATCATATTGTGAACTTTTTCCAACAGACCAGCAGACATTTGGATATCTTTGAAGCAGAATTTTCCTTTTATTCCGAAATCTCTCTTCGTAGCGCTGTAGTCGTCTGAATCATCTCAATCGTCTAACTGAGGCAGTGTTACATTGTAGTTCATGTAGGTTTCAAGGAGGAGGGGCACACAGAAGTGGAGGCAATTGAAACAAAGCATGCAAATGAAGTATTCAGGTATAGCAATCTCCCCCCATTACACCAGTCCTGATCCAATCAGCATAGCCAATCAAATACTGGCGCAAAAGAACTGTTATAAACAAAAGGTGACAATACAAAAGTCTCAGTAATCAGCATCATTTGATGTACAAGAACCTCCATCTGTGACCCTGGACAACAAAACCAGTCGTAAGTGTTCACTTTCTGAAATTGATCTGAAAGCTGAATAAATAAGCTTCCCGTTGATGTATGATTGATGGATAGGGCAATATTTGACGGAGATACAACTATATGAAAATCTGGAATATGAGGAAACAGAAAATTGTAAATGCTGAGCAAATCACCTTTAAGATCTTATCAATGCATATTACTAATCAAAAAGTTTTAATATATTTTCAGTAAGAAATTGACTAAATACCTTCATGGAGCACGATCTTTATTTACTATCCCAAGGATTTTTGGCAAAAAAGAAAAATCAATAATTTTGACCCAAACAATGTATTTTTGGCTATTGCTACAAATATACTCCAGCGACTTAAGACTGGTTTTGTGCTCCAGGGTCACATTTCATCCGCATACATTTTAATGTTATTGTTAGGACAGATGGATGGAATGTCATACAAATGTCACAAAATAGATCCTAGTGGATATACCTAAAGGTGAAACGGTAAAATGTTGAAATGAGTGCGCCGCACTGGTATAACAGAATAGTTCACCGTAGAATTGATCACAGTTTACTCCCCCTCAGGCCATCCATGATTTAGATAAGGTTGTTTCTCCATCAGATTTGAAGAAACATAGAATTTCATCACTTGCTCAGCAATGGATGCTCTGCAGTGAATGGGTCCAAACAGCTGAGAAAACATCACAATAATCCACAGCACTCCATCAGTTAATGTCTTGTGAAAAAAAACAACCTAAATAAAGTCTCATTTAGAGTCTCTTTATAATTTATAATGACAGCTTGATATTTTATGACACTTAAAAAGTAACTTGTCGTAATCAGGAAAGAAATCAGCACAGATTGAGCATTGTTTGTGTGTGAAAACAGCTTTGGTGGGTTTAAATGTGAGAGACAACAGGAGATGAATTACATGTTTTGGTGAAAGGTGAGAAACTTTGATTTAAAAACATATAAATTATGAATTTGTTTATTACAAACAAGCATCTTTTGGCTTTATATGGCATTAGCTGGTGGACTGGACTGGAGTGGTGTGGATTATTGTGATGTTTTTATCAGCTGTTTCATTCTGATGGCACCCATTCACTGCAGAGCATGTGAATTTTGTAAAAATTATTGCCTGAAAAAAAAAAGCAAAATTAAGTGAATTTTTGCTTGGAAATCATTTTCAGAACTATTTTTTGTAGCTGATGAATGATATAAACTTTGACAGCCAATCAGAATCAATTCTGTTTTTAAAGCGACAGACGCGCTTGAGCTTATAATAATCAGAAGATATCATTTGCTGGTGTGGATGCAGATACAGTTATCGTCATCTTTATAGTTATCGTGCTTGGTGTGAACGGGCCTTTCTGCAGCGGCTCACAGTTTCAACACAGACTATCAAACGTCAACAGAAACAAAACATGAATCCCCTCTTTCTGAAGCTTAATTAAACCACGCCTGATCTTTCCATACTTCAATCATGAATTACCTCCAGATCAAATGACAACCTGCAAATGTTTTCTGTCTCCAAAGCCGAGCAGCTTTAAAGGAACCCAGAGGATCCCCACAAGGTGCATTTCTCCAGAATCAAAGGCGAACAGCTTAAGTACACCTGGCTTTCTGTTTCAAGAGCCCAAAGGATGACTTTAATCTCTATTCCCAACAGCCTCTGTCAGCACGGCCCAAAGAATCTCTCTCTCATCAAGACTATTCATTTACCACTCAGCACAGTCAGCAGTGTTGAGAAGTGAAGTGAATGAGAAGCGCCTCCCTGCGGAGCTTTAGAGTACTGCAACGGCCTTATCACCCAATAGTACCTTGATGCGCGTTGGTTTCAGTCTGAAGGGATCTCAAGTGTTGCTAAAAGGTTTTGAGTTGTTACTAGGGATTCCTGACTGGTTGCTAGGGCACTGATAAGTTGTTGTTGCTAAGGTAAGCCTATTATGGATTCCAGCAAACAAAAATGTTCTAAGAACGTTTGCTAATGTTTCTATCAGGTTATGAAAACATTCTCGGGAATGTTTAATTGTATATATGGGTGATTCCATAATTGCGGGTACATTTGGTGTTCCCACTGTCATCATAACTTCTTCTTGTCCGCGTTAGTCAGTGTATGTTTTCCATCATGTATCAATGTGCAATCAAAGTATTTTTCTTTTGGCAACAGTTTATTCATTTTATTTATAAAAGCCCTAAATAGTTACTCACTTAATTCTACAACACTAAATGATTTGAAATTATTTTTCCCTTATATTTAATCTTGTGTTAACTCTGTTACCATACCATAATTTACCTTAACATTTACACTTTTACTCACCGATAAGACCCGAATCACTGAAAAGTATCGGTGCTCTCTCTGAGAAAATCTAAAAACCTCTTACACCAAGAGTTATTTTTAAAACGTTCTAAAACGTTACCACAATATTACAAGGAAGACTACTGATTACTGATCTCACATTTATTACTGGGTTATTTAATTGGGTCTTTTAATCCATATTTTCAATCGTGTTATGTTTTCTTAGCATTAATACCAGCAAGTGGAGTTTTTGGGAAAAAAAATTAAATATCGAAAATGTCAATTCTGTTACACAATTGTCAGCATTGTTAGTCTACCTAGGTAACAGAGTTGACGGGGACAGATGGGGACACCAAATGTACCCGCAATTATAGAATGAGTCATACTGTGTATAAGTCTTGATTTTGCAGACGTTGGGAAAAACAATAAGGGAATGTTACAATCTCTGAATGTTCTGAGAAAATATGTTTAATGTCCAACTAAAACGTTTCAGAAAAACAAACGTTCCGAGATAAAAAACAAAACAAAACATGAAATGTCTAATTAAAAGTATTTGTGCCAATAATTTAAGAACCAGAAAACTATGTTTTATTGTTACACAAAAATGTCCCAACAACCCCACAACGTCCAACTAAATCATTTCAGAAAACCATCTATAAATGATGTATAAGTAGGTTTTTTTACTAACGTTTTAAGAACAGTAGGCCTATTAAAGATAACTTTGATCAAAATTGTTATTGTTATTATTAATTAATAATTGTTATTATTCATTTTTCCAAACGCCTCCAGTGATTTCATTTGAGCTTTTATCGTTCCAAAGCGACTCCTAGCGGTGAAGAATGAATTTACATTTATATATGCTAATATTTGACTTTGATGGCTTGGGACTCGTTTCAATTATTCAGAGTCGATTCTTTCTTTAAAGAGACAATAACTTCATACACGGTGCACTTTCAGACTTTTCAATCACTTTGTGAAAGATCTGTTTCAAAAATCTATAAAAGGGGCACTTTAAAGACGAGACAATTTGTTCACAAAATGTTCACAATAATCCGAAGTTTTTCTCCTCTTTCCTACAGCTGTTCTGTCCAGCACTGTTCATCTGTATGATGTTTGATTGCCGGCTATGGGAACACCTTGGGTTTGCTTAAGATGCAGTGCTGCCAGCTTCATTATTGAATGACCCTCCCTAAACACTCTGCCCGATATGAAATGAAGAAGTGCCATAAATCGCACGGTGAAGTTTCAGCGAGGAGCAGCCGGTCTCAGCGGTGAAGCTCTGAAGAATGAGCTCAGCCTGTCATTATACTGTAGCCTCCGTGTTTCCAGGGGAAATAAGCTGTAATAGAGTGGACAGTAATGTCAGCACGCTTGTCAGGACGGGACCTTTGGTGTGTGTTTGGTGTGGTGTGTGTCGTATGGATGCATTTTTACACAAAACCCTCATTATTAATAATTGCCATGTTGTGTTGCATTTTTCAGTGTCCATCAAAGGAATCCACAAAAGAAGATACTTTGAAGAATGCTTTTGCTTGCTGGTACCCACTGATTTCCATGGTCTGGAAAAAATGCTGTGGTAATAGCATTTAACGGAAATCTGGTCTCATAAAAATACGTACCTCTGTAAACCTTTGGTGCAACACCGTTTTTTACGCACCTGACTGCATGTTTCACCACAGTTTCAAAGAGAAAAGTCCTCTGAGTGGCGCTAAAACACAGGTTCACTATGTGAACCCTGGCACATTTTATTAAGTAAATATAGATACATATAGCTGTGGTTTTATTAGGTTAAATATCCTATATAGCTCTATCATGTTGTAAATATGCCCTACACCAAATCCAACTGATAGTGTTAACAAATGCAAAACTAATATAAAAACACATTTGTTGATGCAACCGTGTCATTTCAGCTTCCTTTTGTAGTTACACAGGATTGAACCGGAGCTCCTCGTCTCTCATCTCTGTAATCCGTGAGCTACCAAACAAACCTACCATCTGTGAAAACACATAGATACGAAGCTGGATATGTGTGATGATAACATTCAAAAGCAGCGGTTTTTAAATTGTTTTGAAGTCATAGCATGATATTCTTCGAGTAATTGAAAATTACGCTCTATTAATCGAAACTCTGTCAATTAGTGTGACGAGGAATAAAAAGGTGTTAGAGTTTTACTGCCTCTAGTGTTTCTTTTGGAAACTGCAGTGATATGTACTTATTGGTACGTATTTCGTTTCTTGCACCAAGTTATGTTTATGCCATGAGACTTGTGGTTTAATAGTAATAGCAATATTAAACTATGTTTTTGTTACTGTTTTTCCACTTAACAATCACGAGAACTGGAGAAATATGCTAATTGTGAGGAAAATGCATTTTTATTTTTTGTTTTAACTGAATGTCTTGTTTCTCTCTGTTGATTTGGGGGATAAATCTGAGCTGGATGTTTTTTGACAGGTGTGTTGAGATTGGCCCGTCGAGTGTGATTTTCTCCTGGACTAGCATGTGCATCTGTCCTTGAAGCTGTCGAGCAGCAGGACATGGATTTGTTGTTGAGGCTTGAGCCTGCTCAACAACTTCAGATAAGGTGCTTTGTTTACAAACTCA
Organism: Enteromius afrohamiltoni; assembly: GCA_034779775.1. Classification (NCBI taxonomy): domain Eukaryota; kingdom Metazoa; phylum Chordata; class Actinopteri; order Cypriniformes; family Cyprinidae; genus Enteromius; species Enteromius afrohamiltoni. The sequence goes on from JAUYWG010000053.1 coordinate 986,692, forward strand.
CATATTCACCAAACAAGACAAGTGCAAACACAGCGCAGTCAAATAATCATTATGTAGCTGGAATATAATGATTTTTTAATGATTACTTGTGGCTTTTTAACAGCTTGTGCAAATCATTAGGTCAATAGAGCTGAACAGAGAATGACCACTTTTTAAGTTTTTCACATTTGCATTCTCCATGTAAAAACATTCCGAAAATGAGCTGCAATATGGATTAATAATTCATTAAATTCAATAAACATACATTTTTAATGCATTGAAGGTGATGCAATCAAATAAAAAAATGCTTTGATTATAATTGATTGATTATAAGTTATATAGATATACAATATATTGTAATTAAAAAATATTATTATATACAGTATTCTGATATTCTTCTACAAAAAATGAATGGGATTTAACTTCTGGAACTTAAAGACTGCTCTCAAATAAATATAAAACAGCTTGAACACATTTAAATCCAGTCAAAAAATGTAATATAAATAATAATATTTATTTATCAAAGGCAGTACCAAAGTTTTAGAATTAATAAAACAAATATAAATATGAATTAATAAATGAATGCGTGTGTGTTTACATATATGCACAAATTTATATACAAAATAAAATAAATGAAAATATACAATTCTTTTTTTAAAGTGCACCTATTATGCCATTTTAAAGGTGGCTAATATTGCTTTATGAGTCTCCTAAAAACAGGTTTACATGTATGCAAGGTCCAAAAACACTTTAGTTTTCTCCAAAAATAGATTTAATTTAACCCCCTTTCTAAATGACTCGTAAACGACTCGTGTGAAGCAGTTAGAGGAATCAGTCTGTCTAAACCCCTCCCTTCCGTGAGCCATCACTGCTGTGATTGGTCAGATGGCGCAGTCCTTTATGACTGGTCTTTGGTCAGAAACCAAAACGCCCATTGCCATAAATGAATGACAGCAGGATACAGCGTCTTCTTGACATGATGTAATCCACGTGGAAGTTGTTCTGTTTGTGGGCGGGGCAAGCTGTTGGTGACGTAGAACGTGGGCGGACATTATGCAAATATGTTACTAAGTGACGTGGATCTGTGACAGAGAAAGATTTGAATTACTGACAACTCGTTTAGGCGAATGTGAGCCGACTCTTTTTTTGATAGACAAAAACGTCATTTATCGTGCACTGTCGGCATCACAACTTTACAGATAGTTCATGTTTACATACACACTGCATGAAGGATCATATTTGACAAGGCATAATAGGGGCACTTTAAATAAACTAAAAATATAACACAGTAAAATACTATAACAGAATAAAAAAAAAAAAACAGTATCATATTATATTCCCATTAGAAAATGTGAAAATAAGAATAAAATATTAAATCAAAAATGAAAAGTTAAAGAGATAATATTTAAGTATAAATAAAATAAAATTATTTAAATATTTTAGTAAATAAAAAATATTTTAGTAGATGATGGAGAATGATGGAGATAAAAGATAGAGATATAATAAAGTGTATTTAAAATATACAAAGTAAAACAAAAACAAATTACATACATATTAGTTTTTGTAAACTCACTGGACATCTCAGTGATGATCCTCCTCTAACTGATGCTGAACTCTGCAGCTCTCAGGATCCAGAGGAACTAAAACTAATGCAGATTTGGCTGATCATGTAAAAATCATAGATAATAATAGCGCCTAATATGATCTGCCAAATAAAGGCTGTGTGAAAGACAAAAGCTCTCACTGATAATACAGTACACTTACTCTCATCTGTCGGCTCTGACAGACGTCCAGCAGTCATACATTTGTAATGCATAATCATTATTCGGCTATAATTACCAACTATCAGCCAGTTAATGGCAATCAAAATCAGCGCTGCATAACGGTATTTATATGAAAAGGACTTTAATACGCTTGTGGATGTGACACTTTATCGGTCCGCTTCTCCTCTGCTCTCTGGCGCAGGGCCGGTAATAATAGACTGAATACATTACATACGCATTAGGCCTGGCTAATCTCTGCAGAGGTCTCCGAGAGTAAGTCATCAGACCGTGAGCTCCCAGAGATCTCCACATGAGAACAGCGTGAAGCTTGGAGATTCAATATGTCTTGCAGAAGAGAGCGTCGTAAATGAGAATCTCATGCAGAACATGTCATATTTCACCGCTATACTACAGCTCAAAACCTTGAATTTAAATGTTTTCGAAGAAGTCTTTAATGCTTATCAAGATTGCATTTATTTGATAAAAAAATGCAAAAAAATGCTTTCTGTTGTAATAACATATCTGTGATGCATAGCTGAATTTTAAGCAGCATTACTCCAATGTGTGCAGAAATCATTCATCTGATATGATGATTTATTATCAGTGATGGAAACAATTGCGCTGCTTAATATTTTTGGGGGCCTGTGAAACTTTTCCAGGATTCTTTGATGAATAAAGAGTTAAAAAAGAACAGCATTTATTTCTGGGTTTTTATTCACATCACATTGTATTTGTAAAATAGCTAAATGATTTGCTACAATTATTTATTCTGTATGCAAGCAAATGGTTTAATTAAATTATAGCATCAAATAAATGCATGATATATGTTACAGATCGCTCCTCTGTGGCTCTCCCTGTCCCGCGGCAGCGGGAACCTTCCCCGGAGTTTTAATGTTTCCA
>JAUYWG010000053.1:1051085-1065443 GCA_034779775.1 Enteromius afrohamiltoni
GAGCAAATGAGGAGTGGGCTGGCCTGGACTCCGAGCTTCTGCGTGATGATTGGAGGGTCTGTTGAAAGATTGCATCTTTTGATTGACAGGGATTTTGTACAATAAGGAATCGCTGAAGCTATTAGCACTCAGTCCCATCGCGGATTTCTCAAGTTCAGTCGAAATAAAAACTGCTGCAACCTATTTCTTTATATTTGTTAGGCTAAATTGCTTGATTTTCATCATACATTTCACACAAATATACACCACATTCCTTATTTCACTTTTACAGTGTTGTACAATGCTGTTGTAAAACTGAAACGCACTACTGTAAACGGGGCCCAAGACTCAGCACTTACATGTTACTGCTTTTTTGTTGATTTTGATATTAATATATGAATTTACAATTATTGAGGGTTTTCATATTGACTGGTGGGAAAATACTTAATTTTTTGCTTTTTATCTCTTTATACTGTACCTATCAGTGTTTATATATACTAAGAATTTTGATGATTGCCAAAGTATATTAATTTTAATACAGTATACACAATATCCCACTGGTCACAATTGTGACTGACCATAAAATGATATTTTTCCATACACTTTTCCATGAAAATTCCAAAAAGCAATTATTCATTATTTATTCATGACACATCAATTGGATGGATGGATACTTTCATGTTTTCATGAGAAAAATGGGTTAAACTGTTGCCATGGGTTGGTTAAGCCATGATTACTATGATATAGTGGTTTTGAATACGTAAAAAATGGTATGGTGTATGGGAATGGCATATTGAGTTTTGATATCTGGGATATAGTGCAGTACATTTTCCTGGTTTAGCACTGCTTTTTTATTTTTGTGATAAAGTTCAGGGTTAGGGTTAGGGTAGGGTATCCATTTAAAAAACTTAATGGGTTATCAGTGGTCCAGCCCAATTATCGGTATCTGCTAAAAGCCTCTATTAGTCAACCTCTAGCAGAAATCACGTAAACCTGCCTAGCAACCATTGAGTTTAATCTACAAATTGTAAAAAAAAACATTCCAAGAATTACATAACCACCAAGAACACCCTAGCAACCGAATGACACAGTCTAGATAACACACAGCAACCACCCAGAACACCCAAGGAACGTACTGAAAACATGTAAGCTTTCTGAAATTAATGACCTATATGAACAAGTATTCACAAATTAAAATCTCTTGGGTGTTCATACACAAAACAACATAAAAGTTTTGATTCGAAACATGCAATGCTTTGCTAAACTGATTGTGTGAATTCTGCTCCGATTGGGTTTCTCAGCTTGACAGATTGAGCATGAATGGCGCTTTATTACACGCTGGATTTTTCCATCACAGTAGATTCTCAGTTTCATTCGGCCTCACACGACATCACAGGCTTATTTTCCAACATATAAATACACATCCTGGAGGAAGCTGACCGAGAGGGGTTCCCTAAAGATCCTGAAAAATAAATCCAGCCTGATATATGTATATAATGTGCACGTTCAACGGAAAGCAATGAAGATATATCTCAGGGAAGAGTTCCTTCCTGTACGGAATATATTTTCAATCGTGAGAGCTGTCGCAGCGTCTCAAGCCTCGTCCTCCCCTCTGCTAATTATTTATACTTTGCAAACAGAAAAGAAAACAGGAAAGATTCACATACACATGAGGAATAGCGTCACCTTTTTAGTAACATTTAATGCCACATTTATTTGTTATATATTTTAACTGACTTAAAACTCTAATTAAATTGAATTAAATGTTATTATTATTTTAATTATTCAATTTAATTATGGCTGGAACCGTAAAATACAGTCCATAATCAAAATATTTAATTATCTGTAAAGATGCACAAGATTTCATAACATACAGGCCAATAAATAATTAATTATATATTATAAATTGTTATTTTTAAAGTATTATATTTCAGAAAATTGTAAGTATAGTATTTAAATTAATTAGAAAAACTTTACACATCTAAAAAAAAAATATATAAATATTTTCAAATGCAATAATTGCATATTTAGTTGATTAAGCCTCTCAATACTGTCACAAATAAAAAAAAAAACAAAAAACAAATATATATATTTATATATTTACAAAAATCCCATGATATTAGCGTTACTCAAGTTACTCAAGCGTTTGTTTTTTTTTTTTTTACTTGAGGCCTGGTTAATTTCTGACCCTGCACCTAAAGCATCACAAAATCAAGGAGTGTATCCCCTTTAGTCCTTCTACTAACACTCTTTATTTGATGGATCCACAACATACTACGAATATTGTGCATTTCAACTTATTCTTCTAACCCTAAACTTTCCCAAACAATTTACTCAGAGTTAGTTGACATGTAGTTACTTATATTTAGTGGAATGTCTAAAGTGGACTATCAAAACAAAGTGTAACCAATTAAGCAACATGAAAGCTGAATGATTTTGAAAGACGTGATCTAAATAGACGGTGACTTTCTTCTTTAAACAGTACTGAAAGAGAATATAAGTTCAGTGCAAACACAAATGCAGATGAAACACTTTGTGCTTTTGCAAACCCGAGCTTCGCAACGCCTCCGCTCGGCCATTCATAAATCTCCATTTTTGCAGTTCAGTAGTGCTAAGTAAGACCTCAGCTCCCCCCTTATGGAAACACTCGGCCGGAGGTCTCCAGGTTCAGACTGGGCTCATCCAGGCCGGCCTCTGGCCTTGGCAGTGGGTGGCAAGACGCACCTCTGCCGGGGCGAAACCCAGCCAACGGGGTCCAAGAAAAACCTTGGGAAAAAAATATCTGCAACATGGGCAGAGGAAGCATCTGTGCAGAGAGAGGCTCTCTGATGAAATATCGCCTGCTGACAGTACAAGAAGGAAGAGGCCGTGCGGTTTGAGAGCCGCGTACAGAAGCGCCGCTGTACAAACGCATTCCAGTAGCGCAGCGACTGACCCTCGCTGATTTTATTGCCCGTATATATTACAGCCTGTGCTGAAATCGGCAGCGCACGGATCAGAAATCTGGGATCGGTGGATACGGACGGCTGGCAGGGGTCTGGAAGGCTTTATTGGACGAGCGCTCGTGTCCGTCGCTCCTGTGAATGCTCACCATATGTTGGCAAGCTGTTGAATTTGCATTGGTTGCATGATGTGAATTAATAATTTTCTCCAACCGTGTGAGTCCGACGGGGGGAAAAAAAAGAAAGAGAAACGTTGATTTTTAATATTCACGTGCAAAGAGTATTCGCTCTTGGACTGCAGTTGTTTGCACAAAGGCCAAAAACGTCACGCAAACATCATAAGAGTCATAACCAAAACCTGTCATGAGAATAAAAAAAAAAAAAAAGTCCACTCCAACAATTAAAAATATGACATGTGTCATGATTTCATACAAATACTAATCATGACATTAAAATCTATTTTACAGAAATATTTTTCACAGTACTTCAACTACCTGAGAAAGTGCTGGTTATATAAGGCTCAGGTTTAGTACCTAGTTATTAATTAGTTATTGTAATTACTATAATAAGTAGTATGCACATGAACAACAGGACTGTAAAATAAAGTGCTCCAGGTTTAACGGTGTGAGAAACTTCAGTGTATACACACACCAGACAGACACCCATTTGTTAAACCTATTAAGGGAATTTCTCTCTTGTATGTTTGTAAATGAGAGTTGAATGGCTTCAATATTAAACTCAGCTTGATCTGATCACCATTACAAGCAGAGAACAGCTCGTCTCTCCAGAACTCCAGCCGTTTGGCAGGAACAACCCGGGCCAAGTTGAAAGAAAAGCTTCTTTGGTCGTCTTGTTTGCGTGAGGAAGGAAACTGTTTGCACTTCTCTTTTCTAGCCTGTTAGGCTGCGTCGCTGCCAGGATCGAGAGGAAAAAAGATGGACGACCCCTGGCGAGAGGAGGTTTATCTTTGATCAGTACCGCTGTGTCCTCTCGCTGGCCGGCCGCGTCAATGTGAGAGACAAACTGTCTCCTCTCCACCGAGAGATGACTCTCCAATTATCAGTCCTGCACCGAGGGGAACAGATGCAACTCATTAGCTACAAAATCCTTCTGTCTTCCTCTTATTTTTATGCCCAATAAAAAAATGTCAGCCATCAGGCATTGTTTATCGCGTGTCATAAACAATACGCCTGGGGTCTGGTGTGTGACCGTTCAAACAGTCATTGTTTTACGCCAGCCCGGCCGGTTTGATGAACACAGGAACATTGTTAGTGTCAATAAACAAAAGTGAGTCCTTCGCACGCTCCATAAAACTGAGCGCTGTGCATATTTCAGCCCGGACACCTCCAATGGTTCGCTCTTGTCATTTTTACGCAAAGTCTGCAGGCCAAGATCCACATTAGACAAAAGGGTCAGGAATACATTTAAACACTTTGGTACAAAAAGAACATAAATACCAGCGAAGAAAAACAAAGATCTGTCACAGACCGAGCCTGGGCAGGAACTGGACGAGAAAAAGAAAGGATAGTTCACCCAAAAAAATGAAGGCTCTGGCATTATTTACTCGCACTTATGTCGTTCCAAAACGTACGAGTTTCTTTCTTCTTTCACAAAAGGAGGCGTTTAGCAGAATGTCCCAGAAAGCTGAGCTTCAAACAGTGCAGAAGCATTACAATAGTGGGATTGAAGTACACCGGAAAAATGATTACTAGAGTGCATAAATTCCATTTAAAAATGTTATGTTTAAATAAACGTGAACTGCTATTTCGCTGTAATTATTTATAATAATAATTAATTATTATTTGTGAAATATTATTACAATTTTATAAAATAAAATCATATATATATATATATATATATATATATAGAGAGAGAGAGAGAGAGAAAGAGAATCAATACAAATATATTAATAATAATAATAAAATAAAATAATAAATTCAACTTTAACTGAAATAAATGTAAATATCAATCTATTTTTATTTATAATGTTTATAAGTATATTTCTCATTTATATTCAGTTTAGCTTCATGAACCAAAACAACAAGACAACAGTGAAATTAATACAATTAATGATTAATAAAACTATACATATTAAAAAAACACATAAAAAAGGCAAAAACAATCAAATTGTTTCTGTTTTTATAATAATAATAATAATCAAATTCAGCTTTAACTGAAGTCAATTAAAATATAAAAAGAATCTCCATGTACTAAAATGGCATACTAACAGTGGAATTAATAAAATGAATAATCAATTAAATTTATAAATTAATAATAATTAATAAAACTATGCAGACATAAAAAACAGAAAAGAAAAAACAAAACCAGGTAAAATACTAAAAATAACATACAATAAATATAAAATAATTAAAATAAATTAAACAATTAAAATAAAATACAATAAACCAGAAGAAAAATTAATACAAAATATGAATATAACTATAATAGTATTACAATGACAGTAAAATAACACTGCAGTGCAGCAAGCTATATCCTACGATATAGCTTTCAGTGAGGAAAAGACCATTTTCAAATCATCCTCCTCCGCTCTAAATCTCATTCACACTTTCATATTCTCAAACTGACACATCAACACAAAAGGGATTTGAGATCTGCAGCAAAAGCACAAATAGTGAAAAAAATTTCAGCAAATAATGACTTTTTAGATAATGTCTTTTCCTAACACAAAGCTACAGTCGGCTGCAGATGTGTAGCACACACCTTGCCACAACATGAGGGCGAGTAAATGATGATAAATGACAGGACTTTGATTTTTGGGTGGACTAACCTCTAACGTGTGAATGAAAGGTCTTGAGACAAGATAGCAGAGAGCTGCATGGGTGTGCATTTGCCTGGCCGTAATGAGACGTTGCCATAAGCATAACTCCTGCTCGTGCATATTCATGAGTAGCACGAGACAGATGTGGAAACATGTGTGTGTGCTGGCGCCCGGCGGTACGGTCCTGTCTGTGTGGAGCCGGCTGAATTGGATCAAGGCTGCGGCGCATTTGAGATGCCGTATGACCGGGACTTCCCCGCCGTCAGACTGCCAGAGCTCCAGTTCAACTGTATCCATGTACAGTCGTCCTGGGTCAGAACCCCCTTCAAACGCCTTCGATCTGAAATCCAGAGGGCTTAGGAAAATAGACAAGGCTAAGTGTGGGTTTTAATGCAATAACGAATTTCAGACCGTCTTCCCGCTCTCTTTCTGGCACTTCTGTGCTTGTAAAGTGACGGGGTGAGAGTCTGATGGGTAGAACGAGCAGGGTTGAGCAGTGCAGTGGATACACATCACTAAATGATCACTCATGGCAATATTTGTTTTTTTTTAAATAGTCTAATATTGCATTAATATTTTACATACTGGTATCAATAAACAGAATTCGAATAAAAATCTTCAATAATAATTTGACTCTGCTTATATAATAAAATTCTAAATGATATGTATATGTAAAAAAATACATTTACACAAAAATACAAACATGCTTTTATCCACTTTAAGAAAAATATATAATATATTTTTTAAATAATTTTTTAAATTTTAAATATATTTATATCTAATATGAATATAAATATTTACATGTAAATATTTTTGAAATATATATTACATAAACAAAACCTTTTTAATTTTATTTTATTATTTTTTGGGCTGAATTTCATTAAGGTGAATTAAAAAAAAAGAAATGTACACACAAATCCTGACAGTAACAGTTAAAATAAATCCAACTTTAATTTAAATAAGTTATAGTAGAGTATAGGAAATACAATAGTATTTATCTTTCTAATTTTGATTTAGTTTAGCTTCATGTACTAGAAATTAATAAAATTAATCATTAATAAAACTAGACAAAATAAAAAGGAGAATTATAATTGTTATTTTTATCATTATAAATTGCAGTTTTGTAAGTAGCTACGAGGCTGAATCAAGACCACAAAAACGTTTCAGTGAAAGTCAAGGTCTCTGTTGGTTAAGCTTAGTTTGGGAATCCCTGATCCAAGTCATGCCACAGTCAGTAAATAAAAAGTATGGCATTATAAAACCCAACTGATCTTGATATTGCTTAATTTCTCTAGAAATGCCCAACGATGCTTTGCTGTAAACAACGGTATTACAATCCGAATCTGAGCTCTGTCCTGGAGCCTGAACTGAAGAGACGCTAACAGCGGCGTGATTTAGAGTGAAGCAGCACCTTCGAGGGTTCTGGCTAAAGGATTAGAGTTGTTATTGTGCTGCGGAGCCCCGTTATTTGGGGAGACGTAACGCAGCCAGATCCAGCGCACTCCAGCGGGGAAGTGCATCCCCAGAACTCCGACTTAATGGGCCGTACTGTACACCACCTCGCTGTGAAGTGGGATTTGGGGGTCAGCATGTGGAAAAACCCACCGTAAATCAATAGCATCTGAAACAGCTAGGAGGGCTCGCAGGCAGCACTCGGCGCTCTCGAAGCCTGAAGATGAGACTTTATTCAAAAATAATAGCCAGTCTGTTTACTGCGCCACGAGATGGATTACATGGCACTGAAATAAATACTTCCAGATGCGGCTCAACAGAAATTACACTGAAGAGGGGGGGGGAGAAAAAAAAGTGACTCCATAAATCCAGAGAGAGAAACGGCAAAGCGTTTTCTGGCACTGAAAGCTCATGCTTCTAATGGCATAGTATTTTCATATCGATGCTTCAGCAAACAAGAAAAGATAGGCTGCCGTTGCCAACACTTTGGCGTGAAATAAAAACAAATCCAGCTCTTTGTGCTCGAAATCCAGGAAGTTGCTGTTCTTTCTCCGATAAACTTATTTCAAAGACAAATATTACGTTTTACTTCAAATGGCGCCAGTACTCGGCCTGTATTTCTGCACTGGGAGGTTTGAATATCATTTCGATAAAATATTGCCTCTTTGGAAGACTACCGTATGTCGTTTTCCCATTCCAACTGACCCACTTCTGTACGCCGCTGCCAGTCCGACCGTTCGCTTGACATCCAAGAAGCAATTTCATGGAGTAATAACAAGCTATTCAAACCACGGGGAAGAATGTCTCTACTTGTAAATGTGTAATTGTTAGGGAAGGTTTCGCAGGAACTGGCCTCTGGTGCCAACGCGAGGGATGCGACTGGAATTTGGGGATGTAAAACCTGTCCAATAGGCCGTTTATAGTGCGGTGTTTATGAGGCATTGAAAGGGCAGTTCTGTGGATGTCAGCGGCCCGGGACGAGACGTCCATCCTCAGATACGGAGATAATAGAGCAATAAACGAGAGAGAGGAGACATCGTTTGTTGTCTTTGGCACAAAGTCTTGCTGTCGCAGCAACTTCTATACATGTGCAAGGCCCAACAACATATAAACAGATCTTGTGAAGAATAAAGGCTCTCTAGATCTTTAAGCACACTTTTGTGATTGTCTAAGGTGTGTTTAAGCAAGATTTAGAACAATACAGCAGCAGGTTAAACCATCCAGAACCCCCTAGCACCTGCATAGCAACACCCTAGCAACCACAAAGCAACGTGCTAAATAAAAAACATTTAAAACCCCACAGGTTTGGCATAACAGCCACTGAGAACACCCTAGAAACTGTTTATTTACATACTGAAAGCCACCCAGAGTTCTGTAACAGCTGCCAGGATTCCCCAGTAACTCCATAGCAACACATTGAAAAAGAAAACTTAGAACACCTTAGTAATGGAATATCACTCCTAAACAACCAGTTAGAACACTATAGCAATCACACACAATGTACTAGACACCGCCAAGAGCACCCACACAAGAAACTACCTTTAGTAACTGCTTAGTAATGTCTTAGAAGTCACAGAAATGTGCTAAAAAAACAACAACAAAAAAAACAACAACAAAAAATCTTCAAGGTCCCCTGAAGTGCATTGAAACACGCAGCGTTACTTCATGTGGTGATGTAATTTCAACTGAAACAGGAAGACAGGGCGGGGCATCGAGAAGCCACGCCCCATTTAAATTTAGTCAATAGTATTTGTATCTTCTCTGGCGAGAGCTGTTGAGCTCGGTAAAGCCACATTTGACAGCCACAGTCTAATAGATTACTCCCTATATTAATTATGAAACTCTTACTTGCTCTTACTCTTAGTGATCATAATCATGCTGAGGCTGTGTAGTTTAACTCACGCGTATCATTCGCACCATGCGATTGTGTGTCTGTAGGCAAAAAAAGGCAAAAAAGTCCGAAACAAGACCTCATTTGCCCCAATCAAAAGCATATTTGCACTGCCTGAATCAGCATTACGTGCCATTCAAAGCACAGAAAATACTAACATTGAACAATTGACCGAGCTCAGCCGCAGCTTCAGAGTCTAGGGGGTGGGCGCTTCAGATTCTAGAGAGCATTTGATTGGTCAGAAGATTTGATGAGAAGCTGAAGTATGAGGTGACGTCGGAAAAATCTTTGATCCGTTTTGGCGGAAGTGACGGAACTGTAAGTTTTGAATGTTTATGTCTTCTAAATGCGAATTTTGTCACTGTTTTGGAGCATACTGCCTTATAGATAACCTTACAACTAACATATTGATCCCAACTCCCTCAAAACATGATTTCAGGGGGACTAAAAGTGAAGGCATAGCAACACCCTGGCAATGAACTTGACCCCCCTCCACTCCATAAAATGACCTTTGCAATGTCATAGCAACACCATAAATAAATAAGTCAGAACACATTGCAACACCCTAGCAACCACAAAGTAATGTGTCAAATGAACACATTTAAAACAAAACCTGTCAGAACTCACTAGCAAACACTTAAAAAACATCCAACATGCCTTAGCAATCAACCAGAACCCCATAGCATCCACTTAGCAATACCTTACAAACCACATTGCAGTGTGCTAAAAAAATAATCATTTAAGAACGCCCTAACAACCATATAACAAGCAGTACATCATGGCAACACCCTTAACAACCACACAGCGTACCTCCTCTGGTTAAACCGGCCCGGCTCTGAGTGGGATTTGAACTGGTGTTTCCAGCACTGAAGACAATGAAACTTAAGATCGATATTTGTAGATTTCAGATATCTGTGCACTAAAAATAAACCTAGATGTTACATTTACACTGCATGTACTAGAAAGCACTAGAAAGTTCTTGCATTAGCAGGTCAAAGTAAGCATCACAGAAGGATGTTTTCGCCAGGTATTTACAAAAACTGGCAGAAACAAACACAAAAAGGACAAACAATTCCATCTGATGAGCTGCTTTTCCACAACAGCAGACTCTGGAATCAAATAAAAGTATACTTCTTGGCCGGTGACTTGCTGTCCTTGTGGACTGGGGAGGTAATTGCGTTGCCCTGTGCGTGAGTGTAATCAAATGATCTCTGAATGATTGTAGGTCTTGCGTTACCCTCTTAATTCAATTTCAAAGTTAATAATCTCACAATGACTTGATTTTGGTAATTTGAGGCCGATAAAGCCTCCAACAACAGTCACTGGGGCAGACGTTTAAATTACATAATGCTATACATCCACAATGGTGAAACTCGAGTGAAAGCGAACTGTTTCCAGATTGCCGATTTCTCTTCGTTTCAATCTGGGGAAGTGTTGAGAATCTCACATGCATTTGAAGGTAATACGTCCACGTAAGTGCAGCAACGTCTGGAAGGCGACCACGCCGATAGATAGCAGTCCATATTAATGAGAAAGCGGCTGTCATCGACCCCATGTACACTTGACCTACCAAACAAGGCCTTAATTCTACCTTTTAGGCTTTTTAAAAGACCAGAGTGAAAAGTGCTTATTGGTGCAATTAAGCATGGGTTTAAACTGGCTCCAGTCGCAATAAAACCCAGCCAATTACATGATAACTTGGTTCTGACGGCACTCACTCAGTCACTTGCATCCCCCCCACTTGCACCCCCCCCCCCGTCTAATTATTCCTGTGCCATTCCCAGTAAGGAACTGAGATTTACTCATCAAAGGCGAACGCGAGTGGCACTCAGGAACATCTGGAAGTCTTCACTCAGCATCATACCCTGGAAAACCATATAACACCTGTTTTATATATTAAACAATACACTGCGTCTCTGCGCAACTCCCGGTTTCCTACATGCTGGGCTCATGTTTACGCCATGGAAATCCAGTCACGTTTGTCCTGCGTTGCTTGGCGACATTGAAATCGTAGGGCTTTTAGAGATGTACTGTAATAAGAACATGCTTCCATCATGCTTTGGTTTGCCTTTGCAGTTCTTTCTGAGTATTTGGCACAAACATGCAAGAGATGAGACTGAAATATCTCAGGATGTTGTGCATTAGCATGGAGGATCTTTTGCAAAACACAAGATAAATCTAGTGTAAAATGAATTAAAACGGTGATTTAGTGCTTTGCCAGATTACATCACAATGAAAAGTAACAAAATCAGCAATTCAAAACAGATATCGCCAACTGTGTATTATAAACTCAGGGTAACAACAGGGACTGAACTCCAAAGTAACCACATTAAAAGATATGCAGAACACCTTAGCACCACCTCTGTTTTTTAAGGAACTGCTAACCCGACTATCTTCCTGCGGGGCTAGAAGCGATCTAACGCTTCTAGTGATCTAATGTGAGTTTATAACTGAAGTACATCGCAATGAAAAGCAACAAATATCAGAATTTAAAACTAAAGCAGCCACAGAAAAACAACACTGGCAGCTTATCCGGCAGCTCAGGAAGCATCAAGTGGGCCGTCATTGGTAAATTGCTCATTACCTGTGAATTGCAGATTGACCACGACAGCAAAAGCCTCCAAATTGGCTGTGAGAAAGCCTCCAAGAGCCATTTCTCAAACGCAGCCCGGTACTTAAGACACCCACACTTCTGCGCCCGATGGAAAATTATAACTCGCTGCACAGTCGCATACGTAAGCGCGTGAAATAAGCAGGCATCTCTTCGGCCGTAAACAGAACTTACGGAAAACAAAACAAAATTAAATCTCCTTTGTATTTCCAAAAAGGATCGAAATTCCGCTTATTTAATTCTCCAGTAGAATTATGTGACTTTTATGAGGAAAATTACACTAACCGCAAATTGCGCTAAACAATTCCAATACTTCAGGGCTTGACCACTTTAAAATGGGGCTGCGCTGCGATTATAAATATAACTCTTTTACGGCTCTGTTATTACGTACTGAGAAAGGGGAGAGCGGGCCAATCTTGTGGCTGTAGCGCCTGATGGCCTCTCTGATGTGGGCTGGTTGGATGGCACTGCTCTGAGCCTCCGCACCACAGGCCACCGCGCTCTGCAACAGAGAAGACAGAGAAAATACAGCTCGTATTATTGCTAATTCAAAAACACGGTGGGAGTCCTGCAGCTTGGTGCACAAACACAAAAGCACACTTTTGGGAATCCAAATCGGCCGGCGCTTTACCTCTGGAGAGATATAAATGCTACGTGTCATTTGATGCTTTATGAACTCGCAGCGCAGGCCGATTCTGATATATAGAGGCCTGACAGTAAACGCTAGTGCTGCGTGTGATTGGCTGTAATTGCAGTGTCTCTGAAGTCATTGGAGGGAAGGGGAGCATTTAGACTCTGTATCTCTTAGCAGACGGGGGGAAAAACAACTTCCCTGTTTGGATGCTTGCAATAAACTTCAGAGAAACTGGAGTCGGTAAAACAGGACGGGTAGGGAAGTCTTGAGACTAGTTTCCACTGCTTATGAAGGGGCTGGGATCCATGATAAGTACTTCTAGTGTAAAATAAACAGCGTTAGGTTGGTTGTTTGGTTTTCTGAGTTTGGGACGGGATTATCTGTACGATATCTTGACTGTTGATGTTTGTATTGTAAACGATGTAAAATATCGTTTTAAGCTGAGAATGATACATTATATAGAATAATAATGGTGACGATTATATTATTATTATTACATAATAAAATAATCAATGATTGTTTATATAAAATGTATTATTATTAGGGCATTGTTTGAGAATTTTATCATCAATACATACAAACATACTATAATGAGAAAATTAAGAAGAAAATTAAAATAAACAATATATATTATTAATCACTTGCATTTATTTGCTTTTATTTATGCTTCAAACTTCAAATGAGGAACAAAAGTATTTATTCATAGCCAATAATATTTGTAATATACAATGCCTTAACATTTATAAAATAAATAATTTGGTTTATAAATAATAATAATAATAATAATACATTTTAATTGTTATTACTAAAATTATCAAGCGGTGTATTATTAATACTTAATAAATATGAAAGATTATTTGTTCATTGATATTATATTCTTTTTGTATTTTGCATTTTTGTATTTTTTTAAACAATGATAATAATTTCACCATCATCAATATCGTTCTGTATTATATATAGTTCTAAGAGATATGCAATTATAATATATGTATTATAAATATGCATTAAAATATAGTGTTTCAAATAATTTAAAATGGAAATCATACATTTTACTGTTTAAGTTTATGTGAAGTGTGAACACTTCATCTAGTGTCGTATACCAGAAATATTTCTGGTTCAACGCTACATAAAGAAACAGGTAACCCCGCCCCCAACTCTCCTATTGGTTGCGCCTGTTGTTATGTCCGGCCCAGTTTGGTTTCTCAGATAAACAGACTGCAGTTCCAGTGGTGCAGTGATCACACACTCATCTATAACTGGAGATTAGCTACATAACCACAATGTAATATAGATGATCTGTCAAAATTGGTGTACCTTCTTCCTCTTCCTCTGTTTGACCTTACTGCCGCCATCTTGGTTCGGGCCGCCGTTGCCCTGGGCCATGGAGTGCATCTTCCCCTGGTGTCCCGTCAGAGGGCCGCTGGGAGTAGACGGCGGGGTGTTTTCTGGAGAGTCCGTCTCCTTTTTGGTGCTTGCAGCCTAAAGAGAGACCAGAAAAAGCACATACCTGAGCACCAACTCATTATTTTGCCATTAGATGACTGCTACAAAATCACAATGTGCCCGACCTTCTCATAAACAACACTCGTGATGCAAAAAGGTCACAGCTACAAAACACGACCCTGAGGCCATCACCTGCAGTCTTACGACACGTCTCGGTCCTATCGCTCAAACCACAGGGTCATTCTGTCACTCTCGTCACATGGGAACGTGGCCGACCCCCAAGGATGAGGAGAAAAACAATACTGGAATTCAGGCTAAAAAAAAAAAAAAAATACCATGTGCGCCTCCAGACCCGGAGTGGCCTTGGCCGAGTCTGAGAGAGAGAGACAGATGAGGTTTTGGTAGTTTCAGTGACACAGATGTCCATCCGCTCAAAATCTGCTTGGCGAGAGGTCAAAACCGCGGAGCAGGGCGCTCTTGTTTGGTTTTCTTCTCCAATGGACAAGCGCTCAGAGAAAGCTGCTGACATGACCGTTATCACCAGAAAAACCATTTAAACTATTCTATAGCTTCACCAAACAGCAACTAACCTCATAAAGCATATTTTAACAGTGGATTAGAGCATAA
>JAUYWG010000053.1:1081409-1091870 GCA_034779775.1 Enteromius afrohamiltoni
ATAGATAGAGATATATATATATATATATATATATATATATGTAGTTATTTAATTATTTATTTATATTATTTTAAATATAATTTAGTGATAGTCAGATATATAGTATTTATACAATATTTTTATGTAATATATGTAATAAATGTTAATGTTACATTATATGTAAAAAAAAAAGATATTACATATATTAAATAGTATTTTTTTGTATAAATGATATTGATTATTTGTTTTATCCTTCAATATTTCATTATCATTAGTGCTGTCAAACAATTAATCTTGATTAAATGCATCCAAAATAAAAGTTTAGTTTATATAATATATGTGTATACAGTTTACATTTATTTATTATGTCTTTTTTTTTAAATAATAAATAGAACATAATTAGAATCAGCCTTTAAAGTAAGCAGTAATTGCATTTGTTTTAAAAGTAATTCATAAAATAATGGGTCAAAGAGGAAAAAGGGTTTAATAAAAAAGAAAAAGAAAGTGTATAAGAGTGCAGTGCTGCTGTAAATAGTTGTTCTTCTTCCCTCAAAAAATTTAAATGTTTTCTTGTTTCAATTAATTGCAATTTAGTTTTTGTTTTTTTGGGGCCAAAAATAAATGTGACTACCCCACTAAAATGTCACTCAGTTTAACAATCTTGTCAGGCATATTTACAACAAAAATCCATTTATGAAACATTAAAAGATGAATTACTTTCACCCTAAATACTAATTAGTTGAAATTTACTATTTTATTTTAATTTTACACTATTCTAGGTTTTACCCATTTGTCAGTAAGATCTTTTTACTAATTTAAAACATAATAAAATGTAATATTCTTCCTTATTCTTTTATGTATTTTAAATTTAGTCAGAATAAGCAGGTTGTTTACATTTTTACATAAATATAGTGTTACACTGAATGATAACGTAACCTAATTTTGTCATTTTATACTTCAAAAACGTAATTGAAACCTTAAGAGTAGACACTTTACTTATATTTCATGTGCTTTCTAAGAACATAAATTCATCTTTTGATTCAGATATCTTAACATCTTTCACTCTAATACATATGTAGCACATGCATACATTTCTCCATGCAAAAGAACCCATTTTTGGGGTGAAACATAACCTGGATGTGGAGTCACACAGATATGCTGAAAAGGTATGAAATGAGGTGTTACCCACATGAACGTCAAAACGTCTTCTCAAGTGCCTACAGTAACATCAGGGGAAAAATATTTCACTCGTCTGAGAGACCAGAGTAAATCTCTGAGCAGCTGGCTACCGGTCATTAAACTGATTTGTACACTGAACTCATAAATGTATTCATTAGAAGCACAGACCAGGGCGATTTTCACATCCACTAATCAAATTTACAACGGTGGTCCGTACTGAAAGGCTCGTACAGCAAAATAGCTGTCATTGCAAAAGACAAGACCCTGGAGGCTGATAGAAAAGACTGGAATCAGAGAAACTCCTGGGGAATAAAGGCCTGCCAACATCTGCACCTGGTGCTACAGGAAAACGCAGAGTGTTCTCTGTTTCACATGTCAGGAGAAACGTCAAGGCTTTCACAGGCATGTTCGCTTATTCTGCAACTAGTCATTCCAGTCAGAGGAAGCTGACGCTGGATTAACCATTTCCCACGCAGATTACAACACCTAAACCAATAAAACTACATCATCCATCTCTACCCAAATATCATCCATCTACATCATCCATCTCTACCGTCTTCAGCAGGAAATTCAACCCAAATAAACACACGAAAAGTTGAATTATCTTCTTGTCACCTTTACCTTAATAAACCCAAAAAGTGTGTTAGATTTTTTATTTTATCATAATGGTATGAAACTTGAATGAATGCATGAATTAATGAATTGATAATGGTTTTGGCAAAAAATGTACAATTAAGCAAATTATGGACATGATAAAAAAAAAATAGCCTAAACTAGAGTGTCACACTTGTATTGTTTACAGATAAAATGACAGCAATAGGAAGTGAATTGCATCTAGTGGAAACGTTTGGTACTGCACCCAAATAAATCTTACTGAAGGCTCATATTTTAAGATATCAATCACAAATTTGAAGCACAACTTGTTGAAAGTGCCCCTATTATGGATTCTTGAAAAAGATCTTCATGCGGTGTGTAACACAGCTCTAAGTGAATGAAAACATCCTGCCAAGTTTGAAATCTGAAAGTGCACCGTGTATAAAATTATTGTCTCTCAAAAGAAGAGTCAACTCTGAAACAGTAAAATTAGTCCTTTTAAAAATGAATCCCAAGCTGTTTCATGTTAAAGGCAAAATTAGTACACTGCCCACCCACATGTTGGTCTTCTGTTGGTCTGAATGAAAATGTAAATTCATTCTTCACCACTAGGTGTCACATTTGCAGCGTTAAAAGCTCACAAACACTGCTTTAAATTAAATCAACCAATTACTAGAGGGGCGTGGAAGAAATTAATCGTTGAATGAATCATTTGGGAGTTGTTGAACATATAAAGGTAAAAATAAATGCATATTAGAAAATCAAAAGTGTTTTTTGACCTTGCATGCATATCACTTTATAAACGTTTTTCACTTCAGCAATGTTCTGCCAAGTGCATTCAACATCTACATCAGTTCACGTTGGACATTTCTTTTTCCAGGTACTAGATCAAAAAGATTAAACTAATCTTAAACTAATCTTTAATAATGCTCAGAAAGCATTATTAAACTAAAATACAGCACATTCATTGAATTGCAAACACATTTATTAAAGTCTCCTCTTAGAAATGTGTCTATAAAGGAATAGTTCACCCAAAAATTTAAATTTGGTCAGCGTTTATTTACCCTCAAGCTGTTTCAAAGACTTTTTTTTAATAATGTTGGTAATAAAATAGTTTCCTGTAAGCGATTGACTTCTATAGTTTGGAAAAAACAACAACATAGAAGTCAATGGTTACAGCAACTGTTTTGCAACTATCCCTTTAAATTATGACAGTCATATTTATATTTTAAAAACAACTGCAGAACATGATCAATGCAGTTGTTTTAGAGTTGTTTTAAACAACAGCATCTTATGGTACGTACAGTATGAGGCGAGCACTAGAGGTCACTGTAAGGATCCCATAAACATCTGCTGTATGGCACACAATGAAGAGACAGCATCCCTAACCATCTGTCTGTAAAGTGCTTTAGAGAAGACCTGGACGATCTGCTTTCACTTAATGACTGGACACACACACACACACACACACACGAGTCTGTGACTCAGCAGCGAGTCAATAGATTCTGCTGAGTCACAAACACTCAGTCCACGTTCAGCTTCAGGTCAAACACCTCACATTCTGCTTTTGATCAGCACCTGGTTTTGCTTCAAAGCACGAGTTTTAGATTAGATCAAAACGGCACCTAAACTATTTTTATACAAAACTGCATTTTGATGGTTTTAAGTTCTCACCAGCCAATCCTGACTGCACAAAGCTAATTTAGTTTGAGAGTTGAATTACACAGCCCATCACATCATCAAAAGATACGAGAAGCACTTCTTCTTTGCTTATATAAAGATAGATTATATTTAAACCTGACAACATAAAAGATGGTTTTGTTTTTTTTGTCCCTACAATTAAAGTCAGTGAGCCACAAAGTGATGCTAAATGAAAATAATCAAATGCAGCTAACCATACCATTTTTTATATACACAAAAAAAATACATGTTCAGTCAGTCTTACAGATTTGAAATGAGAGTCCTCTCCTCCTTATACATAATTATATATTTAGTTGAATTTCACTATTTTAATTTGGCATTGTATTTTCATATTTCCACAGGAAAGATTTAGAGTACATAAACATATTTTTTTTTACTAGAATAAAAATGCACTAATACTGATTTCAAGATGAAATAAATCTGTCATCATTCTCCCTCATGTTGTTCTAAACCTGTAAGTCTTTCTTTCTTCTGCAGAACACAAACAAAGACATTTAATCATCTCTTAAAATTGCATTATACACCCCAAAAAGACTAAGGCATTTCTCAAAATATATGTTTTTTGTTTATTTGTTTGTTTCACATAAGAAAAATTTTCATTCAGGTTTGGAAGGAAATGAG
This sequence comes from Enteromius afrohamiltoni, assembly GCA_034779775.1. Taxonomy (NCBI): domain Eukaryota; kingdom Metazoa; phylum Chordata; class Actinopteri; order Cypriniformes; family Cyprinidae; genus Enteromius; species Enteromius afrohamiltoni. Next base: position 1,085,484 of record JAUYWG010000053.1, read on the forward strand.
GGTGAGTAAACAATGACCGAATTTTCTTTTTTGGGGTGAACCATCATTTTAATTTGTCATCAGGCAAACATTCAATTCAAAAATTCAATTCAATGTTGAGTTCAGGAGTATAGTTCACTGCATTAGACTGTTTTCAATTATTCATGCACCGACCTGCCGTGAATCAGCAGTGAATCTCAGAGTCTTTTTCCTGCTACAATGCAATGCACAGAAGATGCTGATTTAAGCATGATTTAATGCATAAATACTCTGCTGCAAAATTACTTTAATTACAGGATGTTTACATTGTTATGCATTTGGCAGACGCTTTTATCCAAAACAATATAAGCATGCAGTACAAGTGCATGCATTGCCTATATATATATATATATATATATATAATACAATACATAAAATGCATGCACATACACTACACTTTCAGATGCCAAACCAACCAGAGACATCATAAATCACGAGGCACTAAGTGACAGACACCCAAGAGAGTATGTGAGGTGTAAAAATGTAACTTCATCCATGTCTTCTGTCACACACACACACTGACAGAGCGGTGTGAAATGTTTTGCAGGCCATCTGGGAAGGATTTATTGTGCAATTTGGTTTATTACCGCTGTGGTCTTCAGCTAAGTAGCTCACTCACAATTACAGTCCGAGCGGCGCTACACCTGGCCTCTCTGAAACAATAATAAATCCACGAGGGAGGAAACCCGAAATTAATGAAAGGTTATCGCCATCATGCCCTGTTTAGTGCTCACTGCTGAGACGAGCGGGTTATTTATAGCCCTGCGAAAATAAACACCAAAATATTGCCGTGATGCCAAACAGACTGTGTCATTTTGGAGTTGCCAAATGAAGAAAAACACAAGGAGATTGGCCACTTCGAGGAAATTACAAGGTGTTGACAGGCAGATACGCATGGAGACGTCCTTCAAAGCTCGACGGCTGGCCATCTGAAACATCACACAGTGCTTTCTTGACTTTATTACACTGAAAATGTGCTGTAAATTACATGCATTACAATGTATGTCAGGCTGTTATACATCCACAGCAGTTATGTTAGTTTTACATGACGGCAAAATAGATTTTAATAACTTGATTTATAATACGCACAGCCTCTCACAGATCTGATAGGATAAGTATGCATCTATAAATCTGCCTGGTGCCAGTGTCAGAACATAAAGATGTGCTTTGGAAATCAATATTTACCTTCTTTGGAGAAGTACTACAGAATCTCACCTAATATGGCAATATCGGAATATGATATAAGCCTTATAGCTAGAATATATAAAGCTATAAAGTAGTAACCAAATGGAAAGATTACATTAGAGACATCCTCCAAAATTCATATTTTTCAGTAAAATGTAACAACCAGCATATGTTGATTAGCAGCTGATTGTGACTTGTATATGAAATATGGACCAAGTGAATCATTTTTTACCCATATTCACACATTCTATACTTTTATACTATACGTTACAATATTATTTTGTATAATATATTACGCACACACATATACACCTATGTATATATATATATATGTATGTATGAAGTAAATGTAGATAATGAACCCTTTTTTATAATTATTTCTTTAGAATATAACACTTAAAAAAAGATGTATTATTTCATATAGAGAGATATCATTTATTTTCAAATTACATTATTATTTTATTATTTATTTTATATTAAGATTTTAATTTTTTTACACAGATAATATTATTATCATTATTATTGTTGTTATTTTTATTTCTCTATTTAAAGGTAAAGGCGGACAGATAATAAACAACAATAATAATTATTATTATTTGAAAAATGTTCTCTATTATTTAAACACAGGCAGACAGATGATAATAATAATAGCCGTAACAATAATAATATTAATAAATAGAACAACAACAACTTATTTAAACAAAGGCAGACAGACAATAATAATCAATATTATTATTTTATCTATATAGTAAAATACAGATGTATTTATTATGTTTATGTTTAAATAATTTTATATGAATATTAATATTTCCAAAATAAGGATGTGTAGATGACCATGAATGCATCTGGTGGTGGGACGTTTGCTCTGGGTGCAGCTGCTTTCTTCCGTGGGCCGGGGAACAGATGAGGGGCGTCAGAACTTTAAACAGACCCCATTGATCTTCACAATAAAACGTGGCTCCGCAAACTGCAAGACCCCAGAGCCATGTCAAAGAAAAGCAGCTTGATTTTGACGTCCTGGTAATAACAGGGTCTGAAATCTTTTGTTGCCGAGAGCGAGCCAGCGCTACGCAAATATTTAGTTTGATTCGGCTTGTGTTCGCATGCATATTCTGCTTCTATATGACAAATTCAGCCACCGTGAGGGTTTGGCTCTGAGAGGAGAAAGACAAAAAAACACCAGAGCGAATCTGAGCGTGTAAAATAAATGCAGACGGTCGGCTTGGCTGATTTAAGAGCTCTCGGATTTGACGGGCTAAAGGTTAAAACAATGAATGTTAAGAGCTGCTTTACTCCTTTTTGCAGTCACGGGGTGAAAGGTTAAATCCACCACAGCGCGTCAGAGTTTGCTTTGTGACCTCTCAGAGATAATTCTCCCAGCCAGTTTCCAAACTCCAGGCGCCCTGTGAGCGAAAGCAATTATATCTACAGCCAGCGTGCCAGTAAATGCGCAGGCCGCTTCCCGGTGATATTTGCTGGGCTCGGTTCAGGGGAATTCTGCTCCGGTACACTCAGTGTTTTGCTTGTGGTAACAGCATGACAAGGTGTAAGCCGGGGAGAAACACTGTTTATCCCAGCAGTGAAAGCAACTGGCTTCATAAGCGCAGTTATTTACTTAACTTGGCACAATCCTCGTATCGCATTGCAGCGGTCGGACTCGATGCGATCCGTTTCTGAAGACTGGAAAAGCCGAGGAAGCATTTGAAATAGGTGGTGTTCCCGTTTGAGTCGCCTCTGATGATGCTATTTATACTTAATTACAGATCGCACTAAAACCCTTTTCCAGATGCAAATGTCTCAAGCTGTATGTGGGCATCAGGGTGTCATGATAGATACCTCAATGAGTGAATATGATCACTCGTAATATTGAAATTAAAAAAGGTAAATAAAAACTGTAAATAAATCCACTTTCTTAAAAAAAAAAATTAAAAGTCCCGTTAATGGTCTTATTGTGCACATTTATACATTTTATTGAGAAAAAAAGATATTTAGAAAAAATATATTTATAATATATTTAGAAAATAAAAAAATAATAATTAATCGAAACAAATAGTAATAAACAATAGAAAAATAAACAAGATTAAATAATAAAAACAATAACAACCAAGCTCATGCAACAGGGAAAATTAATATTATATGATAATATATTATAATGACATTAAAATTGATTAAGATTAATTAAGTTGATTCATTGATTAAAATCTTTTTAAAAAATGATTAAAGTTCATCTCAAATTATTTCATTTTACACAATTCTTTTAAAAATTATTGTAAAGACAAAAACACACATTTATCAAATAAATGAATAAATAAAAAATACTTTCTCTACTGACATAACTAACCAAAGCTATTAAGCAGTGACAACTCACATCAGTAATCATTTTCCTACAATTTTAATATGTCTCTGACCTCTTGCAAGCACATGTATGTTGTCAGACTTACGAGGTTGATGAGCTGGGTGTGCACTATATCCTCCACCAGGGCGGCGGTCTCATGCAGCGGTCGGCGAGCGTCACCGAGAGCAAACCTGAGAGACAAATACACGTGTTTCACAATCACCACGACCATCCCACAACCCTTATTTTAGTTTAGACAAATAATCGAAAATGAATTCTCTGTTAATGCCATCACAGCAAGCAAACGTTCATAAAACGGCAATTAACACACAGTTAAGCCCTCGGTTGGGCAATAAAAAGGCATCAGCCATTCACAGCAATAGCTGACATTCATTACAGAGGACTCGAGTATCCAACGCAAGAGCTATTTACAAAATCTGAAGGCCTTTATTCACAGTTTTTCCCACACTGCAGCTGCCAAAGCTTCCCACATCGCAGTGTGCTTAATATCGACACAGTGGTTTCATCCAATAGTAGCACAAACCACCGCACGGCCACAGACTCTCGCCTTTAAAAGAGCAGAAGATGGGAACTTCCACCAGGAGCTCAACACTTTCAAAGGAAAAGAGGCTTCATCAAGAAACACAAACTGCAATTCACACAGAACCATGACAAATGATTTACACGTTTCATTAAAAATAAGCCATTTTCATCAAGAAGTGACAAGCTGGTTGAAAACCACAAGTTATGTCTAAAAGAATTTTCATTTTTGAAGAGTTTTCATAATTGGCCTTTATATACTGTGTGTGTTATATATACTGTATATACACACACACACACAGTATATAATATATTGGCTTATTGATTCCCCTCTTCAAACTACATGGTGTTAAATAATTAAATACTTGCTATCCATTAAGTATGAGTATATTTATGAGTAAAAAAAAAAGTAAGCACATAGTAAAAATTGTGCCTAATTGCTATTATGTTTACTTCATATGGTTCAAAAACACAAAGCGCTCATGGTATCACCTAGAGCTCAAACTCTGACTCCGTGTGTCTGGTTATCTCAACCGTAACGTCTTTCATTAACTTTTATTGCATTCTTGTTTTTTTCTACTTCTAATGTCTCCCAGAAGGAAAGAAATATATAATTTACTCCAGTTTTGTAATTTATTCCACTTGTTTAGTTCACTTGTGAGCATTTTAGCTTAGATAAAATAAAACATCAAAATAATAAGTATTTAATAATACAAAAATGTATGCCTTAAAAATAATTTTAAACTTAAAAAACTAAAACAATTATGCTAAGACCATGACAACAGTAAGACAACACAGATCTTTATTAGTAAAATAAAATTAAATATTAAAATTAAAAATATAAGCCTTATAAATAAAACAAAATAAAATAACCTTTATGTAATGTAATGTAAATTAAATTTGTGCTAAGACCAGGACACTAAAAAGACAACACAGAGCCTTAATACAAATAAACATTTATTAAGCATAAATAAATAAATAGCAATAATGAAATAAAACTACAAAAATAAAACAAAGCCTTAAAAATAAAAATAAAATACAATTCTGATCACTATTGCAATCATTATTACAAAATAAATCTTTCAGATTGGGTCTCATGTCAGGGTCCTGTACATTACGTATTAAACAGTTTAGCTTATCTTCCAGCTTTTACAGATTGATAACTTTTATAAAAATGCTAATATTACTCAACATCTCCAAAATAAGTTCCACAATAACGCTGCTGGATTTGAATGCACTGTCCCTCTTCATTTGACTTTGGCTAAAGCGAGCTCAACGGCACGATAAGAATCGCATCCTTTCTCTTTCTAACATCTAAGCAGGCAGACGACATCATCCGTTTGCAAAAATAAGCTGAATGTTTGTATAAAGACGCTGGGCTGCGATGTTTACGCGCCTGCGGTGCGTTGACGGCCTCCTCCGCCTCTTTCCATCTCGCCAGCTGCCCGTATTTGCTTAGAAACAGAGAGAGCAATGTGACTGATGTAAACACATTGATTTGACAGTCCTGATTCCAGAAAACAATCAGTGTTTAAATACAGTGCAGATCAGAGATGCTTACAGTAAACATCTCAGGGACCCAGGGCCAGACGACCAGCACCATACAGTATGGTAACAGAGACTAGCATGAAGGAGTTTGACGAAAAAATAATATTTAAAATGGGCATCAACCAGTTTACGTTCTCAATACACATTCCTGGTCTTAATTTGAAAGAATCATCACATGCATGTTATTCGACAGAAAAAAAAAGTCTTCATAATCTTTGATTAAAATGCATTAAGTTGCTTCATCTCTGAAAAGAGTTCCCTTGTGCTTGACGTCAACTAGGACACAAACCACTGATTACATGTTACTTAGACATAGCTTTAGGATATGTATTTATTTAGTCAAATCAATGCCGCTGTTGAAGATAACACAGTTATTACAACATTTTACACATGTATTATTTCAGATATATTTTAATAATAAAGGAATACGAAAAAAAAATCTGAATAAAATAATGTAAATAAATATATTGATTATATAATAGATTTTATAATATTATTTAAGCTACATTAAAGTTTTTTTTGTTTAGTCTTCTATTACATATAGTAAAATGTATACATATATATATATATATATATATATTACTAAAAAAAATAGACAGTTTCTAATAAAACATTAATAAATTATAAATAAAAATCTAATTATAAATATATACATATGATTTTGTTAGAATACAATTTATTACATATAGTAAATTAAAAAGTATATATATATATATATATATATATATATATATATATATATATATACACACACACACCCC
>JAUYWG010000053.1:1096183-1107663 GCA_034779775.1 Enteromius afrohamiltoni
AGTGGGCTAAAAGTATTATTCATCATTTTAATTATTATCATTAAATTGGGTAAAATAAGATTTTTAATTATATTTAAGAATTATTATTATTATCATTATTATGGATATGTTGTCATGCTCCTGGGCTTCTGTTTTTGTTTAAATAAACAACATAAAAAGGGCTCAACCTTTCTGCATTCATGCAAATTAAGCAGCTCTGAGGGTCATGTTATTAGTATGCGTAACATTTTAATTGACTATTGTTCAAACGTCTTCTTGGTGCCACAAAGTCTAACTTTTGAGTCACTGAACTCAAACTTTGGTACAAAGAGACAGACCAAATCTACTGTATGCATATGATTAGATTTGCATGCATATGAATGTAAAACTAAATCTAGTGTGACCAATAGAAGTGAAATTTCATCTTGTTTTAAATGAACATTAAACCTCACTGACTGCTTCTTTAGGAGCACGCGCGCACACACACAACACAAAAGCTCTGAACGTGCGTTTAAAAATCTGTAAAGTTACTGGCAGACACTGTCTGCTAAAATAAACAGTTGTGGCAGCTCCAGCCGTAAGTGAAAGCTCAGTTTGTTATTTTGTTCAATGCATTGGCAAGCGTTATTGAGACCTTCAACACTTATTACCCACCGCTTATTTGACTTTGTCCAAACAAATACAGCCATTTCATGTGCGATCAGGGAGCACGTTTCTGAAATATCCACAGTGGACATGTTTCAACACAGGTCAAACAGACATAAACAGCATTAATTCTTCTCTCATTTATGAGTTATCAAACAAGATTAATAAATGCAGAAAACATCAAATACACTGAAAGTCAAAGGTTCATCAAATTCATCAGATTTCTTTGTTTTTGAATGACTCTTCTATTCACCACAGATATTTGAGCAAAAATACAGGAACATCTGTAATATTGTGAAATATTATTATGATTTAACATTGAAATATATTTTAAACTGTATTTTATTTCTGTGATGCAAAGCTGAATTTCAAAAGATGAAGTGGTCCAAAAATTCAGCACTACATCACAAATAAATCATACAAAAACATAAAGCAGCTATTTAAAATCGTAACAATGTTTCACAATATTGCCGTTTTTCCTGTGTTTTTGATCAAATACTTACAGTCGGGGAAGTTTAATCATGTAGATGTTGATGAAATTGTATTGTTAGATTAAATTCTACTTGATAACATGCTCTAGAAAACACAGTGCAGCAAAAATGGCACAGTCTGTGACTCCTTGAACAAGAACACAGATCATTCATCCTAATAAAGCCAAGGCCGAAAGAAACTGGCAGGACACTTTCGTTCAGGGTAAAAGTTGCTGAGAAGCACCTGGGTCTGAGTGCAGGACAACACATGAACCCCGCTGCACCCGGAGACTTCCCAAATCACAAACACATGCCACACGCAAATCACAGCATCTGCTGCCAGTGCCTAATGAAGAGAAGTGAGTGATTATTGACGTGTGCCGTTCCCCTCGCTCCTCACGTCTGCGCAGAGATAGATAACGTCTGAGCAGCTGAAACTGAGAGAGTGTGCGCCTCATTAGACTCGAATACTCTAGAGAGAACTTCTGAACTACAACTAAAAAGCTAAATTTATTCTTGGAAAAATTTGAACTAATGAATGAATGAAGCAAAAAGCAAATAAATTATTTACTGTGTATATCTATCTATCTATCTATCTATCTATCTATCTATATATATATATATATATATATATATATATATGATGAATAAATGAAAAAGAAAAAAGAAAAAGAAAAAATTATATTAATTAAATGCATTTAAAAAAGGATTTAATATAAAAATGAATTAATGAATGAATGAAAAAAAAACAAAAGAATGAGGAAATTAGGGAAGGAATTAAATAAAGTAATTAAATAACTTAATACATACAATTAATTAATAAATAAATATAAACTAATAAATAAATAAAAAAGATAAAAAAAAAGTTTTACTAAAAAAGTTAACTAATGTTGCCTAATGAACCTTATTGTAAAGTGTTGTCATGATAATTACTGTAAATAAATACACAAAACTAAAAATAGGCTAAAATTAATACAAACAAATGACTAAAAAAAGCAAATAAATGAATATTACAAAAAAATGACTGAATGAATAACAAATATAAATGAATAGAAAGAAAATCAACAAATTAAATTAAGAAATATATTAATAAAATAAATGATTATATTCATAAAATGAATGGCAAAATATTTAATAAACACAAAAACAAAAAGAATAAATTAACGATTAAATAAATAAATGAAAAGAAAAACAAATATAGTCAAAAATGAATGAATGAATGAATGAATGAATGAAATGGAAAAAATAAAAGAATGAATGAATTATCATTAAGTTGAAAGAGAGAGCGATCTGTGTGTCAACCTTCTTTAAATGATATTTAATCTCCGGATAAGAACCACGGTATGTTACAGCATCGGCAACGCTAGGCTCATGAGTTTAACATCAGGGAACGCATAAACAGATGAAATGTATACAAGTCGCTTTGGATAAAAGAGCATGCCAAATACATATGCTTGATTTGATTACATCATTTGCAGTGCATCATGGGATGAGTAGTTCATTTGTACATAAAACTATATTTACTGTAAATACACAATCTTTTACTTTTTTCCCCTCTTAATTTTCCAAGTTTAACACGTTTATTTTACAGATAGCAACCTTGACATATGACCATGAGTTTCCATTGGCTGGAAGTATTTTTGGCTCCTAAAAATGACATGTCAAAAAAAAAATAACCTGTAATGTGTGCAATGCCAATTAAAGAAACAGGATCATATCTAGCATCGGAAAGGATCTCCTGCGTTTGCTTACATTCTGCTGCAGTGATGTCAACACAGCTCTGGAAACCTACATTTGCAATATAATTCAGATGCACTGCTGACTAAACTACTGTAAATAGTGAGAGGAGACACTGACACATCACTCAACAACAAGAGTGTCTGGATCAGACCAATAAAACTCCACAGACAGACGGACAGAAGGGATTGTGATGTTTGCGGTAAACCTGCAAGAGAGTTCAACTAGCAACCTTAAAATCAGCCGAGGACTGTTCACTGCTCTGAAAAATAGTCTTAAAGGAATAGTTCAGCCAAAAATGCTTTCTCACCCTCCAGTAGTTCAAACCTGCATGAATTTCTTTGTTCAAAACAAAATCAATTTTAATTGTTCTGAACAGAAACGTTTATTTGAAAGTGAAATTCTAACTAACTTTTCTTCAACTTGATATCTCGTATACCGGCTTGATTTAACTCTACAATAGTGAGTTAGTGTTAGAATTAACAGTGAAACTCAAAAGAGAGAACGGCGAGTTGATTTGATCCTTATCGAATTGTGAGATATAACCTCGGAAATGCAAGAATAACATCTGAAATTTGAATCTATACGTTTACCATTTTAATTCTTTTGCATGCTTTTCACTGACCGCCACTTGAAAACTCTCAATTTCTGCAACCAGCTAGGCTCCGCCCACAACAAAAAACATCATCACTGTTTACAAGAGAGTACAAAGATATTTAAAAATCTGGTGCCTGAATAATTTTTGATTTGACCGCGTGTGTGCGTGTATAAAAAGACAAAAACAAAAGGTAAATATATAATCATTTTTTCATACTTCATAAGGTTAACTACTTTCATAATCTTCATTATTACACTATTATAAATAAAAGCTTTTATGGCCGAAGTGAGCCATAGTTTTTGTTATTATTCCTATACTTCTATATGAGTTTCATGACTTACAGATGTACTTGCTGTACACTAAACCTCTACCGGTCGACACATTTCTGCAGTCGCGAGGCCCATACACACTCATCCCGGCCAGACACACGTTTTCTCGTTCTGACAGTGAACAACTGATGATTGTTTGACATGCGTTACTGACGGCTGCTCTGTGAATCAAACGAAGGCCCTGGACAGAGTCTGAAGCAAACTCAACATGCCAGATCTATTTTGCTCTTGGCACACAGCATGTCTTGGCTCTTTCCGGCTGGTCAGACTGCTGGTTGTGAATCAACATTTACATTAGAGCATCTGGGCATAGCTGCCTCAGATGTGATGTGCATTTTGTGTGCTGAAAAGGGCCAGGAGCTGCACGACAGGCCTGCAGGGTACTGGGCTATTAAAAAAAAAAGAGAAAAAAAAAAAAAAACCATTGAATCCAAACCGTTACTTAAGCAAAATTACACCAACAACAGACCACAGCAAATGGTAAAATTAGGGTTCGAGCCACACCCACTCAACCGCAACGTCAAAAATACAATCCCACTAATAGGGTGACACAGTGGTGTGTTGCGTTCGAACGCGTCCAGTCATGCTTCGAGAACGAGCCGAGGAAATCTGAGCGTTACTCATATCAGTCACAATGCAATAAAGATACCAGCGCTTCAATAACAGGATATGGTTAGTATTGGTAATTCTCAAATACAGAAAAACATCACTTAAAAGTCCGCCACAGCTTCTGTTTTCTCGGGCTGGTTTCAAACCGCCCACCTCGTGGGGAATTTGCTGCTTGTTTAACTATATTTTCCTGTTATGAAGTTTGGGTTGCTTTAAATTGAACTTGTAAAGCTCAAGAATGTGCTTAGGTAAATGAATGGATCTTGTAAATGCGCAAAATGGCCATATAAAACTATTTCACACGAAAGTGTCCCCAGCTCCAGCGACACAGAGAGCTATCTGCATTCAGCACGGTCATTAGGGCTTTAACAAGTGAATTAAAAAAACATGGTAACACAACCACACCCCGGAGAAGCCAAACATACTGCAAACATCTGTTTGACAAAGCTGCCCATGAGAAATCTAGGAGTAAACTAGCATTTTTCACAAGAGAGTAAATCAATCGGGGAGAGATTAAGTCGGTAAATACCAATAGCAATTCATTTGACATTTAACCACAAGTCATCTCGGTTTCAACACCAATATGTGCGCGTTAACCTTTGAAACAATTTCACTGCTAGCAAAATTCACCATTAATTACAGAGAAACAGCAAGTAAATAGGGGTGTAATGGTTCACAAAAATCACGGTTCGGTTCCATACCATACAGTGGTGTCACGGTTCGGTATGTTTTCGATACGGCAAAAAAATAAAAATAAAAAAAGACAATTTCATTCTTTTCACATTTTTATTTATTAAAACTAACATAAAGTATGTCTTGGAAAAGTAAGTCTTGGATGGTATTTATTGAATAATTAAAACGTAATAAAAAGTAGATTTGAGCCGTTTCAAATCGTAAAAGCTGAGCGTCCCGCGTTCGTAGACCGCACGCCTCATCCACTGACATCCAGGGTGCTGTTACTTTCTGCGTGGGAGAAGACCACACAGGAGAGATCCACAATTTAATTTCTTGGCCAATTTTTTGGCCTCACAAGGGCTTATCAATTCATTTACCATTAATTGGAAACAAAAGGTCCCCGAACGTATACGGTATTCCATCAAAGCAGCAAGATTAATTCTATTATAGTGCTACACAGTCTAGAAAATACTGTACTCTGTGACAATGACATGGGAAAAGAGTCCCAACAATGCACACGGGACAACAAGCTCGAAACTCTAAAGAGCAAAGTGACTCACGGGGGTTATTGATGAGAGGAACTGTCCAAAGTCAAACAACAACAACACAATACCAGCTTCCTGTGTCATAGGCCACCTGTCTCTCTTGTTTGGAACAATCGCTCCGGCGAAAGCCACATCCTAAGCCGCAGATACCCAAAGCACCTGCTGCTGTGTCCGCTCACAGACCATTAGCTCACATGCCATTTGATTTGAGTACTGGATTTTCACTAACAAACATGGGGTCAGGGAGGAAAACACACAGCACGCGATAGGTCCAACACAACCACACTTTGTGCATTCAAAACTCAACTCAAAGCATCTTCGATATATCGGTCTGCTACATTCCAGATCTGAGAACAAATCGCTGACCTTTACAAATGAATCCCAAAACAATTCATTCACTAATGAAATTATCTGGAATGGTTAACTAACCACCGGAGGTGCTGATTAACCATGACTAGGGGTTCAGTTTCTATATGCAAGTGACTTCAATGTATAGAACAAAAGTCGTTTAGACTATTTTTATGTCTAGCTCAATGTATTATTATGCTTTTGTCATGCTTTTGTGTGTTTTTAAGGGCTTGAAAATGCCTCACTGTAATTACAAAGAGCAACCATGTCATTATTCAAACTCCTTTTGTCCTCCTTTATAAGTAAGTCATATGGGTTTATATTGACATGACAGCAACTAAATGATGACAGAAAGTTCATTTTCAGGTGAACTATCACATTAAGTATCAATGGAAATATAAAAATGATATATACGCACACACGCGCGCACACACACACACACACACACACATACGTAAATTCATACATATTTTTATTAAATGTTGCAAAAAAAATAACCAAACCAACAAAAAGACAACCAAAAAAATAATAAATGCATTGAACATAGGAGAATGCATCATAGATCAGGAAACAAGATTCTAAAAAAATACATAAATAAAAATCAGATGTTTTTCTTTAGCAGAAGTAAAAACTGACACAAATGAGCCCATTGCTGACATGCAGTAAGAACTATAAAATCTAAATAGCAGCTCTGATCATCATGTTTTTCTCTTAAAGTCTGTCTTTGCTCAACATTTAATAACAATGCTTTCTATGAGAAACACTTGACAAGTCAAAGCAATCTTATTCTGGTAAATCTATGAGAATTACTTCTAAATAATACCATTTTCTTTACATATTGAATTAATGAATATGTAGTCAACAATAATTTTCAGTCATTGGTTAATAATATCCCTCAGTCTACGCAACATGACAACAGCAGAAAGCCGATACCATCTCTAATACTGGCTTAGTCCTGTTTATAAAAGCTTCTGTCTAAGACTGCCGGTCTTGAGTTTCTGAGTCCTCAGAGTGTTTCCATATGTGCGATGCCCACACTGAGTTAGCCAACATGATTCACTCCAATCACAGTCCCACCAGAGCGGCTTCTGTTCCCCTGAACCGACGACTCAAACATATTACATGTCCCGCACATTACACAGCCCTCACAGTCAACTCCAAACTGCCCCGGACAGGACGCACAATCATTCCCAGTTTATGAAGCAGAGACGAGGCACAAGTGGCTCATCAAAGGACGATTTCATCCAAAACCGAATCTTTACTTACCCTCAGGCCATCCAAGATGTAGATAAGTTTGTTTCTTAAGAACAGATTTAAAGAAATGCAGCATTGCATGACTTACTGTACTCATGATCCTCTTTAGTAAATGGGTGCCGTCAGAATAAGAGTCCAAACAGCTGATCAAAACACCACAATAATCCACATCACTCCATCAATTAACGGCTAGTGATGTGAAAAGCTGTGTTTGTAAGAAAACAAACAAATATTAAAATGCTTTCAACTGTTAAAAGTCAGTAATAATGCTTTCTCCGTGAAAGTCTCGTCTGAATCAGGAGAAACATATGCACAGTGAAAAGAGTCTAAATGAAGAAACGTATGGAGAGACAACTGCTCTATTATGGCTTTGTTTCTTACAAACGCACATCTTCGTGCTTCACAAGACTTTAACCGATGGACTGGAGTGCTGTGGATTATTGTGATGTTTTTATCAGCTGATTGGACTCTCATTCTGACGGCACACATTCCCTGCAGAGACAATGATGCAATGCTACATTTCTCCAAATCTGATGAAGAAACAAACATCTTGGATGACTTAAAGGCGAGTAAACTTTCAGGCAATTTTCATTTTTGGGTGAACTACTCATTTAATTCATGTCACCCGTGCTCTGTTTGAGAACTGCATTATTTTGCGTGATGCATCTGCTATATATTTTCATTATTTGCCCATACAGACTCCTTCGGATTAGCTCCAAATAGAAAGCTGTAATTATGTCGAACAGGAACTTCAGGGTACTGTGTGAAAATGCAGAGCCCGACATCTTCACAAAACCCCCCAAAAAAGTCCCTCGGTGCCTAAAAGCATATCTAAAAATACTAGGGCACAGCTGGTTGAAATTTATTTTCTAGGCCATAGCAACAATGTTTGGTTGTTTCCAATTTCTAAAAACCGCAGATAGTAAAACGCACGGAGAATAAGGCGGACGTAAATAGCACATGCATGCTTCAGCACTTTTAAGGACTGTGTGGGGGCAGAAAGTGAAATGTTTGTCAAAGGTAAATTCACGAGCCGTCTCATAACCATAATATAGTAAAACAGTCCGGGAAGTATCCAATCATGAGGAATAGAGAACCATATGAACTATTAGTGGAATCAATCTATGACCGGCTACTGATGTTCTGCACCTCTGTTAGTCATGAAACGTGAACTGCTATTATAATGAAAGAAATCTGGACTCATTTGCGGGAGTGCAAGTTTAATACTTAGGGGTCAGGGGTTTGTTCAAATCACTAACTCTGTGAACAATAGTAATAATAGTAATGCTTGACTTGGCAAACACCACGAAAAACCTGCCTGTTTTAGTCCAGCATTCATATCATACAGTGAAGTTAATCCCAGTGCAAGCATGTTTGGACACATCCAGTAAGCTGAAATAATGACTAGTTAAGATTGCAAAGTATTCAGTCATAATGAATGGAGTCTAGTAATATTTACACAAAAGATAAGGCTCGTTCTAAAGGCTTAATCAGCATAAAAGAATTCAGTGGCACGAAACTAATTTGAAATATTTTAGTTTACTACACACTTCTGGGTTAGTGTAACACTGAAGCAGCTTTAAAGGTAGTGAGATAATTAGGTGATTGATTGGGTGATGATGGACCATTACTGAAGACACCTGATGTTAACAAGCAGAAGAAGAAGAAGCCAAAGAAGAAAACCTAAATTTGTATGTTACCATAGTGGTCAATGATTGCTTTAGCTGGGCTCTTGACCAGCTCTTACATTGCTAAAGTTACATTTTGTTTGACTGTTATGACGTAGTTTTTCCTGTCTGAGTTAGATTTGCATTGTTGATTATAACAGCCCTGTGATTCCTCAGCATTATAATATTTACAGACTGTAAAATGAATACAGTCTGAGGGCTTTCTTAAAAGTTCTTAAAAGTATTTTATTGAGACACACAAACATCAAGAATCAATCTGTGAATCTCAACAATGGTGACAATCACAGTGCATTTGGGGTGCCACCATCCCATGATGCATTGCGGCATGAATAAATTATTAGCTGAAATGTCTTAGTAACGTTCTTTATTCTTACTATTTTATTTCTTTTCTTAATTTGACTTGTATTAGCTTGTTTTCTAATATCACCACTGCTGAGATTCACACACTGACTCTTGATGTCTGTGTGCGCCTGTTTTTTTTTGCTAATTATCGGAACAATATTTAAGAAATCATTTTAATTAGTGGACACTGTAGAATCGTTATAACAGCCAAACAAAATGTAATTTTAGCAATGTAAAGGTACGTTCACACCGGACACGAATTGCGCGAATAAATTGCGATATTCGTCGCATAGTTAGACACGTGAACATTTTGAGTTTACTCGCTTCATTCGCACATACAACTGCCGTGAATTTGCGCCAGAGAGGCGCTTCTGCCAGGCGGCACCCAGTCTCTGCATTGGCGGAGGGGAAAACAGCAATAAATTCTAAAAATGCCATTCATTTCAAGCGAGAATGTAGTTGTTTAAAACACAAATCTGCGCTTTATTAAAAAAGAGAGCGCTTATTTAAAAGTTTGCTTCGCGATTTCGGAGCCGTTGGTTTTGGATATATCTCATAGGCAAACTCTGGATTAATGAATCTATTATGCATGATGTATCAATGCAAGATGTATCATACAGAGATAGAATTCTGCCTCCGCTTGCTAGTAATCACGTCACTACTAGAGCAAGCTCCAGATTGGATTTTTCGGCAAAGTTCAGATTTTTCAACTTGCGCTATTCGCACCTCTTAATTCGCGCCGCAGGATGTCTAATCGCATCTTTGCATTGACTTAACATGTAAATCACTCGCGCTTGACGCTTCATTCGCGTCCGGTGTGAACGCACCTGTTACCTATAATGGTAACAAATTTCGATTTTCTTCTTTGGTGATTCTGCTTGGTGTCTTCAGTCGTGGTCAATAATCCCTCAATCAATCTCTTAATTACCTCATTAACTTTAACTCTTTGTACACCCAGAAGTGGTAATTTAACACTGCCTTTTGCTGTGTATATTCACATCACACTTTAATAAGCTGAACTGAATATAAAACTGAATATTCAGCATCATTACTCCAGTCTTCAGTGTCACATGATCCTTGACAGAAATCATTCTAATATACTGATTTGTAGCTTGAGAAACATTTCTGATTATGCAGATTAATGCTGAAAACAATTGCGCAGCTTTATATTCTTGTGGAATGAATTGTTTCATACGTTTTTGGACCCAAACTATTAAAACAATCTGGCCTTTTTTTTTTTTTTGTAAAGGACTATTTCACCAAAAAACATAAAAAAATAAACAAATCTAGTTCTTTAGTTGTTCATATAGAAATCAACTGATTACTACTGATCAACTGCTTTGAAGTGGCTCATTCAATCAGATTTTAGTGCTGGATTTCAGACTCAGAACATGCAACAAATATTTAACATCTACTCTGATTAAACCTGAGGTTGTTGGATCTTCCCAATAAATCCAGCAGCTTAACTTCATTATTTGGTAAATCCAGTCCAGGGAACACTGTCTGGCATGAGCCCACTGTGGATTTTCAGTGGTCACTGCCTAAATAATTAGTGATTCATATGAAATTATTCCTGCTGAGCCATGCTTCTGTTACGGTCATGTACAGCACATGTGTTTCAGCACATATGACGACAAGCTGGGCCACGGAGAAGCGGCGCTCAAGTCCACCGCTGATGAAAAGAAGCAATCGAGTCCTCAAGCCCCTAAAGACATTGGCTAATTGCAGTAATAAGGCAGAAGCAGAGCTTTAGGAAATAAAGATGCCGTCTTGCTGCTGAAAGTCGGCACGCTTCTCTGGCCAGTTCTGTGGGCTTGTGGTTTCCTCTGATCTTTTCTCTAAATCTCCCCCCGTTACCCCCACAACGCTCACCGAACTGTCGGATTATCTCCTGAAGCACGCTTCTACCATCAGGCTTTGTGGTTTCTGCCTCTCTGGAGCTGTGATTGATTACAAAGCTAGATATTAAATGAAATTAATCTCTCTGATGTCCAATTTTTTTTTATTTTAGAAGCTTGTTTCCTGGTTGAAAAAACAACAGCACATTCTCTAATTTACAAAGCAAGCAACTCTTCACTAGCTACTTCCCTGAAGTCTGCTTGTTTTTGTCTGCACAAAAACTGACCTAATTTAACATATTAATAATTGTTTTTTTTTTAGACGCGCCTTTTTAAATTGCAAATTTTTTTTTTGCAATTTTTCTATATATATATATATATAAAAATTGCAAAAAATATATATATATATATATATTTTTTTTT
>JAUYWG010000053.1:1108411-1128071 GCA_034779775.1 Enteromius afrohamiltoni
TTTTGCAATTTAAAAGGCGCGTCTAAAAAAACCCGATTATTAATATGTTATATATATATATATATATACACACACTTTTTTTGTAGGTGTAAAATCTCAAACTGATTTGATTAATGATTTACGTGTTTTGATATTTTCAAATTCATAACATTTGTATGTTTAATGTTTAAAGACAACGCATTACATTTTAAGTATTTCACATAAAAGACAAGATAAATACATAAACATATTTACACAACATAAAAATACTGTAATAATATAAATTGTCCTTATAAAAGTTTAAAAAATGCTGTCTGGTTACACTCGCACACACACAGTTCAAGGTTATTTAAATGTTGATTGAATGTTTTCAATAAATTACATATTTGATATATATTTATACTACGGGGCCGTTGAGTGCTTGAATCTGATTGGGTGAGGAACGTTCTGAGGTGTGCAATTGTTTTAAGGGAAACGCAGCTCTCTTGACCGCATTACAGTTCCATATCACTTCGCATAGTTAACTGTAATAACGGAAATTAGCATACAGTATATAGAGCACACAGGACTAACAAAAACAAGGTAATAACAGCTTAGAGTTTAGAGATGGTGCTTCAGAACACTGTTGAGGGACACACTCAGCTAACCTAATTCATACAAGCTCTCTCTCTCTCTCTCTCTCTCTCACTCTCTTTCTAATAACTTCATTATTAACTGCATTAGTCTGCTATCAACGTCTCAAGCTTCGCGTCGTGGCCGCATCACCACCTCGGGTGTGCATTATTTTTCAAATAATTCAACGGCCCGTCAACAATTATTCCTTACATTTTATATATAAAAGTTTACAGAAAACATTACGTTAAATTCAAATGACATTGAAAGTTAATAATATTAATATGGTAATATATTAGTAAATGTTGTTTCGTTATGATACATGATTAAATGAAACTGTTAAATAAATAAAAAATGGTAATAATAAACAAAACTGAAGTTGAGTCACTGATGTCACATCCTGTTTTACCAATGTATTTACTATGTTTCTGGATCATTTCAGTTGTGTTGCTGTCTATGGATGCACAGATAACTGATGACATCAAAAATATCTTCATTTGTGTTCTGAAGATGAAAAACAACATGAGTAATTAATGACAGAATTTTCCTTTTGGGGTGAATCCTTAATTGGAAATAAAAATAATACAGAAATGCAACGCCCTGAAAACCAGCCAGAACACTCTAGAATCAGAGCAGTAACTTTTGCAAGGTCAAATACCAGTCGCATTTTCTTCAAAAATCGAGTTCATATTGGCAGTTCATCCGAATAATGTGCAAACGTCTTCATTACATCAACAGAACTCAATGCTCGACATGAGATATTACTGCTCACACCCCACTGAGATACAAACATCTCCTCTATCGCTCGCACACACAAAGAACCCCAAGCGTGCATCTGAGAAATCTGGACATGAACTGTCTTTCGCTGTCTCTCGCTGGCAGAGGTGATATCAAGACTAAATAGTAAATCTTTCCATGAAACATCAGAGCATTAAATCACAGAAATCAAACAAGAGATCAGTCCAGACATAACACTGATGTAAAAAACATCAAGGCATCAGAAACATGCACCGTGTGTTTAGTACTTCACACGTTTCAGCATTCATACTAAATGAGCTCTCTTCAATCAAACACGTTCTCCAGCATCCGGAGAGTAACTGTGTAGCCGTATTTATTCTGGTTAATGAGACCTTTAAAAATCAATACTTCTGGTAAGTATATTTGGAAACGGTGTGACAATGACCTTCACTGTGCATTTACTTAAAACACCATCAGTTCAGTTGTGAAGATCATTTATCTCGGCACTGTGCAGTCTTGACAGCGATGCTTTCAGGTCATTTGAATGCTGGTTTGAATACAATTCATATTGAATTTTGGCCCGAGCGATGACCAGTTGCACCGCTGATTTGAATTCTGTTAACCACTCACAATATGCAAATATGACTAGTGAGGAAAGTCATGAATTTACACACCCTGCCTGCCCAGATTTTGACCAAAGTCACACCGGGTAGTTCGGCCGTTGCATCTGTGAGAAATACTGCGGCCACACTGATGTGAAAGCTTTGTCTCATACCATATTTTGGCCAGCAACCTGATATTATAAATGCATGTTTTTTTTTGTTGTATAATTGATCTGGAAGAGCCACTTTAAAAATCTTTAAAAAAAAGACTAAAGTTTAACACTTTAATTCAGAAAATAAATATTTAGCATTTTAAAAACTGAATTCGTATTAGCACAGCGAGGCTTAATCCCTTCATCAGATCAGCTCGTGATCAGGTGTTTTTCACGCCTCGTCTATTGCATGTCCACACGTTATGCTTTATTTCCGCAGCAGATGATTACAGCATTTCACTAGATTAGTAGCGAGATGCATCTTCGTAAGCCTGTTTTCACTGAAGCTGGAGTTTTCCTTCAAAATAAAAGCTTCAAAATGCAGTATGAATGGCTGGCAGCTAGCGGTTTAAATGCAGTTCGATCTTAAAAAAGTGTAGAAATTAACTTCCCTACTGCAGTGTAAAACTAACTTTATTTCGATGGTCCGTTAAGACATCAGTTCACGTAGTTACAAAGTTTCTGGTAGTCAGTATGTGTTATGCTGTGGACCCATCAAGATATTAAACTGACAGTCTACTTATACTCTAATGACTGCTAGTTCACATGCAGTTGCAAAGGTACTTCCTGTTAGTCGAATATCTAAAGTGGACTATCAAAATAAAGTGTTACCTTATATTCATAGACTGAGACTGTATATCACAAATAAAAAGAGGATTGAGTAGCCTTTAAAGTTTTCTCAGTTAAGATACATGGCATGGAGCTCTTAATTTTGAGCTCTCAAAGTCCAGATAGAATAATTGAACTTTAAAAAGCACATCCTTTTTTAAATATTACAATAAATATTGTATCATGGACTTCATATCGCAAATATTATTGTCATGAGATATAGGTACTGAGGACAATTCAGCTTTGCATCACAAAAATAAATTATATCTGAAAGTATATTAAAAATAAAAAAACATTATTTTAAATTTAAATATTTTACCGTATCACTGTTTTTTTTTTTTCTGTATTTTTGATCAAATAAAGGTCTTTATAAGCATAAGAGACTTCCAAAAAACATCAGTATACGGAAAAAGGAGGGAAAATAAAAATGGATGTTTAACGTACAATAGAAAAGTCAATCTAAGCTTAATACAAAACCTCTAAAAAGCCCACAGTGACTTCCCACGAGCGTCAGTAGCTGACCGTCCACTATCTGCAAAGGCCACTATCCACTCTCATTTAGAAATGAATGTTTTTGGCATCACACACATGAGGAAGAGCTGCCAGAAACACGGTCTCTGAAAATGATGAGAGACCTGCCAGAAACCTTGAAGTACTCCCAGACCCCGCTGTAAGAGGAAGGGAGAGCTGAATTACACTGAAGTGTGGTCCCTCTGAACGCTACCACATGTTAACACAAGCCTCTGTATCGTATTAGCTCAAACCGCTGCTACAGAGACACGGCAAATAGAGCAGATCTACTGTACTCCAGAGCGCAGCGTCTCAAAACCTCATAAAGCAGCGGCACATGGGCTCGCTAAATAATCATCTTACTGGAAGACAACTGGGATTCGCCTGGAGCAGTGGCATGAACTCTTCTGACCAGAGTTTAAAGAATAAAGAGCATTTTAAGGACAGGTTTGTATTGGAAATATAAGTATATACGGTGTTGCCATGCCAATATCTGTTTCAATTTTGCATGGAAACAAAAATTAACCGCATTTTCTTTTTTTTTTTAACAATTTAGCTTTTTCTGTGTATGACTCATCAGTGCATTTTAGTTATAACTCTACCTCTGAAACTGTTTCTTATGAAGAGGTTTGGCAGTTTTTTCATTGAATATCTCACTCTTTCATGATACACACTCTTGCTCTTATTGTAACTAATCAGTGCGTGTTAGTTCAATTGAAAAACTATTAAAACTAAAATAACCACCACATCTAAAACCAGTAATCCTATCTGTTCAAATAACAAAAGTTTGTCATTTCTTCTCATTATCCCATTTACATTTTTAATTCACAAGCTAGCTCTTTTGAATGAAAATTTTTTATCTAATTGAAATAATTCAATTAAATTCAAATTGAAATAATAAAATTAAATTAAAAATGAAAATAAAAAATAATTCAAATAACAAAATGAAATAAAATAAAATTTTACATTTTGAAAATTTAAATTAAAACCTTTTCAAATGAAAATGTTTTGACATTTCCTTCTCATTGAATATCCCGTTTCTTTCGGTAACGTCACGCACTACAGTCTAATCCGCTGGGCTTCTCTCTGTCCAGTCCGATTTGCTAAAATGCTTGAGATGAAACATTTCTCTCAGAGGAGTAACTCTTCTACTATGACCGGTCTTTATTTGCGGCTGCGTTGAAGTGACCTTACAGGAGAGCATGGGGAAAACACTGCAATAATGTCATCATGCTTTACAAAGACAAAACACACCAACCACTGCCCTTAAAACAGCTTCAGGAACGCAAACAGCAGCAGAGGTGTCAAAATAACACGAATCCAAAAAATAAACCAGATTCCTGCTCGATATTAGACTACACAAAGCGCTGCATGAGGAAACCAAAACCATGAAGAAACTAAAGTCTTGTTCCGTGTGTGAGAAAATGTTCTTCTTGGTTTACATCCATGTAATTAAAATGATGATTCACAACGAGATATTGCACAGCGCATAAATGCTTGGCCATTTTAGACACTACAGAGGTGATGAAGAAACTGTTTATCAAACTAAAATCAGCACTAAAATAGACACACAGCACCGGCAAAGCCAGGGATCTAATTCAGATATAAACAGCATGAAGACTGTAATGCTTTCTTAAATATTTTTTGAGGCTGATGTGATTTGCATCATTTCCTTTCCTCCTCTTTAAGCTCATTACCACAACTGAGCGCAGGAAACATTGGGAAGCTCATTAGACATCAAAAAACACCCTTTTATTTGTGTTAAACAGGCTTTTGTCTCTAAAGACCACTTTCAAATCATGAAAAAATGAATGAAAAAATGGTTTTATACTTAAGAGTGACGTTAATGATGAACATTTAAAGATCGAGAAAGATTGAGAAATAAACAATGCATGATTGACGCAAATGACAATGAAAAGTGATAACAAATAAATAACAATAAACAAATGAATGATCTAAGATGCCGTCTAGATAGCTTATTTGAAGATATTTACAATAAACATATTGTGAAGCTACACAAAACAAACAAATAAAGAAAACGCATTTTTACATTTCCTAGAATTATTCCAATTTATTCAAGCGTATCTGCAGTTTTATGGATTTTAGTATTTTATGGGCTTTCCTGTCTGAAAACCGACAATAGAGGCACAAAAACACATTAATGAAGAGCAGAAGAGAGTTTTGAGGCTGTTTTGTCACGCGTGTGTTAAAACTTTAGCAAAAGTAAACTAAATGTGGGAAAAAAAGGTTTTAAGTGTACAAATAAAGCACACATATGGTCCGGTCTCAATGTTAAACATTGCATACACTTATATTAGTGCTGTCAAATAATTAATCGTATCCAAAAGAAAAGTTTTGGTTTACATAATATCTGTACCTGTATTGTGTATATTTATTATGTATATATAAATACAGACACATTCGTTATATATTTGTAAAATATTTACATTTATATATTTTATATTATATATAAATATATTTTATATATAAGCATAACATGTCTTTCTTAAATATATACATGATGTGTGTATTTATATATATATACACACATAATAAACAAATAATAAATATACACTGCACAGACAAATATATTATGTAAACCAAAACTTATTTTGAACGCGAATAATCTTGATTAATCATTTGACAGCACTAATTTATATAAATATGCATGCATTTAACACGTATGAAATTAATCATGATTAATCACAT
This sequence comes from Enteromius afrohamiltoni, assembly GCA_034779775.1. Classification (NCBI taxonomy): domain Eukaryota; kingdom Metazoa; phylum Chordata; class Actinopteri; order Cypriniformes; family Cyprinidae; genus Enteromius; species Enteromius afrohamiltoni. The sequence continues at coordinate 1,114,383 of JAUYWG010000053.1, forward strand.
GCAAAATAAAAGTCTTTATTTACATGATGTGTTTATTTATTATGTCTATATTAAAACACGTACAGTATATATTTAGAAAGTATTTACATGTAAATGCATTCATATATTTATTTTCTTATAATTGATATTATATCTAAATATATTTAATATATAAACATAACATTTTCATAAAATATATACATGCATGTGTTTGTATTTATATATACACACACACAGTACAAACAAAAATATTATATAAAGAAAAACTTTGATTTTTATGTGATTAATCATGATTAATCCGTTGACAGTTTCTTGCATACGTGTTAAATGAATACATATGTAACATTTAATATATGCATGTATATATATATATATATTTTTTTTTATTTTTTTTATTTTATATTTTTTTTTATTTATTTATTTTTTTTTGCATGCAAGAAACTTATTTGGCTTATTTTGTGGTGGACTGTGTGTCAAAAATGCGTCAATTAAAAGTAAGGTCTCCAATCAACATGTGCTGCTGGTCAACCATTTTAGCTCCTTCGACCAACTGAGAAAATGAGTAGTTGTCAACGAAGGCTGAAATGACAGCGTGACATGTTGTGCCACATGTGACGTCACATTAGACAGCATGTATGTGTGACAGTGATGAGTCACGGCCTTTTCAAACGTCACTCAGCGCTCAAAGTGCCAGTTCACCAGGCAAGCAGACTTGTGATAATTGTCAGAAATAACAGGTTCTTCTCCTTTAATTGCCATTCTCACGATGTGCCCATGCCGCAAGCGAAAGCCACTGGGGTTGGCGAGACCTGCCAAGTGTGATCTTGTCGTATCCCAGAGTACTGTGATGTGCTGAATGCGTAAACAGCAGTTCAGATCACCGCTGCGGTTCTGCTCGTCCTGACCTTTGCCAACATGAATCCACAGCGCTTCACATCACCAGCTCAATCTGGCCAACAACACTCACAAAAACATCCTGGAGACTGTAAATTATGGAATTATATTTGGTTAAAATGTAAAAGATGAAAAAAAAAACAAACAAACAAAAAAACTAGGTTTGCAGTAGAAGATATTCAACAAAAGCACAGACATCATGAGCACATTTTAGTATTCGAATGAATGCTCTTAACATAACATGCTGATTTGTCCAGAATAAGATATTTAATCATGTTATTTAAAAATAAATCAATCAAAAAACAGAAAATACTCTTAAAAGATTATTTGATGCCACTGATAGAATTGAAAAAAGCAAACATAATCCCTAACATCATTTCAAGCCGTCTACAGAGCTTGACTTTCAACAGTAAACTCATAACTGCTCTAATTTATGAACGTGTGAAACGGTGCAGGAGTGTAACGCCTCCTGGAAGCATTAGCGCACACTTCCTCCGGCAGCCAGGAATACTGTTCTAGCATCTAATGCCCTGTTTATGCCTGTGTGGTCCAAACTGAAACGGGCCAAGCTAAAGCCGGGTCTTAGAAGGGCACACACACACAAGGACCACAGTGAAGCCATGCTCGCAGGAAGACCACCAGCGCTCGGCCGACAAAGAGCAGATATTCGTAGCGGCGCTGACGTGTTCAGAAACAGCAGAAAGTCAGCGGCATGAATGAAAATACAGTCTGTCTCGTGAGCGCCTATAATTAGCAGAATGTGAAGTCAGGAGTTTCTCGTTTGACCTTCCAGTGTGAAAAATCACTCACTTCTGAGGTGGAAAACGAGAAATGGCAATAAATTGACTAAGAATGAACCGCACTGCTTGCTAGCATTTATTTGCACACGCTGTCTGTGTTGTTTCAGTATCTGAGTGACTAAAAGAACTGCACACATCGCACACTTTCCTCTTACTGTGAATGATCATCAGTGAAATAAGCCTTACATAAAATAAAAATAAAATGATCCTGGCTTGCAAACCAAAGATTTTTATTAATTGAATGTCCTTTCTAAAAAAGTAATAATAATAATAATAATAATAATAATAATTACAAATTATCCTGACTTTAAAACTAATTTGCAACATTCTTAATTGATTGTCTTTCCTTAAATAAAATAAAATATAATTAAAAATAAAATAAAATACAATAATCCTGCCTTTAAAACTAATTTTGCAAATAAAACATTGTCCTTTTTAAAATGAAATAATGCCTTTAAAACATTTTACTAAAGAAATGAAAATGTATTTAAAAATAAAAATTCTGTCTTTAAAACAACTTTTGCAAATGAGACATTCTTTCATTGAACATCCTATTTTCAATAAAAAAAATAATAATAACGATTAATATTATTTTTACTATTACGAGTGTATAGCTTTAATATAAAATATAATGTTAAAACAAAATGAAAGTAAAATCTAAAACAAAATAAAACAATCTTTAAAATAAATTTTTAAAAAAGAATCAAATTGCAATGGATCCATGCAATAAAGTCACAAGCAACATTTTTACATATTTAATGGCAAACTGTCAAAAAAGAAAATGTCTATTAATAAATATATTATTATTCAATCTGTTATTAAATGAAATAAATTCTGGGCTAGAAAATGAGTACAACATTGGCTACGAATGAATTGCTAGCATTTATTTCTATGTGTGTGTTGTTTCACGAGTCACAAAAAGGAACTACTCTAGCTGGTCAAAATTCAATCATACAATATATGACTACAAGTCAGCGAGCAGCATTTATGTTTTACAATTCCTCCACGCAGGAGTTAATGTCATTATCATTACGAAATATACACAAACATCCCATTAAAATAAACCTTGGTTTATCGGCAGCTTCATGTGGGCGGTAATTTGGTGTCAGGAAATGGATAATAAATGGCATTCTATAATGAGCCTCATTATCGTACACAAGAATGACAGTGAATCAATTAAAATTTAAATATGCATGACGCAATGCTGTAGCAGTGCAGCGTTTTTGAGCTTGAAAGGAAAATTCACCCAATTACTCTTCTGTTGCTGGTAGCCATTAGCTATATTATATTACTTCCACTTTTAAATGAAACTTTTGTTATCCTTTACTCGCACTAAAGTTGTTGAACAAAAAAAGATGATGATATTTAGAAAAATGTTGCCAGTAGCCGTTGTATTTTTCCAAAGTCAGTGGTTACCGTCCACTGTTTGGTTACCAACCTTCTTCAAAACATTTTTGGGTGACCTGTCTCCTTAAATAACGCAGCTACGTGTTTCTGGGTTAAGTTATTAAGCACAATAAAGCGTTTATCTGATTAGTCTTGTTCTCGGACGTTTAGGGAGCGAACGGTCTGCTCTGCTGTGGGTGAAACATTTCCTGTCATGACCGCAGCACATCCTCCAAGCTGAAATTTTCTTTATTTTCATACGCACCAACATCCCATAATATAAGCAGTCTAGGAGAAACATCAGGGGATTTTTACAGCTTCTGAAAAATACGTGAGTGCAAACTTGCCACCACAATACTAGGCTTTTATAGACGGTTGAGTGGTTGCTAGGTTGTTCTGATTGGTTATTAGGATGCTCTAAGCGGCCAATAGTTCCAAACAACCAATAGTTCCAGCACTGAAGTCCATTCATTTCAATGCTTTTCAAGAACACTCCCCAGAAAGTTGAGGAAATTACAGCAGTTTTTACGCAGTAGTTTACCTCTGGGAAATCTGGCCAGTAGTTGTAACACGTTAAAGTTAATGTTTATTTTTAGATAATAGGCAGTTGTGCTATATTTGGAGTTAGATGGCATGAGAAACAGCTTGATAGCGATCATAACCAGATGCCATCTATCATATTTTTATGTTTTTAGTCTTATTCTCCCTGTAGGAAGTAGAATAGTTTCAGTGGAGACTTTCCCAGAATGCAGTTTTTATTTAATGTAATTTCTTTTTTTTTATTGGGTTGAATTCCATATTTGCTGACTTTTTTGAACATTTAATTATACATGAATTTCATAAAATAACACTGAGTATAATCCACTTTTTTAAATTCAACATTTTATAAAAGCAAAACTTATAAACATTGAGTATTTGATAATGTCTTAAAGCAAAACAGAATAAATAAGCTATTATGATCGCTATTATGTAGGTAATTTGAAAAATCCATATCAGCATGTAGTGGTTAAACCATGGCATTACATAGGAATATTAATGCCACTTTAATTTGCCTCTTTGCACTAGAATGTGAAAAAACCCATCTATTTTAACCCTAAATAATACACTTACAGTAATATAAATAGTAGGCATAAAAATATGTTAATGCCATCTTTTCAACACTCCCCAGAATAAAATGCTATTGTAAAACGTAGTTATCAATACACATGATCTGTTAATAATCTAGAAATTAGAAATTGCTGCAAATATATTGAAACTGCTGTCTGTCTGACTTTGAACCATTGAGAGCTCCAAGAACCATGTGACTGCTTGGTGGCGAGATCAAAGCGTGTCACATCTCTGATTCTCAAGGGCTTTAAGTGGCAGTTAGGACGTTCTAAGTGGTTGCTAGGCTGATCTGAGTGATCGCTAGGGTGTAATAAATGGTTGCGATTGTGTTCTGAGGGGTTTCTAGGGTGTTCTTAGTCATTGCTAGGTAGATTTGAGTGGCTGCTGGGGTGTGTGGTTGTTGGGCTTTTTTTTCTTAATGGCTACCATGATGTTCAGGATAGTTTTTAGGTTGTTCTGAGTTGCTGTTCTGAGGAGATTGCCTACTTCAGATCTAAAGAGTTCACTCTTAACTCGTACTCTGCTCTGTGGCTCAGCCCCTCCTTTTACTTTAGTGTTGGTCTAAATACTAGGAAGTGTAATTTTGATTCTTAAGTCACATGAACACACACAAAATTCAGCGCGGCACCTAACATGACCCCGAAACAGGAGAGAGAGAGAGAGAGAGCTCTGCAGAAGCACATTTTTTTCCGCGCTTACACAAACACCTGAGGCGCGCGCTCTGACCGCGTGCCAAACTCCAAACCTGAAGGGCGCAAAACAGACGGATGAATCACGGCCGCTAATGCGCTCGTTAAGCTCGCCGAGAGCCAGACGTGATCCAAGAGCCAACGCAGCGACTGTCATTTCTCAAAGAGACGATTATGCAACCTACACGGAGACACACCTGAAGTTGAGAAGGACAGAAACAGAGCTGCCGGAAAATCCCAGCCCCTTCCCTTTCAGACTGACGGGAGCTGAGGTTGCATCCCGCTGGATGTGAGTAGGAAACGCAGGACCACTGACAAGAGGGCTGAACCCTCTCGGCTGCTCTGATGTCACCGAACACATGACCCAGCCTCTCCAGTAACAGCCCATCAGGAGGGGAAAAAAAGTGTGTTTTAAAGCTTACACGTTTTTGGATTGTGAGAATGTCTCATTCCCCTCACAAACAACCACAGAACCACAAGTGCGGTGCACGAGATTTCCCCAGGACGACAGGAGGGAGCCACTGGGGCGTAAATGGTTAATCAGAGTGGGTCAACCCCAGTCACAGAGACCCAACAAGTCAGTAAGTACGCTCTAACCACACTCGTATATGCCGTCGATATCTGTGCCTCAACGCTCTGGGAAGCATGCGGCCGTGCGCCGGCTGCTTTTGTTTGTTTGCCGCTGCTTGCATTCTGATGCCTTGATATGATTTGTGCTCCCAGTTTAGGACTTCAAGGGTCACCACGACCTCCACGAGGAGATAGCTGAGGAGATCCATGGCGTCTAACAGTCTTTTCAGCTCGGTGACTCCGTGTCAGCAGAACTTTTTCTGGGGTGAGTGCTGTGAAAAATTATTTTCATTTCATTGCGGTTCAGCGGCGGGTCACACAGAAGTCGAGCGGGTCGATAAGCGACGGCGCACGCGCACGGTAAAAGTCGGCGTGTTTGGGTTCGCGTGCGAGATGCTGGCTTGTTTGTGTAAGTTAAAAACGCATATGTGGGACGACAGAGAAAAACCCTTCTGGATGTATAAACATTCACTCTGTTTCAATTTACAGAGCTACATTAGAACAAGATGTGGAAGGACTTGCAACAGTGCAGGACCTGCAGTGGTTAATTCTAATTGATAAATGGCTAACGAGGGAGCTCGTATTTATTCTTATGAATGAAAAGAGCTTAAACAAACATGCGAGCTTTTTATATTTGCGTTCAGCTTAGTTTAGCCTTTTTCAAACATGCAAAAGGAAATAAAATGGGGCTTTCTGACAAAGTCTTCAGGTCTGTCAGCCGGGAGTGAAAATCGAGTCCAGCATTATGCAGCACACAAAAAAGCAAACAATCTATGCAAAACTGATTTGAATACCTCAGCTATTTAAAATATACTAACATGTAAAAGCCAAACAAATCTCTATCACGTATGGAAATACGAATACAAATCGCTGTTGACAGAGATTGTACTTACAGTATTTTCCTCATCAAGTTTCTCATGCCGACGTAAGCAGAGGCCCTTCTAGACAAACGTATGGAGGCAGGATATTGAGTCGGAGCCAGACGGCGTGAGCTACATGGTTTTGTCATCACTGTCGATGCACATCAAGGCATTCGAGGTGGCGTCTAAAACACGAGGCCGGAGAGGAGTGTTACACCTCACATGCCACGAAAGCATTAGAATAGAGCGCTTTATATTATTGCATACTAACTAATTTAGTTAAGCACACACATACCTTCGTTACAAAACTTCAAAATCAGGAAACATCCCTTTTAAGTGTCTTGCACTGATTAAAACAGCTGTTGTTCCAGCATCAAAACTGATGGCATTAAATTCCTTGAGTCCCTATAAAGATAAAAAAGCACTTAAACACACAGACCTCTTTTTGATTTGCATTCAAGCTTTGTCTAGGCTTCGTCAAATACGCAAAAGGAAATAAAATGCCAAATGAGAGGAGGTTTTTTAACAAAATGCACTGCAGAAGGGGACCATAAAAATTGTTGAGGTCCGACATAACAGCATTCTAGCATTAAAACAATAAAAAAAATAAACATCTAATTTATTGATTCCCAATCAATTAAAAAGCCCTTCAACGTGCTTTAATTTTCTCTGCTGTTTGTGTTCAACTTAGCCTAGGCTTTTTGAAACATGCAAAAGAAAATAAAAAGCCTAACAAAGTCTATAAAAGCTGTTGATGTCTAATAACAATGCTGTTGTTTTAGCATGAAAATTGAAAAAACATGCCATTTCTATAAGTTAAAAACCAATTGAACAAACATGTTATGTGTTATCAGAACAGTCAAGGCTTTTCAAGCAGGCAAAAAGGAAATAAAATGGGAGATTTTTAACCTGATTAAGGGGTCCATCTGTTTATATCAACATCAACTATACATCAACTTCTTGATAGAAAAAGCACTTCAACATGCAAATACTTCAATTTTCCTTTTTATTTGCATTCATCTTCAAAAGTGGCAATAGTATGGAGCTTCTTTACTGCAGAAATAGGTTTATAAAATACTTCCTGATTAGTCTTGATGGAGTTAATCATTCATAATTGGATACTATACTCAGACTGGAATGGGGTTAAACGTTAGCATGGTTTGGGCTTGACAATAAAACCCTTAACTTAAAGAAAGATGCACTAATAAGTGGTGGTCTAGACACTAGAAAGCTGAAACAGTGGGTATTCGGACTCATATTACCAGTCAAAACTCAACGCAGCTCCGAACGTGAGGCTGAAATATAAGAGCACATTGCAGCAGCACAAACATCTTGTCCCATTTCTCCATTTACACAAACACAGAGATTATTAATGATGCTCAGAATCCTTCAGGTGACGAACATCCATCACATGCAACACGTACAGATGTTAAACAAGCTCTTGGCAAATTTCGTAGAGCGTCACTAATCAATTAGAAGCGTGTTGTAGGGCTCAGAGGTGACATGTGCTTCTCATTTAGAGCCAGTGCTGATATCCTGGCCTGGATTGAGCAGCTTCATTCAGCTAATTGATAATCACATCTCTCGTTTAAACTAGAAAAACAACATTAATGGACGAAACGCGACCTGGAACATCAAACCTCAGAGAGCGAGCAGTCATAGACATCCAGCTTATTCAAAAAGAGAGTTAAACGTTAATGAAATGCAATATAGCAAAGCGGAGAGCTTTTTTTTTTTTTTTTTTTTTTTTTTATAAATGGGAAAGTTTATATACTTATTTTATAGGAAAAAATATGAAAGATTTATTCTCTTTGCTTCTTAGCTGCATTGTTTTATATCATCAAATCTTAATTTGTGAAGGAAAAAAGTTAGCATTTATCTTGGCTTAGACATCAAGGACATTACGTTTTTATAACGTCGTATTGGCAGCAGAAGGCTTGAAATAATTTACGCCATGTGCGACACGTTAGAACCAAATCACTGCATCTCTCAGACCATGTGCATTTCCTTAACGTGAGTTTGTCACAAACGTAATGCGTGCAATAATCTGTCTCAAAATCTATAATTACGTGCTCACGACCGGACAGCTTTGAGAGACCAAAATCAATGATAACGGACAGTGTGTCAGGGAACAAAAAAAGACAAGGAAACATAATTAGACAGATTACAGAGTGAATGGCACGAAAAATGAGCTTTGATTCCTCAGAGGACGAGGTTGTAATGTGATATGAAACACACTGATGCAGAAGTTCATTTCTGCTTGAGCTGCTCAAAGCAAACAGAGAAACCAGAAGAGAGCAAATCATATTCGCTTCTTTACCCCGAAAATATTTTCTTTTTGTCTTAGGATTTTGCAAAACATTATGGTGCACAATGAAAAATAAATATTGTATTTCTAGTAAATCTGAACACGTGACTCTAGTTGAGCTTAAAAACATCTCAAACAATGCTGGAGAGAGCGTGATCATCAGGGTTGTGCTGATCAAAACTATGCATTTTTACAAATCGAGTTTTTAAAACAAAAATGGATATGCACAATAATTAAAGCAAATATTTTCACGAAAAAGTATTTCTCAGATTTCTATGCAATCTGAACATTACTTAAAAAACAGAGTCTTGCTCTTAAAGAGAATGCATTATCCTAATACTCCAAAAATGTATATTTAAATGACTCAATTTCATTAGACTTCAAATGCAATCAAAACCCCATAATCTGGTAGACAGATTCTCCACACTAACAAGAAATAAATAAATAAAAAAGAGCCGCTTCTCCCATGGAGATCCTGCACCACACACCGTATCCAGTGTGCTTCTCTACATGACAAAGAGGGGCATTGATGTCTCATACAAACTTGGAGGGAGCTTCTTAGAAAATAATCAAACACTTAACCATAGAGTCTCAGCTAGCCAAACATAACATTAAAAGTGGGAAACAATAAATAGTCCCATAACACGAAGAGACCCGACTTCTGTAACGTGGAAACCCAGTCAACAAACCATCAGAGTGGCCACAAACCATCTTTAAATCATAGCCAGCCAACCCAGCGCCTCTGATATATCACCGTTAGAAGCAGTCGCTGATGGAAATATACATGAAAATACAGAATTCATAGGCAGTGGATTGTGTATGAGGGACCGAGCCAATGGTTGATGTAAGTGTATTTAAAGAGGAGGATTATAGCGCTGGAATCCAGACAAACAGCTCCGATAATGAATGGCCCCCTCATACCACGAGCTCGAGACGTCTTTCAGACCATCTCAGCGATGAAAACGACTGATTTAGAGAACAGTACTTTACAAATAGCCTACATATTTACAATGATAAGAAATAAAACTAAGGTGAAAGCACTGCTATAAATGCTTCTGTTTTGTATGTTTACTAATTTAACACTCTCTTAACAGGGTTTGTTCAGGTTTTATGAAGGTAAAGAAAATGTACAGTGTAAATTGAACTAAATGCTTTAATACGGTGTCTAATAATAGCAGTGCTTCAACGTTTGAAAATACAACTTCCAACAGAGTGAGATCCTGATTCAAAGGGAAAACAAGTTCTCACTCCCCACTGACAGATATTTGTTACTGTTTTAAGCATAAACTTTAACATAAATTGGAGTTTGCATCTCCAGTAAGTGCATCTTGATTTAAGATATTTGCATTGGAAACCATAACAAAAATATTGAGGAAGGCGGTTGCACTTTCTGACTTTCTATTCTGCTTTAAGACCTTTTTAAGAGCCACCGAAAATAATCTAATTCACTAATTTACTTACATTTCTTTAAAATACTCCATGTCTAAATAAAAATCCAGTGGTTTCAGACTTTCAAATATTCATATATATTTAGCTTGTGTAGTTTTGCTGACTCAGCTTCTTGGCTTTCTTTGGCATAAATGTGATTTTGCGGTCATGCAGAACTTGAGTTTGGCAATACCACCAAAGTGATATTTAACAACAACGTTTGCATCACGGGCATATTTTGATGTTAAAGGCCTCCCAGGTTTCTTATTTGCTTTCCTGAAGCAGCTGGCAAACAGAGAACGAGTGCTGCTACAGAAAAAAAAAAAATCACGACTGACAATCAAAAGCAGCTTTTCCTTTCAAAAAGAAATACTGCTAAATTTATCAGGCCCTGCAGTCGAAGCCTCAGGCGTTTCCAAGGGTCAGCGTTCAGATAAGCTGGCTGTTTTGATTGCGCCGTAATGAAGTGATTCCAGCAACTGCATTTAACAAGGCTTTACCTGTTCACCGCAGGCGTATTGATTTAACCTCAACAGGAATGCAGAACTTTCTCAAGCCAGAACATCACTTAAAAATATTTAGAATACGATACGCACAAGGGCTATAAGGAAAAACAGAATGTAAAAATGCCCGGAATGAGACTCGGGAAAACTGGACGCGCTGCGCTGGCGTTCCTCCTCAACCTTGGCTTCCTTTTCCAAATGTGGCTCCGCTGCTCACCGCAGGGGAAATGGAGTGTTTTCAAATAGGCCCTTGTAATGCTTTATTTCCCCCTAAAAATGTACATTTTTGATATGTAAACAATAAACGAAGAGCCGGGAGACGAACTGTCTGGCCCCGAAAGCGCTGGAAAAACACGTACGTGCTCAGAACGCCTTTTGTAATTGCAGATTTTAACATTCCGATTCGAATTAACTGAAGTAAACAAGTCCACACAAGACCAGGGAAGCGTTCAAACAGTACTAATACCACAGGAGGTAACGGGGCTGAAATGACGTCATGCGCCTGTCAATCAGCGCGGCCTCATGCCAGCGAACGCGTCAGGGCTAATCACGGAAGCCGGCGTGAGAGTGTGAGCAGCGTGCGGAACGCACACGGAAATCTAAACATTAGCTTTAAAAAGGACAAAATAGCCCTCTCTAACTGGCACGGTAATCTGACCACAGCAATCACTGGCTGCAGAACCCCACGCACACACCTGAGCGTATCGGATATCCGCTCTGGGAGTCACGCAGCGGCTCTTTACATGCCGGGGTTGATTCTATAGTATCCAGTTCATGTCTTCAGTTGCAAGTGTTTTGAAACCACAAAAGAAACACTTTGTCATCTCACAGATTTTAAAGGTCTTTAGGTCACGTCCACTGCACTTACAGATATTACTCAGGGTTTCTGGAGGTCAATTTAAGTTTATTCAAAAGGAAACCAAGTTTTCGTTCCTAAGTTTTACACATAAACACTTAATTTTGATCAAATGGATCTAGATTTAACCATGTTTACACGCCTGCACTGGAATACAAAAACAGTGCATGCAATATTTAATGCCATTATTTACTCAGCTTTTTAAGCGGTGGAAGGGTAAATTAAGACTTTTGAAGACCTGCAGAAACTGCGTGGCACATCTTGAGAAGAACTGCGATACTTCTAGGAAGAAAAGCCCAGAATTCCTGCCAATGCATTTGAATCTTGCATTTTAAAATAAACATGCAGCATTGGAATCTGTGCCCTTATTTTATCAATAAATCTTATAAGAACACACCAACCAGAACATAATCACCATGTGTCATCGGAACTAAATCATTCATTTGGGTTAATCAAGTGCTTCTCGAATGGTTTGCCTTCAGGACCCAGATTTAACATTGGAAACCGATCAATGACAACACTTGTTTATCCTACAACGATCAAAGGCAAACGTTATTAATATTAATACTGACTGCACGTGCCCTTAATATGCAGTCGTGGCTGACACTTCTGTAAATGCATGAACAACAGCAGAAGGCATTTACATTTGCGTAATTTCCTATTAGTATACAATCAAACTTGCACCAAAAAAGTAGAGCAAGATCAAAAGACGAATGATGATTTATGCTTACTCGTATAGTTAACTGCACTGGATCATTTGCATTCCGTACTGTTTTTTTCCCAGCAAACTTGCCCGAGATCCACCAAGTTAACGGATGCTTGGCACAAGGCCTAAATGAAATCAATTAGTGATTATCAGCGTGCCGCAAATGGGCCGAGAACGATTTTTGGAGAAGCTTAGACTCCAAACGAGAGGCAAGTTAAAGCTCGGTGGAGAAAAACAGTCATTAAGAATTAACCCCACAACCAAGCGCGTTGTCAACAACACTGTTTTTCTGATTGGAACGGCTGTTGACTCATCCTCTGACGGCATTCGGCAGGCTGCTATAGTTACTCTACTAGACATCACGGCTCCGGTTTCATTGTCTCATGTGTTCACTGCAAGCACAAAACTACTTGTAAAGGTGTTTCGGTATATCACTGAATCCTTTGGGGAAATAACAGCCACTCAGTGGAGTATAAAGGCCAGGCCTTATGTAAAATTAATCAGAAAGACTCCCCCACCAAGGTTGACACTGTCTATTAAAACGTTCCTCCTCGCTGTTAAATATGCATTAGACGTCCAAAGGCGAATCTCCAAAGAAGTTGTTTTCCACTGAAAAATGAGGAGTAACGCTGGAGTTTGATACTCTTGGAGAGGTTTGAAAGCGCCTTAGCTTTCCGTGGACTTCAGAGCACATTTCGCTGACAAAGACAACAATAGACAGCCTCTTATTAATAAACATGATCGCAATGAGGGTAAATGGAACTACAATTAATGCGAGAGGAAATGTGTAAATGCACCGACAATTCTCGGCGAAGGTAATTTGAAGATGCTTAAATATTGATGGGCGTCGAGTGAAGAGTTTCTCTGTTTATATCAAAACAAGCTTGGAGTCTCGGCCTAGTTCGAACGCATCACAAATCAATTCAAAAGTTCTTTCTATAGAAAGCATGCAGATCCTCAATGTATGCTTTTAATAAGAAGCTTGCAAAACATTTTCCTCGGATTTTTGTTTTGCGCACATCAAGCCATCGATCATTACCGCTCCAGCAGTCCAGCATTCGTAAAACCTCAAGCGAGAAGAACACAGAGCATCTATAGCACCTACTTATTCTGTTTCGACTTCAAAACGCGAGCTTCATACGCTCAGGAATCTCTCTATTGTTCCGAGCCTTTTCCCAGAAGTATTGCGAGATGCAATGGGCGAGACTGCAGTTGGCTTACTGGCACTGTTTTGTAGGGAGTTCATTATGAAGTAAATAAAGGCTTCCAGAGCATATTGTTCTTTAATTTACTGCTGTCAGCTGCTAGGAAAGACACAAAGAACGTTAAAAAAATGCACCATCAGAACTAGGAGTCAAATATAATCAGTCTTGTTTGTTGATATTACCTTCATGTTACAGACGCTATTTGAACTGAAGAATCAGAACAAAATCACCGACTCTGTTACAAAACACAGTGCGCTGCCTAAAAGGGCAGCAGTTTAAGACATCCTAGATCCAATTTAAGCATCCCTGTTTATTGTTTTTCTCTACGGACAATGCAATGTTGTCTTAAACTGAAAAAATGTTGCTAAAAATAATAATACAAAATAAATAATAATTAA
>JAUYWG010000053.1:1134650-1145525 GCA_034779775.1 Enteromius afrohamiltoni
ATATATATATATATATATATATATATATATATATATACACACACACACTTAAATATAATTTTTGCACTGAATATATTTTATGCTGATTTTTTTTTTCTTTTATAATGTTAAGAAAATATATATGACTTGTTTAAGAATTGTAAACCATTATTATTATTATTAATAAATAAAAATATTTAATTTCAATTAGCAAAATATTTAAACATTAAATTAAATGAACTAAATCAGACTAAAATAACTAAAACTGAAATAAAACATTAATACAAATTATATAGCAGTTTTTAAAAAACAATAATTACAATAAAAATGACAAAAAATTACTAAAATATAAAATCATTCAAAATATTATTTAAAACTATAGCATCTCAATGATATGTCTGCATTATGTTAATGATAATAACATTTTCTGCATTATATTAATATGGGGTTAAAATTGTCAGAAATGGTCACGATGGCAAAATGCAAAAAAGTGTTTTAAAAAATAGCTGTTTTATTTATGCAAAACTTAAGTTCATAAAACCTCTGTCGACCAGCTATTGTCTCTGGTTTTGACTAGAGGAGCGACCTTTATGCCTTCGTTTATACAGACCAAACAAAAAGAGGAGGCTTTTTTATTTTTCTACAAAAGCTGGCGTGTGTTTCAGTATCATCGCCCAACACGAGGTAAACATGCCGGAAAACAGTGTTGTTGTGATTTGCATGAGTTTGAAGGTCTCTTCAGGTGGGATTCAAAGCAGAACGACAGGATGAATTTCACTGTGGCTTTCCTAAAGAACATCTCTCACTAGGTCAAACCGCAAACGCTCAGTTGGAGGGAAGTCAATGGATCGGCATGTAAATGTACTTTATGACTCCTTTGTGCTTTCGGTGAAGCAGTTTTGTAGACCTGGATGCTCGCTTTATAGATTGAGCTTAATATTATTCATTCCAAGATCAACTACACTTAAGGTTTTTGACGGAAAAACAGGGTTTCTGGCAAAAATACAGTCGTGTGCCGAAGTACATCAACAGAACCGCAATCACTGACGCGCTTTCCAGTGTGCAATGCCTCCTTATTTCTGACGAATGAAATAATAAGCATTAATTGCTACTTTAGCAAACTATAAAGCGGTCTCCTGCTGATGATGGCATATCCAGACCTGCATCGCCGGCACTTTAGAAAATGATTAATGCTGCATGAAGGTCTGTAGCGAGTAGGGCCCAATAAAATCCTTTTTCCTCCAATCTTATTTTTTTAATGGATTCCACTTTTTCTGTTACATTCCTGGACTACATTTTAATGGTTAAAATTAATTAATGTCTTACGAAATTAAAGCATTTTTTTATTTTATTTAAAGCAAAGACTTTTGGGGCATTTTCATTGTTTTGTTTTTTTTGTTTTGGGGTTTTTTGTTCATTAATTAATTTATTTTTTTCCCAAATTCCATTTTTCCTGTTCCGTTTCTGGACATTTTAATTGTTAAATAAAATTAGCAATCAAAAAGCATGTCTTACTAAATAAACCACAAAACTTCTCCATATTAACAAGTCTGAACAAAAATGACTGTAATCATTTAATTAAATGTGAATACTTAAAAAGCATATTTACTCAATTGAAGCCTTAAAACTTTAAAAATCTAATAATTTATTAATAACTTTACAACAATAGGGCAATAATATAGATATTTTTCAGAAGTTCTATGCTGTACGTTTGACTTTTCTGGATTGATCATTTAATAGAAACGCTTCATAAAAAACAGTGGAAATCAAATAAAAGCATAAAGTGTTATTTTAATTTAAATTTTTTTTTTTTTTTTTATTTTATTTCGAGGTTTACATTTTAAAAGAACAATAATAATAATAATTGTTTAAAATTATATGAGACATCAAAGTAGTAATGATAATCATTATTATTATTTTGAGAAGTACATATGGTACAGCTGCAATGTATTTCTGCCACAAGTTAAACCAAACTCTTATTTTGACGGGTTGTCAGGAAGTTTCTGTGAGCATATCATAGGACTATATTTTTTCCCAACTGAAGCACACATGTAGATTTAATATTTCAACAGATTATTTTACGGTTTAATATTCACATATACTTTGATTAAGTGTGTTGGCGCAAATCCATCCGCTTTCTCCACATTTTAGAAATCAAACTGCAATACTAGAGACATATGTGGCTACTGTATGGAAGGTCATTTGTTCTAAAGCAGTTCTTCCCTGAATGATCTTGGAGTACCATGAAAATAACAGATGTCATTACTAGAGCATCAAAGCACCTTCACAGTATTTGCTGTAAGTGCTGGAACACATCAAAGTATTCTGAATGGCTTTAGACAGGAAAACTCCTGAACTTACATCATGCTCTGGAGCTCAGGGATGAAGCTGGTGGCCTTTCCGGATGAGCGTCCGGCCGCGGTGCTGCTGCTGCTGCTGGCTGCCATTGGGCTCGCAGCGCTGTTGCTCATCTGTAACACACAACACACACACAAAGCCTGAGCAATTAGAAAGCCACTTCACACACAAAACGCTTCGGGACGGGAAACACGCCACATGTTCAGATCCGGTCACGTTCAAAAGGGATCAATGAAAAAAGCTGCCCAGAGAGAGATTTGGCTTTTTTTAAGCATGTGAGACTGAACTATTTTTAATGACCAAAGCAATGCTGGTTAAACTACTGTAAGCAATGATTGATAAATTATCTTTTAGTTCAAAAGGGAACAGCAGACATGTTTAAAGTCTGTTTTGGTCTAATGTTTACCAAACGTTTGATCTTACCAGCATTACATGGCATGATAAAAAAAGGACATATATTAACATTTTACCAATGAGCCTGAACTCTAAATGCACCAATGACTTCTGGGAAAAAACATTGAATTATTATTATATATATATATATATATATATATACTATAAATAAATTTAATTTATAAATATTTTATATATGCATATATTTATAAATTAAATGACTTTAATTATTATATATATATATATTTAATTAATAAATATTTTATATATACATATAAATAAATACATTTCAAATAATACACAAACTGTATAAACATAACTAAATGTTTTATATTACTAATATTTAATAATAGAATATAAAATGGTATAATAATTTAATAACAAAATTATAATAATACTACCAAATAAATACTTTGTTCATTTTCATTGTGATATGAAATGCACAGTGATAATAATATCTGAAAACCGAAACGTGCTTTATGTTTGCAGAAGCATGGGAGGCCAGGTTGATTAATCAGCTGACATACTGGCATTATGAGGCTCAACGTATAATATCTTTCAGATATTAGTCCATTATTATTTGCTCATGATGAGTATCTGAATTAAGCGAGCATGTTGTCGAGCAGTTAACATTCATCACACAGCTATCTGCACAGTTTTCAGTTAGACTTCCTCCAGTGCAAAGAAAACAAATTAGCAGGATGCTGACACAAGCCCAGAAATGGAGCCTGCCGAATTCAAATGTGTGCAGAGATTTCCATTTGGAATCAAGGCAGGCAGGTGAGTCGTCACGGACCAGCAGCTTTATTTGAACAAACCTTTGGTCTGTTTGAACCTGAAGCTGGCATGAGTGACTCAGAAACCACAGTCTTCCTACGGCATCAGACTATCAAATCTCACCGGAGGACGGCCCTTTTCTCACGTAGATGAGACGTAATTCTGAACAACGCTGCAGTCTGACACACTCCTGCCGTTTAAGCCGTTATTCACAGATTAAACCTCAACTGTGGATCTCATTCAGCTTTACATTCAATTAAACAAAATCACTGTCAAACCAGTTTGAATAAGCAGAAAGCTTTTAGCCTAGTCATAGTATAAATAGTATGAAAAGATTACAATAATATTTATATTTGTCAGTATAAATTAAGTATATAAAATAATAGCAATAATAAAAATCAGAATGTTGTGAATGTTTTGTATAAATTACGTATATAATATTCACTTATAATTAATTTATACTTTCTGTAAATGTCCAATATGACCTGATTACACAGTTTACACATTATACACAAAACATTTAAAAATAGAAATATTTTATTTATACATTTCAATCGAGTGCAAATTGAGTGCACGATTTTAGGAAATTTCTGTATAAATTGTTCATAAAGTGCACACTCAAAATTTACACAAATAAATAACATCAAATATTTATATTTTACAAATTCCGAGTGTTAACCAATTATGCAGTTTATGTATAATATACAACATATGCAAAACTATAAATAGAATATTATTATTAATATAATAATAACATAAAATATTAATTATATACTCTATAATTCCCAAAATAAAAAACATATATAGATTTTTTTTTTAAAAATAACTAATAATCCATACAGAGAATATCAAAAATGTATTGTATTACATATATGCTATTATTATCTAAAATAATAATGTAATAAAATAAAATAAATAAATTATATATATATATATATTATGTATATATTATTATTTATAAAAATATTTATATATATTATTTTTATATAAAATTCAGTATAAATTGAGTAAACAATTTACCAATGATAATAATACCAATTATTTGCAGCATATATTGCAGTGTACATATAAATTCTGCACAATTCCCCAAAAAATATAGCTCTTAAATCTCATCAAAGCTCCTGTTTGAATAGGGAGAGTGAGATTTCAAAGCTAAAGCAATGGAAAGATTTTAGCCTTTGTCGTAAGGCTTCAGAAAACTCAAAATAGAGCACAAATCATACAGAGTGACTTTAATCATTCTGGAGTTTGACATCATGCATCCCAAATGGCTTCAAAGAGCACCCAGGATATTTTGCAGAATTTCTTATTTCGCGTCCCACAAGAACAACAACAGCATTCGGGTTTGGAACGACATGAAGGTCAATAAACGAAGGCCGAATTGTCATTTTTCAGCAAAGCTCTCCTTTAATCAGAGCCAATATAAATCTTAATTCTGTCTCGGAGCGACATGAAACTAAATGTTCCAAAGTGTCACCAAAGCAAAAGAAGGGCCCTTTTCTTCAATAAACACATCCCGGCGTAAAATTTCCTTCTGTTTTCGCCCCCTCTGTTGGATGAAAGATAAAGCTTTTGCTTTGACTGGTGAAGGCAGATGGTCGCCATACTGGGCAAAATGAATTCAGATGTGGCAAATGAATCAAGATTACTTCAACATGCAAAAGGCTTTGAAAGGACAGAAAAGGGAGCCATTCTATTTATTGCATTTTCCTCTGTGTAATTAAATAGTCAGGACTTTTATGTTGCTTCCACGTCTTTCTTGTCGTTTCTACAGACGCCTAGTTAATTTACTCATTTAGTCGCGGGCACGAGATTTGTGTTTTCAACGATTTTGCCAAGAGCAGTAGTCCTACAGCGTGTAAATACGGATGAATCTCGGTGACATACAATGATTTGGGGAAGGACGCTTTTACTACAGCCCACAAATATCAGCATTCGAAGACCTCCAACATATTTATTTCTTCTTCATCCAAGACATCCAACTCCAACCTTCCGCCACATGCTGTTTCAATATATATTCGACTATATTTTTCATTAATTACAATTACCCCAACTCAGCTGTCTCATAAATTTACAGACCATCATCATAACTGGGGGAAAATCAGAAACATATTTGGCGCTCAGAGTCATCGAAGAAGGAAATGTAACTTAATAGTGCGTCTTTCTCGAGGCCCTAATGAAGTGGCAAATGCGATTCAGAGCCATTGGATGTTTTATTTCCCTCCTACGTCCTCGCCACACACAGCAGCAGAGCCTGCCTGCGTCTGCACAAGACCTGCAATCATGCGAAATCCATTTCTCTCACACCGAAACGTGTAGATTAAAGGCTCTTGGACGTGTACTTGGACAGGAAGCAGGAGGAGAAATGGCTCACACGTTCAGATCTCCATCATCTGTGTGTGTGTGTGTGTGTGTGTGTGTGTGTGCAAGTTTCCACAGAGTCAGACTTAATGTCGAGTGCTGACATCACTCTTCCTACAGTCTTTTAAACAGCCAAGGTTTTACAAACAATACACATGGGGGAAAGTCAGGCTAGACACAAGAGCGGGGATGTGATTTTTTCCAGAATAAAACACAGAATTGACTGTAGAGAAAGAATAGAGCATGAAACCTCAACTAACACGGCCACACGGCACATTAGAATAAGAAAACTGTTATTTTTCCATCTAGTCGTGATTTAGCTAAATCTATTAGCATACGTTACTTAATAAGAATTCGGCTTAGCATACTGTTATACATGTCAAAAAGCTATTTACTAAAACTAACAACTTCATTTCAAAGCATCCAAACAGCTAAAAGTATTTCAAATACCATGATCAAGGCATAATGGTGTTTGTAAAACTGTTTATACCACACTTTATGAAACATAAACATAAACAGTGACTCGCACCGAACAAACAGAACCGTTTCGCTTGACTTCCGACTAAATAAACAACTGGCCAGAGCTGAATTATAAACTCGCGCGTTTTTAAGCGACTAAACATTTTTACCTTACGTTATGAATAATTCAATCCATCCACATGTGCTCTTTCAAACTGCAAGGCACTTGTCTCTGATGTAAACACACTGGTCAGCGCGTGTCTATTTGGCGTCACGCAGGTCTTGCCAGGGATTATGGGTAATGGAGTTTTTAAAGGGTATATAACGCAATAGCCGGCGGTGGTAAGCGAGCGTTGCTGTAGTTCTGCGTTTACCCTCGTCGCATAATAAAAGACGAATTTAAACGTTAAAGAGCGCCACCAAAAGAGCCTTTCAGATTCATACGCTTGAGACATATTTAAAAAATGTACAGTATAATACATATAAAAATATATTAACATAACTTAATTGCGTAGTACATTTTCTAGAAAATATTAATAACTTATTTTGTGGCTGCTTTGTAGGTTATTAATATTAATAATTGTTATTCATAATTTAGTTTCATATAGCCTGCATGAGTGTTGTTATCGTGGCATAATTCTGTTGTTGTTGTTGTTGTCTGATCTTGTATAATATTAACTTTAGCCCGGCTCTTTATCTGTCTTTAGAAATATGAAATGAGTCACTTCTCTTCTGTGCTTGTTTGCCTTCTGTCTGGCTCGAATGAGTTGTGTTTATATGTCTTTATGAGCCTTTATGTCTCTAAGGATTAGCGAACAGTCACGTACCATAATAATCCTTAAACTGGTAAATAACTTGCTTGAAATATATATTTATTAAATTTATCTTTCACACACTTACTGAACTTGAAACTTCTTTAAATCACAGCCGTGCTGCTGTATATCGTCTCGGTGTGGTATTTTCTGCGTTGCTTTGGTAAGAGGAGGAAAAAAACGATATCAAACCACTGAACTGCTCATTTATTTTGATGCCATGAAATGGTGCTTGGAGACATGACGTGCTCAAGACTCATCAGCATAATAATCCTCCTGCTTCTGCATATATATATAAACCACAAAAAACCTGAGCTCACCCAAGTCCCTGCCTCCTAAGACAAACCACACAACGAGACAAAACACTGCGGCTTTCCAGCGCCTTCATCTTTCTAACCACAACCTTTGGAATCACCTTTTTAACCCTTCACAAATACTCTACACGGAGAAAGAAAGGTTTTAAAGACTTTTGCAAACCTCTTAACTTTCTTTTTAACTTATTCTACGGCGGCGCGTTTTGAAAAGCGCGTGGAAGCGAACTCTCTCCGAGCGAGCGCTGCGCGTAATGCGAAGCGCCCTCGCTTTTATTCCGGATTTTGACGTTTGTTACAGCAAAGGAGAAGCAAAATCGCCTCGTAAATTATGTCGGTGTTTCTTCAGAGCGTAACCGGGAGCTCCCGCGCGTTTCTTTCCACGCGATTCACCTGTAGATTACGCGCGTAAAAGCCTGAGGGGAACCGATCTTATCCAACTTTTTCGCTTACTGGAAAGCGCCCGACTGACTTTACAGCTAGTTTGAATCGTAAACGCTGACTTTGGTGCCGCTGTGAAGTGCCCTTACCTTTGCTGACATTGTTGTGATGCGCATTCCGGTAGATCCGAGCACCAGCCGCAGGTTCAGTCCGCCGTCCAGCAGCCTTCAGCCGGTGGCGGGGAAGATGAGCGATGCGCAGCAGGAGCAGAACGCCGCGGTGCCGAGACTCCGGCAGCACGACAACCGGACGATGGTGGAGATCATCGCGGACCACCCCGCCGAGCTCGTGCGCACGGACAGCCCCAACTTTCTGTGCTCGGTGCTGCCGTCTCACTGGAGGTGCAACAAAACTCTCCCGGTGGCGTTCAAGGTCAGAAACACGCTTTATTAAGAAAAGTGTTGCTTTACGAACATCAGATGAAGCTTAACAGACCTTGGGGTTAAACTTTATGTGACAGATTTCCAGCTATCTGCATGAGCCTTAACTAGCGTCCTGTTCAGTTCGACGTTAATATTTAATAGATCAGTGCACTTTTTACATTCGTAGATAAATATGTTGGGTTTTTTTGTTTGTTTTTTATTAGCCTAGTAGTGGTCCCATTCAGATTTAAATCTCTTTTACAAGATCTGGCCAAGATCCAGACAGCATTAAAAGCACACAGCAATGCACAGAAACACACTTCAGTGCGAGTAGGAAATAAAACGCGATCATTTGTATTAGCTTCTCATGTAAAGTTAAACCTAAAACTTTCAGGTTAGTTTGTATGAAAGGTTATACAGAGATCTCATATCGATGCAATTTTTTTAAAATCACTTTTGTAACACTTTTAACCAAAATATCTGTGCAGGTTTTTCTCATCGTAAAGACTTTTAGAAATCTTTGAATTATTTATCGTGTTGCTAACGGGATTTGAGGGAAATATTTTAAATTAAAATTTTAGTCAATAATGAATAATTGTTCCTTATTCTAAAGTGTTACCATAGTGTTTTTCCATGTGCTTTAACATGAATCATAGTAGTTTATTATACTATTATTATCACATGTTCAGATCAAGTGTTTTTATGGGAGTTATTGATATTTAAAATGATGAAACCTGCGGTACTGGAGAGAGAGGAGTGAAATCTGAGAGATTTGAAGCTATTCATAGATACAAACACATGCATGTTTAATCACACGGCCTAAATTACAAACAACTATTAATACTGTCACCAAAGAGTATTTCATATAAACAGACTGCATGTAAAGTATCAGTAACAGGAAGCGTTTTACTCGGGCTTGTTCTGTAAACATGCTTGATTTCATTTATTTCAGCTTGTGAAGCTGAACCAGTCCCCCGCTCACACCGAACATCAAAACACTCAGTTGTGCAATTAAATGCCATTTTTACATTTTTATCAAGGAAGATTTAGCTGCTGCAACATTCAAATTTCAAAAAAGAAAAAAAAAGGCAAGAAATAGCCTTCCGATTAAAGAAAAAAGCATCTATATCATTTTTTTCAAACAACTAAATGTTTTTATTTTTATTTTACATTTACGCTTACATTTCAATAAAACCAGAATGTTTCTTACAAATTTATTAATTTTACCATTTTTTATAATATTTATTTTTCTGATTAATAATCTTGGTTTATTTATTTATTTATTTTTGCTGAATCAGTTATGTTAAAGTATTTGAGGTATACTGACATAACCAGCTGTTTCTGAGCAATTTAAGCTGAAAGCACAATTCAAAAGGTCACATTTATTAATAATCCAGCTTTTTTTCTAGAAGATTTTAATTGATTTATTGCATTATTAACCCCATGAGGTCAGCGGTCTCGCTTTATAAAGTCACTTATAATCAGTATCACAGGCCTGTTTTCATCAGTCTGTGAATAAACAGTGAAATGCAGGGTACAATGTGTCCGTTTCTGTTCAGGTTGTTGCTCTGGGAGACGTTACTGACGGGACGGTGGTGACAGTGATGGCAGGAAATGACGAGAACTACTCGGCAGAGCTGCGAAACGCCTCAGCTGTCATGAAGAATCAGGTGGCGCGTTTCAACGACCTGAGATTTGTTGGCAGGAGTGGAAGAGGTTGGTGCTTCCACTTTAATTCTATTTATTCTTCGCTGGCCGCTCCGTTTGCTTTGGCTTACTCATAAAAAGGGTACAATCGCGCAAGATGTTTCGTTTACGATAAATGACATGTTGGAAATAAAAATTCTGCATGCGGTGCGCAACCCAAATGGACTGAAACACAGTCTGATAAAAGCCTTTAAAATGCAAATTATGCATTGCATGTTTTACATGAACACAATAGGACACTGTCCAGGATTCCTCACTTGCAGAAATATTGAATAGATTGGATGAGAATCACAGAAAGACATTATTTTCCAATTTGAGTGCTTCCATGTTAAGGGGAAAAAAAGTGCTTTCCAAAAAAAACAGTGTCGTTTAAGTATTCCCGGAGCTTAAAAAGTGAAACAAGACTTTTTTGCATTCACTGGCATTTCCTATTTAATACTTTACTGATACATCCACCCTGTGCACCCCTCCCCCCGAAAAGAAGTCTTTAAGTGGTGAACGCAGGCTCAAAGTGCTCACAGACTGCTTATGTGTGGATGAATGCTGCTTTTGATATGCTTGCAATTATTGTCAGAGACAAAATCCCGCTCTTGTGATCCTGTCGGAAGAAGGCATTGAGGGCGCAGGTCTTTGAAGCGTCTGGGACAGGCAGTGAGATCAGAAGAGAGGTCTGTCTGCCGCTGGAGGCTGCGTAAACTCGGGCGTGCGGTCTAGACTTGCCCTTATAATCCACACGGGCACTTAAAGAGAGGCACGGACATGTGCAGCAGGGAATCCCTCGCATGGCGCCCACAAACTACACACTCAAAACACTCACAGCAGCTCCAGGTGTTTGGGGAAGTGCGCTCCATCTATATGGGCTTCTCGATGGCTGATGGCTGATACAGTATGAACGTGATAAACATCAACTTTTAT
>JAUYWG010000053.1:1154073-1168836 GCA_034779775.1 Enteromius afrohamiltoni
GGAGGGCCATTAAGTACCGAGATGAGATCATCAGACCCCTTGTGAGACCATATGCCGGTGCGTTTGGCCTTGGGCTCACCTTATACAAGACAATGCTAGACCTCATGTGGCTGGAGCGTGTCAGCAGTTCCAGCAAGACTAAGACATTGATGCTATGGACTGGCCGTCCGTTCCTCAGACCTGAATCCAATTCTGAGACACATCTGAGACATCATGTCTCGCTCCATCCACCAATGCCACGTTGCTCCACAGACTGTTCAGGAGCGGATGCTTTAGTCCCAGTCTGGGAGGAGATCCCTCAGGAGACCATCCTCCACCTCATTAGGAGCATGCCCAGGTGTTGTAGGGAGGTCATAGAGGCACGTGGAGGCCACACACACACTACTGAGTCTCTTTTTGACTTGTTTTAGGGACATTACATCGAAGTTGGATCGGCCTGTAGTGTGTTTCCACTTCAATTGTGAGTGTGACTCCCTTTTCCTTTAATAACGGAAAAGTCCAGTACTTTTTTTTTTTTAAGTGTACAATGTTTTTGGTATAAACACATAAATTGAATTCTCTGTCCAAAAAAGTAAAAAAGAATTGACTCAAAAATATATTTTCTCTCCTTCATGTTATTCCAAACATGCATGACTTACTTTCTGCTGTGGAACACAAACGAAGGTTTGTTTTATTTTTTCATACAATGGACATCAATGGTGTCCAAAACCAAAAAAAGGTCAACCTGCATGAGAGAAATAAGAGAGACCATTGACGTCATCTTTCAAAGACAGAACAGATTCCACACTATTTTCCTGTTGAATAACATTACAGATAAGACCAGAGGTATTTAAATAAACAAGATTAATTTTAATAGGATCCAAAGAAAGTTTGGCGAATAGCTCATAAAAGATCCAATTTTTAATGATCCAAAGATCTAATGATCTTTTTTCTTTTTATGATAAAGAGCCTTTCGTGCAATGGATGTTAAAACCTTTACTTTACAGAGAATACAAACATTTGCTGAGGTATTTTATGTAATTTAATGGCTTGTATTTTTAGGCAAATAATGTTTCAGCTCAGTCTATCCCACACTATCTATCTGAAGTGTATTTCTCATGCACATGCTGCTGTTTGTAAGCGGAAGGCAGGTGGCCAGCAGGAAATGACACATTCAGAGGCATTCGGAGTTGTGCAACGTCCTGTGAGTGTGTGTCGTGTAGCTGCCTCTGCCTGTTTACACATTCCTCCTGCGCTTAAGAGAGAAAAACACAAAACGTCGCATTCAGAGACACAGACAGACATTCAGGCCTTTAATTAAGCTTCAGCGTCACACAGATCTTTCCCAGAGGACAGTCTTAGACTCTGCTGTGTTTATGTATCGAATGTTCATGCTTCTGCTGTAATTCCAGCATAACTGTTGACATACAGTATAGTACAAGCACAGAGCAGCAGTATAGAATGAATCTGGAGAGACCTGAGACATTGTTAAGATCTTCGGAAATGTCAGAGGAGATTTATGGGTCGTGTTTGTAGGAGAAACCTCTGAGATGCAGGAGACTGATTGGCTCTCCACTGGTAGTTTTGGAACATGGTTGCTGGTTTCTAGCTGTTTATTAGCTGGTAGACCAGCAACAAACAACCAAACCAGCTTAAAGCAACTAGACACCAGATATCATATCTAGCAC
Source organism: Enteromius afrohamiltoni (assembly GCA_034779775.1). Classification (NCBI taxonomy): domain Eukaryota; kingdom Metazoa; phylum Chordata; class Actinopteri; order Cypriniformes; family Cyprinidae; genus Enteromius; species Enteromius afrohamiltoni. The sequence continues at coordinate 1,155,741 of JAUYWG010000053.1, forward strand.
TTAAGCTGGAGAGAAGAAACAACTGATATATATATATATATATATATATATATATATATAGATATAGATATAGATATAGATATATATAATAAACATGATTTGATTTAATGCATTCAATAATTTTTCCATTTTTATTTTAAAGTTTCAGTAATTTTGTTGTATTTTTTGTTATTTTTAATTATTTGACGCCCATATTAATTCTATAAATTTATTTCAGTATCACTGAGAATATTAATAACTATTATTAATAAGTAATTTCGCAATAATAATTTCCATTTTTATTTTATTATTATTTTTTGTGTTTTTTTATTCTTTTACTAGTTTTTATATATATATACATTGTATATAAAATGTATATTTTTATATACAAATCTTTATATTAATTAATTTTAGTTTAGTTTATTGATAGTAATATTAATTATTAATACTCTGAATTAGTTCTATTTTATACAAAATGTTATTAAGTTTTATCATATTTTTAACATCATATTTCAGAAAATGGTAATCTAAAGTAATGTTTCTTTGAATGAAAATGAATGTTTCAAAATACTGAAATAAAATGATATATATTATTTTATTTCAGTTATTTTGGGAGCATTAATAATTATCAACTCTAAATTGTATTTAATTTCACTGTTTTGTTCAATATGAGCTGGAGAAAATTATTATTGACTATTATAGTAAAGTAAAGTATACTTTGAGTTTTAATTATGTTTATTAATAGTTTGAATTATGTTGTGTATTTGGCATTTTTATTTTTGCAAATTTTTTGTCTATTTTTAGGCCTATGAGAATGTTTTCTCAGCAGCTAGCTGAAACAAAATAAGTTTGGTTGTGTATTTTATATTATTTTCGATAACATTAACAGTAACAGCGTTTTTATGGTTTTAGTTTTAGTTAATAATAATAACCCTGATTGAGATCTCAGTCCTAACTTCAGGAGAAAAACATCTAGGCATCTCTGATCTGCGTAGCAGAGCGTCAATATAGTAAGATTGCTGGAATAACCTACATAGGGTGTATATTTTGGTGGTCCACACATTTCCCTAACTGTTTCAACTATTGAGAAAGGGCAGATATTTTGTCTAGCGTGAAATTCCCCAGCAACGTCTGCTCGTTTATAAAGAAAATATCACTTATGAGATTCAACTGGAGACTGATCCAATTATCTTCAGCCAATGAGAGCCAAGACACACAAGAAGACAAGCGTCAGTATTATTGCTGTAGGTAGTGAATGATCAGACGCAGGGCTCTGGTGTAACTGTGGTTATTAAGAGTAATTTGGACTAATAGACTGGGAGGAGCTGCTCAGGCGTTTCAGAGAAGGGCCCGTGTTACTCTTACCACCATGACCGCCAGTGTTCCTCGCACTCCATCATAATAGCGCCATTCTTGCGTGATATCTGATCCTGAGTGCCGGTTTGTTGGTGGGCTTGACACGTGAAAGACAGTCTCTATAAGCCTGGGAGAGGGAAGAGAACAAAATCAATATACAATTATGCCAACTGATTCATATAATGTCACGTAAAAACTATATCATTATCAGAAAAACTAAAAAAGAAACACAGGCAGATGCCACTAAATACAGCAGCACATATAATGGAAAAGTTGGCTTCAATCGGCTGGTTTATGAACCGTTAATATAAAGAGCGCAATATAATTTATAAAATATTGCACTTAATAGAAGGCTAAAGTGAAGAGGTAGTGCTGAGCAGTTTTTATTAATACTTTATATATACTTTTTATATATTTTTATTTTCATTTAGAAGTTTGCCATTTTTTGTGTTTAAAATTCTGTTTTCAGTTAGAATGTTTTATATTAATTTATTTATGTCAATTTTTTTATTTTTTATTTTAAAATAATTATTTAGGAAAATAAAAATAAAATAAAAGTAAGGGTATTTTAATTTATTTCAATTAATGTTTATTACAAATCAAGTAAGGTTTTAGTCATTTCCATTTTAATTCTATGTTTGTTCTTTAGCTGTTTTTGTAGCTTTTTACTAGTTTTTAAATATATCTTTATAGTTTATTTTTTATTAACTTTATTTCAGTATCTTGAGAGTGATGATATGCACCATGTTCACCTGAAAGACCAAAAATAATTAAATGATAAGTTCTATATATTATATTTTCTTTCTCAGAAAAGGTATTTTCTGGCCTGTATTGTAGATCTTTCTTCTCCAGCGCGTAGCTGGAACGCAGATGAAACATAAGAAAGCATTTTAAGCAGAAGTTTTAAGCACAGTCTGAACTTATGAAGGTAAATCTATGTGAGGAGTCTCCTGCTTTGCCTGTGTTGGCTCTGTTAATTAACGCCACATCACATTGGGGAGATGGAAAACATGGCTTGTTTTTAAAAAGGTATTTGCCAAGATTATCCGTGACGCTGTGTTTTGACTGCCATGAAGACGGCTGGAAAAGAGCTATTGTCTCACTAACGCAGAACTCAGCCAAACACGTTTCGTTGAGCGAGCAGGACGGTAAATGGCGTAAATGTTCTGCTCACAGAGTTTTTCCACCACTAATTTGCACACATCTTTTTGATTCGATCTCTTACTTTCTTGTTTACTTCTCATTTGGTTTGAGACAGCAGGGTGCGTCAAGGATAAAGGAGTAAACGGGACTTTACAAAGCACTGATTGTGTTTTTCACTTAGAAAACAAACAAACAAATCATTAATATCATAATCACCTGCTTGCGCTATATATATATATATATATATATATATATATATGTTATTTTATTACTTTAAAAAAATAAAATTATAAATGTGTATTCAATTTGGAAGTTTAATTAGAGCATACATTTTTTATACAAATAATGTTACTCAATTAATACTATTAATAATAAAAATAAAAAAAAATCCACCAGAAAAAAAATAGTATTTATATATAAAAAATTATACTCCTACTAAAAATCCTTTTTTTAAATACATAAATACAAAATTTTTAAATAAATAAAAACACCACATTAATATTGAAATCACTTGCTTGTGCTAAAAAAAGTTTTTTTAGAAATTTTAACAAAACAAACTTATTTTACAGTTTCTTTTTAAATTATGTTACTCAATCAATTAAAAAACAACAATACCTGCAAGTGCATTCAATTTTACATTTTATTAAAGCAAGCTTCGCCATTTCTTTTACTCAAATGTCATTCAATGAAAAAACGAATTCCATCAGATGTGTTAAAAATGATTATACATCACATTTTACTTATTAAAAATAATAATACCACCATTTTGTATTTTCAGACTAATAGATATAATCCCTTTTTCCTTATTAGTCCTGCTGTCCTATCCTCAAAAAGAAGCATGAATGCTTTCAGAGGCTAAAGGAATGAAAAAAGCCTCAGTGTTGTGCCACCACATGTCTCACTGTATTGTTTGCATAACAGCTTCTGACAATCAATATGTTGCACATCAAATCTTCTATTGAAGTCTGATTGTTTACGTTGCGGTTTGCGCGGAGCCGCTCTAATTGCTCGATGCTGAAATGAGCATTAGCCTTGAACCTGTGATGTCTCTCTCTCTTTGAACATCGCTCTGTGTGTACGGACAGGTGGAGAAGCACACAAAACACATACAGCAGGGCTCCAGACAAAAGCCAAGGCAGGCCGTTCAAAATAAAGCTAACGCAGGACGACTCAAGATCTGCTCGTACGTTCCTCGTGAAAGAAAAACATGACTGTTGCTGTTGGCAGAGGTGCCTGAAGGCTTCTATCAACAACAGCCAGTTACACGACTAGCAATACACAGATGTAATGGCCAGGTGAAATACTTGATATTTAGCCATTATGAAAATACTGCATGCTTGTGTTAATATTAAGGGTTTATATTAATGGCTGACATGCTTGCACATCTCACAGTAAGCTACATTACCACCATATACTGGATCCAGACTTATTTTATTTCAATTAGCACAGGTTTTATATTTGTTTTGGCACTGACTGGTCATAAAGCCATTTTTGAACAGGAACATAGCAAGTGGCACACGGTGAGAGAAAACATCCCCCGAAAGTACAAAACTCGAAGCATATTTTGGTGAGTTGTTATATCCTGTGTCAGCGAAGTCAGTAAGTTTTAGTCGAATGTGAAAACATTAACTAGCATTTTCGCAAGTCACTAATGTCTCTTTTGCTCACCAGTGCTGGATTTATTCCATCAGAAATACAGTAAAAACAGCAAAATTGTGAAATATTATTACAATTTAAAATAGCTGCTTTGTTTTCGAATATATTGTAAGATGTAATATCTTCCTGTGATCACACCTGGATTTTCAGCATCATTACTCCAGTCCTCAGCATTCTGATTTGCTGCTCATGTTGAAAACAGTGGTGCTTTAGTTTGATACATTTAAAGAATAGAGAGTTCTAAAGATTTATTTGAAACTGAAATATTTTGTGAATGCATAAAATATTTATTTAATTTTTAAAAACAACAGTAGAGTATGAACGCAAACACACGGGCCGTTGTGCGTGGACCCCAGTTATGTCAGCACTACAAGACAGAAGCAGTCCGACCTGCTTCTAAAATCTGTGATTTTTAAGGACCATTGCAACTAATAAGACTCGATCAATACACAGATCATCTTGGTTTTGGAGACACACATGCTGCAAATAGAGGCTTTTTTGTCAGTTCGCCACCAATTACCCTACGGCACCGAGTCTGTCTGGCCCCAGATCACCCCTCAAGCAAATCCACGTTGGCCCTGAAATAAAAGTTTGCTTGTTGGAGTCATACGCTCGCATGGTGTCTGATTGTTGCAGTCAGCCCATCGATTTCTAAAGCTCTAGTAGCATGTGTGCCCCTTCTTGGCGTAGCTGACTTCCTGAAGCTCTGAACACACGGACCACACAAGAGACTGGCAGACCTCCAGCGCTGCTTGGCTGCCGTCGGCTTTCTCCATTTCTCTCCCCCCTCTCCGTCTACTTCTGATCTCAGACTGAGCGGGCGTTCGGCCCCGTCCTGTCCTTAAAAAGCTTTCTTCCCCCCTTCGCTAATTTCGCGGGAGCTGCCATGTGAAATAATCCATTGTTTGACTCTTCAGAGGAGTCGGCCCTCCGCGGCACGGCAATTAAAGAAATGAAATCTAGACGGATGTATGTTTCCCTTTCTTCTTCCATGCGTTTTATTCCCCGTGTCGCCGCGGCGTGATTGATGCGCTCTGACGGCTCTGGCTGATATTTGATGTTGAAAGCGTGCTGGTGTTTAACGAGCTCAGGGTGTTTTTGCGGGTCACGCCACTATCAGATGGCAATTTAACATGCAGCCGGAGGTTACACAGGCAATACGGCCACGCTGTGTTTACACGTTCCTATTATTTACCATCATTAGGCATTTCTGCGTGAAAACACAGGGAAAAGTGTCAATTGGAGGACATGAACCAACCTCTTTCTTCACAAGAAATATCCCCGGCAAAGATTACGATTTTTTGTTGTAAATATGCCTGACGATGACTTTTCAGCGGGTAGATTTACTAAATCAGGGGAAAATGTGAGATATTTCTTTTTGGCTCAAAAAAACAAACAAATTAACTTTAATTTTGGGAGGGCAAAACAACAACAATTGGAAGTAATCTCTAAAAATATTTATAGAGCAGCAAATCAGCTAATTAGAATGATTTCTGAAGGATCATGACAAGGACACAATGATGCTGAAAATCAGCTTTGCATCACAGGAATAAATTACAGTTTACCATATATTCAAATACAAATCTGCTATTTTAAATTGTAAAACTACTTTGCTGTTTTTTTTGTATTTTTGATGGAATAAATGCAGCCTCGGTGAGCAGAAGAGATTTTAACATTAAAAGAACCAAATTACAACCCAAATCCAAACACCTTAGCAACTGCATAACACAGCCTTGGCAACCATCCACAACATTCCAGCATTGTGCCAGGAGGTTTTGTAGAGACTACTTCCCCCCCAATCATCCAAAGTTTTATTCCTCAGCCTTTAAACTAATAATCAAATTTTATTTTTTTGCCGTAACAGGATCTTTATACTTTATTGCAGACGTGTCCATCTGAGTAGCACTGAGAGATGTTTTTGGCACTGATGTAAACGTAAGAGCTCTCTGCATGTCTCATAGGATGAGCATTAGGGATTTTCCTTTCGTTCATGCTGAATCATTCGCATCCCCCTTTTTTCATTCTGGAAATTTAGTCTTGGACTTCAAATCTAAGAGTCATTTGCTTCCATCCTCTCAAGCAGCGCTCAGAACATGTTCATAAGACGCACATGACAGTGCTAAACACGATATCCAATGCTATTGGGAGAAAAGCATCTGCTAAATGCCATAATTGTACAGAAATAGTAGGGTTACCAAACATATCTGTACGTTTCCCATCCAGAGTTTCAGAACTGCTGAAGTCTGCTATCAAAAAATCACATTAGGAATTTTTCAAAAAATGATCTCTCTTAAAAAAGCAAGCCCTACAGTATACTCTCCAGCAGTGCTCATCATTCAGAAATCTTAAAAGAGTATATATTTTTTTTATTATTTGACAACTGTTTTCTCAATTTGTCTGCTTTTCCATAGAAACATCTGCTGATACTGTAATGATCTCCTTCATGTCTCCTGAGCAATTAAAGAGCAATACAAAGAGTTTATAGACTCACAAAGACCTTGACGTTATTGATGTTTTGACGACACCAGATACTGACAGCTACAGGTTAATGTCTGTAAGATTTAAACTTTAAGATTTAAAATGTGTAGGATGTGTTTAAAACTGTAACATTTAAGCAATTCTGATTAAAAAAACTTTAAAGTTTTAAAGCATTAAAGTTTTTACTTTTTTCCGCCTCTATATTCTAGTTTTCATCTCGCATATTGGTTATTGTGAAAATATTTTATTGAATTAATTAATTATTATTATTATTATTTTTTTTTTTGATCTTGCAATTCTAAATCTTTATTTTGTAATTCATTTTTTTTTCAGAGTTTATGTAAGTCAACATCAAACTATAATATATATAATAATATATAACATAATATTCTAAGAAAAAATAAAAATCTTTTTTTCCAAGAATTGTGAAAGAAGTCACATTGTGAGATGCAAAGTTTAGTTCTTTTTTAATCCAATGGCAAACAAGCCATAATTCAACCAATTATATTTGGTGAAAACATTGGCTGATTCCGTTTCACGTCACACACTCGTATTCATCTTACGCGAAATTAAACTGGTTCCCTTTTTCAGCAGCTGCGCTATTGATTGTGCTTCTTTAATAGCTTACAACGAGAGGGAACACTTTCAGGGAATTACTCAGGCTCTCAACGCAAAAAGCGCTCGACGTTCGTCTGTGAATGAGGAGCTGTGTTTGCTCAAGCGAACTCCAGAGCACAATCAGGTTTTGCGAGATTGGAGGTAGCTCTGGCTCGAACCGACTGGAGAGCGGCCAAGCTTTCGCAGGAGTTTCTCTTTTCTTCTGTGTGATATTTACTTTACAGCCATTCAGAGCAACCGACCGGGGCGAGACAGACAAGCACGGGGAAAAAAAGACTCAAAGTCCCCCTTTAACACATATTCTTCTGGAGTATTGACACAACAGTGCTGTTCCAATAAAATCAGGTTCTTTAGGTGGAGATGCTGAGCTACGTATGGACTGGAAAGAGTGCTTCACGTGATGGGGGGGGGGATGTAGGGGCATGGCGTGACTCGTACTCTTTATTGCAGGATAGAGGACTGAGCCTGTCCTCTTTTATGGAAAATGAATGAATAAACATTGGCGGGTCATGCTTTTGTCGTGACTCACAGACATAGTTTCAAGCATGATAGGAATAATAGGGAAATAAAGCAGTTGTGTAATTTGACTGTGAATTCTTTTGGACCCACGCCATGGTGTAAAACAACGGCCTGTACAGGCAGGTAGAAAGTCGATTTACTTCCCCTCCTTTTGTGCGCCAGTCGCTATTGTGAAAACTGAGATCTCTGCCATCAGAGGCCCAGAGATCGCGGATGCATCTGACCCACATACTGATCTTCTCACTTGTTTTGATGTGCTGTTTGGTAAATAACGAGGTTTAATTGTTCGGTTCGACATTAAAGGGACAGTTCGTTCATCGTGTTGTTTTGAAAGATGAATGCACTGTAATATTTATGATAATGGGAAGTATTTTATTTTATACAACCTGTGTGCTATATTTCATGTCTCCTAAAGACAAACTATAGCTGTTTGGGTGGAACAGACTGTAATTTTAATCTTGCCTTTAGCTGTAGATCTCAAATCTCATTACACTTCAATGAGTAATGACTATTTTAATTAATTGTGGTCGGTTTCTCTCAGAAAACGATCCGGTTTCAACCAAGGAGAGGGCGTGTAGATGAAGCCTGGATGTTTTTCATTTGCTGAACTGTCCCTTTAAGAGTGTCATAATTTATTCATTCTAATGTTGTTGTTGAATATTTTGGGGAATCTACAAACTGACTTTTACCATACAGTGAAACTGAGCGAATCTCAACAAAAACACCTTGAAAGTACCAATTGTTATCACTTGTTATGAAGTCATACGATTGCTTTGTGATCAGATTAAAGAGCTCCGAAACCTCACTGACACAAAGCATCACACAAGACTTCAAAAGAGTCAATAAAAGAAGAATAAGTATAAGGGGGGGGGGGGACTTTTTTTTGAGCTTGGCACTGTTCACCTCATCACTTCCATTGACAGGAAAAAGAGAAGCATGTACATTTTTGCAATAACCGAAAAAAGAACAAACAGGTGTGAAACAAGAAGGAGAGTAAATTCAAACACAAACGACTCTTCTTTCGAAGGTTATTCAACATAATGTCATCAGGATATTTTGGGAACTCCACAAACTGCTCTGATGCAACAACAACATAAAAATACTCCACGTGATTGTTTTGCAAGTGATCTGAGACAATACAATAGATTTTGGCCTGAAACTGAAGTTGTTTTTACATTGTTTTGAGTGCTACTTTCCCATTCACTTGCAATGTATAGAAAGAACACGCTAGAACATTTTGCATAACACCTCACAGAGGGAAATATGCCCAAAAATTACAGTTCTGTCATAATTTACTCACACTAACGTTGTTTTAAGAAATTCCGGGAATCTAGAAACTGATCTTTACCATATGAGAGGAAACACTGTAACAAAAAACATAATGAATTACTTTTACAGTGGTTTTCGGTGTATAGAAAGAGCAGATTGAACATTTTGCATAACATTTACAGTATTTAGTTTCCCATAACAAAGGAAAAAACAACACAAGTGTGTGTAAGTGATGCCAAAATCTTTCAAATTAGTAACATTTGCAGAAGAAATGACAGTTCTGTCAGTTTATTCATTGCAATGTCATTTGAAGAAATTTTGACAATCTGCAAAAAGTGCCATGAAAATAGTCCACGTGACTTTTGTGCTTTATTTGCAAGTGTTCTGAGACCGTGCAATAGATCTGTCCAACATTGAAGGTGTTATAAATCATTATGGCTCATTTGCATTCAATACAAAAAAACAATCATATGGCTTATGATAAAAAAATTGCATTTTTTCTTTCCTATTCACTATAGAAAGTGCAGCTTGAACATTTTGCGTAATATCTCTTTTTGAGTTTCTCAGCAGAAAGATAAAGCATACAGGTTTGCAACACGAGGGTGTGTAAATGATGCCAGAATGTTCGTTTCTGAGTGAACTATCCCTTTAAAGTGGGTCAGAATCGGGCAGTAGGTGTATTAACTGCAATTTCTGTCATATATTGTTCGGTAGGACACAGACAGAAACTGGAAGACCCCCCTAAACCGCCGCTGTTCTCCGAGCGCCTGAGCGAGTTAGAGCGTTTACGACAGACCACCATGAGAGTTGCCGTGCAAACCCAGAGTCCCCGGCCGTCTCTCAACGCCACGCCGAACTCCTTCAATCCGCAGGGGCAAACTCAGATCTCAGGTAAACCGGCCCTTCAACGCAACTACTTCAGCCTGTCTGGCTGTCAGCCATGACCTTTAGTGGAGGATGGTTTATGTACTGTACAAACAGCAGCATTTGGAGAACAGGTAGGTTTATTTAAGAGGCCCAATCTGCTGAAGATAAACCTGCGAAGATAAAAGCCAGTGGGCGAGAAATAGAAAAACCTCGATCAGATTTAAACAGGAGATACTGATAGACGTGCCAAAACTGCCAGCCACAAATCCTTTTGTCTGCTTTTACGGGAATGAGGCATTATCTTTGTTTGGAATTGGCTGCTTACATCACCTTAAAGGGACAGTTCACCCGAAAATGAAAACTTGTTTGTTTACTCACCCTCATTTCAATCCATACCTGAGTTTCTTTATGCAATGCGACACAAAATATGCTTTTTTTATTAATTTTTCGCTTCATCTTCACTTACTCTACAATCTCAGAAATAAAGGTAAAAAAAGCGGTTTCCAAAAGGTGCACTTTTGAACCTATTAGGTTAAAATATATACACTTTAACTACTAATACAAGCCTTTAAGGTACCAAAATGGACCTTTTAGGTACAAACATGCCCCTTTTAAAAAGGCACTGCACCAGTGACTGCTTTTCTACCTTTATTTCTGAGAGTGTATTCGAGGCTTCAGAAACCATACGATAGTTAAAGTGAGGAACAGACCCAAATATCGTCAAATCTCATTCAAAATGGCGAACCGTTCTGGCAAAGACAGATGAAGATTCCTCCTTGTTTTTGTTCCACGGAAAAAATAACAGCTTACGGGTTTGGAACGACATGAGAGTGAGTAAATAATGACAGATTTTCATTTCTGGGTGAGCTATTGCTTTAATTCCATTACATTTGTCCAAATATTTTCATTAGTTCCTGCTTCACTTTTGGCATATTGGAGCGTGGGCTTTTTTTTAAGGCTCATATGTGCTCAGTTTTAAGTTTGCATAATGTTTGCCATGCTCTTGGAGCATCTCCAGTTCCTCTCCTGTCAGAGCGGACGCTGTGTTTACTAGAATACTGTAGAAAGCAAACAGGAAACCGTTCTTGGCTCTAAATGTGATTAAGCTATTTACATACCATGGCCTTTTATACTAGTCTGCTTTGTCTCGGTCTCCATATTGTTATAAGAAGAAAGGTCACCCACTTTGTGTGCGAGTCTTTAAATGTGGCTCACGAGGAAAGACCCTTCTGAGGGTGAATCTCAAAAACAATTTTTATAAATCTAAAAATGATGTTGTGTATAAACACTAGTCTATTTCAGGATCCTTGTGGGTCTCAGTTTTATTTTATTTTTTATGAGAATTAAACAAGATCTCAGATATCATAACGCAAAACATCCTAATGGTGTTAAAAAAGAGAATTAATTTGCTTTTATATTTGGCAAAACATAACTAGCCTCTCACTGTAATGCATCCTTTTTATCTTAGTGCTGTCAAACGATTGATTTAATCCATAATAAAAGTGTTTTTGTTTACATAATATTTGCGTACATTTAATACAACAATACAAACACATCCATGTATATATCTAAGAACAATTTGATGTTTACATATTAAATATGAATAATATAAAATGTATAAAAGTACATATTTCCAAAGTGTATGTGCTTATTTATATATAAATCATTAATCTACACAGTACCCATACATATATATAATGTAAACAAAAACTTTTTGGGTATGTAATTAATCATTTGACAGCTATATATATATATATATATATATATATGTCAAAGATATCTTAATGCAAAACATCTTAAGGTTATAAAAATAACAAATATTTTCTTTTCATTTGCAAAAAATCAAATTCTGCAAAACACAACTTTTCTCATTTGCTTTTACAGTGAAACATAACCCAACATGTTCCTGACAGCTTTCACGAGATTGATCACTTTTGTGTGGTGGTGTGTGATAGCGTTCATTTTTGAGGTCGCTGTCGTAAACATAACGGAGCTATAAAAGCCCTGCTGTGGTCCTGAGAGAAGAGGCTACAATCACACCCAAACACATCTTTGAGGATGCTGTTGTGCAGATGTTGACTGGGGTCGTTTTATTTATCATCCCCTCAGATCCACGGCAGGCGCAGTCCTCTCCGCCCTGGTCCTACGAGCAGCCCTACACTCCTTACCTGAGCCAAATGACGTCTCCCTCCATCCACTCCACCACCCCGCTGTCCTCCACCCGCGCCACAGGCCTGCCCTCCATCAGCGACGTGCCAAGACGCCTCTCAGGTGAACCAACACCTCACAGAAACACAAACCACTGATAGGAGCTCTATTATCACAAATGCTACAGCAATGAGACTAAGATGATGTCTCAGATTTGCCTCTTAACAAGTTCTCTCAAGATCAAAGATAATAATTTATTCTTGTGATGCTGAAAGCTGAAATTTCATCATTGCTCCAGTATTCAGGGTCACATGATCCATCAAAAATGGTTATTAAAAATGGCTCTTATCATTACTAATGCTGAAAACAGCTTATTATATTTTGTTCACGATTATTTGATAACATCAATAACAATCCTAATCCTTTAATCCTATACCAAACTTATTCGTCTTTACTGTATTCTCGATCAAATAAATGCAGTCTCTTTTAAAAAATAAAATACAATTTTTATTTAAATTTCCTATATTTTCTTTTTTGTAATGTTATGATTTTCCAGACTTTCCAAGCTGATATCAACACTTTTCAGTCTGGTCAGCAACCATCTGTCATACAGACTGATTTTAATTACCCAATCAATTACAGATCAACAAAATCAAGCCCCACCCTACTGTTTATGCATTGAACATCTCGTTTTCTTCTGACAGATGTGGGATTACAGAAGTAAAGTGACTTTTTTCCACTCACAAGGAGCTATAAAAGAGCCACCTCTGAGCAATAAAATTCTCCTCTGACCCATATCGCTCTCTCTGCCAACCACTCATTTCAGAAATGTGGGAAATGGAGTGTCTCAACGTGTCAGTATTTACTTTCTTAGCTGATCGTGTTAGCCGTGAACATTTGTCCAAACACTCATTCGCTTCTTTCCCCGCTGAAGTCGAATCAAAGCATTTTTCCAGCGTTAACTTTCTGCTTTGTAAGCGTTTGTTATGTCTTCCAAGCAATAGCACCTTTAAAAATAGAGAGCATTTGAAAGAATATCTCCCCTAACCCCCGTCCTCCCTGA
>JAUYWG010000053.1:1171587-1189951 GCA_034779775.1 Enteromius afrohamiltoni
GAAGGAAGAGACTTCAGTTTGCTTGAAGTAAAGGCAAGAAAAGGGTCAAATAACCTGATAAAAGTTAGAAAAGGAAAAGGAGTTTTAGTTTGTCTGAAGTAAAGGAAAGAAAAAGGCAAATTATCAGGAAAGGAAAAAAGTTTTAGTTAAATGGGAAAAGGAAAGACGAGGAGAATTTTTTTGGTTTGTTTGTAGAAATTGGACCAGAAAATGGAAAGAGAAAGAGAAAGAGAAAAAATGGCTTCGTCAAAAAGTAACGTAATGGCAAAGGAAATAGGAAATAGTACGTAGAAATCAGAGAAATTAAAAGAGTCTATAGATTTGGAGCAAAAAGGTAAGGAAAGTGGAAAGGAAAAGAGTTTGGGTTTGTGTGAACGGGAAAAAAAAGGGAATGGGAAAGGAAAAGGGAGTGGAGACTTTACGTAAAATAACTGAAATGGGAACGGTTCTGAAAGGGAATAGAAAGGGTTTTTTTTGTGAAAGAAAGAAAAGGTAAAGAGAGGGGAAAAGAAAAGAGAAAAGGAGGAGAGGCGTTTGGGACTGTTTGTTTATAGCCTTTAATTTAGCAGGCGGCTGCATTTGAAAAGCAGATCATGATGAATGCAGAGTGCAAAAATAGACAGATGTGGAGATGATAAGACGTTCCTCTGGGATCCTCTCTCCTGGGGTTCTGGGAGTCACAGCCCATTAGTGGTTTATAATTTAAAAACATCTTGTGGTTCTAAGAGAGAAGATCGGCCCTTCTCTTTGGCTAATCGCAGACATGCCACCACATCTGAGACTGCTCATTATGCATCCTGTGGAAACTGTTTTTTCCTCTAAGCGTTTCCATGTGCGCTCCCAGTTTATTCCGACATTTCTCTTTGATATTCATATAAATGCAAGGATGCGTGTGTTTGTGCATGAAAGCGTGAACGCACAGAAAACGTTCGCACACAAACCCCCAGACAACCTTCCGCAAACGCCGCTCAAAAAACCAACAGCCAGAAGCGAGATCTTTCTGTAGCACGTCAGCGCCTTTTGACAGTTCATTTGCATATTGATCTTTCACGGCCCGGTGACATTTTTGCGGCATTAGTCTTCATCTTGACCTTGGATGAACCCAAGTATTGAGTAATTCAGGTTGCAAATAAACATTTAATTCAAGTTTATGTTTTGCTAGAGTAATTAAACCGCTGACATGCGAGATGAGCCAGTTTCTGTTGTCGGTCGGTTAATATTTACTGCAGTTTCCTTGATTAAAATTCTGAGCTAGTAAAGAGAATCTGTTCATGTGGAGTCAGAACAGGCGCTTCTGGATCACTGCGCAACAATATGAAGTGTTTTCTTGCACTTTGAAGTGTCGCTTTCATTTCTTCTTTCAAACACTGACTCGTATAATAACAAAGACAAAACTGTTTTCATTCTAATCAAATTGTTTGGAAGAGCCTCTTCATATTTACTTCTATTATTTTTCACTATTTGGAAGAGAAATGCCAATAAAGTTCTTCTCTTTTCGGGTTATAAAGTCTTGTTTTGACATGCTAGTTAGTTTAAGCTGTATGCAAATTAAGTTTGACAGCGCCCTCTTCTGTCTGATTTAACAAAGTTCCTTTATTAATTAATGTGGCTGAAGCTACTTTAAAACTCAAGCTACTTATAATTTAAATTAGTCACAGTCAAAAGTCATTATTTTTATATGCAGAGCATGCATCTAGGACAAACGCAGGGTGTCACAGGAGAGCTAATAAATAAAACAGTCAAAATTTCTTTTGAAATTAATTCCAATTTTATTTTGTTTTTTGTAGCCAAATATATATATATATATATATATATATATACAATTATTTTCCTGTGATTTACTAAATTTACCAAAAAAAAAAAAAGTCAGTGTAATCTTGTCAGGCATATTTAAAAAAAAAATCAATTTATAACACATAAAAAAAAAATCAAATACTAATTAGTTGTAATTTTTAATTTTTTACATTTGACACTATTTTAGGTTTTGCCCATTTGTCAGTAAAATATTTCTACTAATTTAAAATGTAATATGCTAGTATATATTCTTTTAAATATTTTAATATGTACAAGTCAGAATAAGCATGCTGATGGAATTTACATAAATATTGTGTTCCACTGAATGACAATGTAACATTATTTCAACCAACAAAAATGTATATTTTATTCTCCAAATCCAAAGACATATTTGAAAACCTTAAAAGTTGATACTTTTAATGTGCTTTCTATGGACATAAAATCACTTTTGTGACTTTTTCTTAATGTCTTTGCCCCATGCACAAAATGCTATTTTCAGTGTAGTGCACACTCTCAGAAATACCTTTTCAAAAGGTACATGTTTGTACCTAAAGGATCCGTTTGGTACCGTAAAGGTACATATTAGTACTTAAAGTGAGCATATTTAAATCTAAAAGGTACAAAAATTTACTTTTTGAAAAGGTACCGCCCCAGTGACAGCTTTTGTACCTTTATTTCTGAGAGTGCACCCAGATGTTTTCGACCCCACACGTTAAAAATATTATCTTGAATTAAATATCACTTTCTCTCCACCAGGTACGTCGGATCTCAGTCCATTCTCAGCTGACCCACGGCAGTTTGAACGTCAATTTCCTGGTCTGTCCTCCCTCACAGATTCCCGCTTCCCCAGTCCCAGAATGCACTATCCCGCGACCTTCACGTACACCCCTACGCCGGTCACCTCGGGCATGTCTCTGGGCATGTCCACCACCACCCACTACCACACCTACCTGCCTCCACCGTACCCCGGATCCACCCAGAACCAAAGCGGGCCCTTCCAGACCAGCAGCACGCCGTACCTCTACTACGGCGCCTCGTCCGGGTCCTACCAGTTCTCCATGGTGCCAGGCGGAGATCGATCCCCCTCCAGGATGCTGCCGCCTTGCACTAGCGCATCCACCGGCAGCACCCTCATCAACCCTAACCTGCCCAATCAGACGGATGGAGGCGAAGCGGACGGAAGCCACAGCAGCTCACCAACTGTTCTCAACTCCAGCGGCAGGATGGACGAGTCTGTCTGGAGACCCTATTGAGACGGTCTGGTCGAACGAGACCTCAACACAGCACTGTTAGCCTTAAAGACAAAGAGCGAGAGATAATTGCATGAAAGAATCATCAGATCTGAAGCACAAACTCATAGGTACTCATTGGTACAATATTGAATGGTTGCAGTGTATTTCTACAACTACACTGATGTTTTTAATTCTATAAATAAAACAGATGGTCCTTACAGGGAATTAATTTACGGACATTATGGTGCAATCATATTAGCAATGTTTAAAGTGCTCCTATTATGGGTTACGAGAGGTTCATATTTTGGTTTTGGGAGTCCCAAACAACAGCTTCACATGCATGCAAGGTCAAAAAACACTTTAATTTTCTTATCATTTACATTCATTTTTACCTTATTTATTCATCGACTCCCAAACGATTCATTCAACGATTCATTTGGCCAAACCCCATTACCTTGGTCTGAAAATGTGCCCCTTTAAAGTGCCCCTATTATATTTCATTTTTTGAATTAGCTTTTACGCAGTGTGTGAATGAAAACATCCTGCAAAGTTTGAAAGTGCACCGTGTATAAAGTTACTGTCTCTCAGAGAAAGAGTTGACTCTGAATCACTGAAAAGAGACTTTAAAAACAAGTCCCAAGCTATTTCATGTTGACGTCAACATCAGCATATTGTTGGTGTTTTTGCATTGGTCTGAATGAAAATGTAAATTCATTCTTCACCACTAGGTGCCGCTTTTAAAGCTTTAAAAGCTCACAAACACTGCTTTAAATGAAATCAATGGAGAGGTTTGGAAAAAACGAATCACTGAATGAATCATTTAATTACTGAACAAATAAGGTAAAAATAAATGCATGTAATAAAATTAAAGTGTTATTTTGACCTTACATGGATGTCAACCTGTTGTTTGGAACTCCCAAAACCAAAATATAAACTTTTATAAACCATAATAGGGGCACTTATTAAATATGAACGCACCTTTGGTCTAATTCATCTGACATTCCACTTTATCAGTGACATAACATATAATGCAAGTCACTGAATTTAAAGGAATAGTTCAACCAAAAATGAAAAATGTTGCTCCAAACAAACGACTTTATTCCTTCTGCAAAACAGAAAAGGAGATGTTTAGCTCAATGCTGATGCTGCACAATACTGTCACGGTCATGCTCAGAAATCCTGGCGTCTTTTAAACTTCAAAAAGCACCAACAAAGTGGACCGTATGACTTCTGAGCTCATTCAATTGCTTTGTGCAAAGAACAGACCTATGTTTAAGAGTAAACAATGCCAGAACATATTTTTAGATGAACTATTCCTTTTTCTGTCCTCGAGTAAACTTTCATTGCAATAGGAATGCATCCACACTATTGGCGTAGAATATTTTTTATACTAACTCGGTATAATTTAGCATTTCTTAACACTGAAAGCAGTTTTTTTTTTTTTTTTATTTATGCGTGCTAGAAGTCAGCTATTTGAAACAGTACTGGCTAATTCCCTCTGATTATTTTAATTTATGTATGAAATGGTAGCAAACGGTACTGATCCGAGAAGCAATATAAGCCATATAAACTTTAAATTATGCAATGTGTTTAGAGGGACAAAATTTAAGACGTTTTGAATATTATTTTGGGAACATCTATTAATAACTTAATGAAATATTTACTCGTTTTGTAATTTAAATGTTTTGTTATTGTTATTATTATTATTGTTATTGTAAAGCAACCAAAAAGAAAATCCAATGATTTGTAAGCAATGAAGGAAGGACATTTCATTGTAAGACTATATCCACAATGAAACATTTTTCTCAGAATAACTTCTCAGTCAGAAATGTCACACATTAAGCATTAAGACAGCCAGAAATGGACTGAGTACATCTGAGGAAGCAACATCTTTAACAAAAACAATCAACAAATGTACAAAGACATGTTATGAGAGTTGACATGCTACACTCCAATGTTTATCTAGTTAATTTATTTTAGATGTATTTTTTATTTAATGTTTTTCGGTGACTACAAGAACGACCAAACTCTTGCAGCAGTGGCCTAAACCTTTGCCTCTTCGGATACAGACATGATCAAATCTTGCGCATGCACTTGCAATAAACAACAACCAGTGTCCATCTCTCGTGCAGATATAAAACCAATACAATCGCCAGCCTTCTGTTTTATAACTGGATGGTTAACTGCACTTTGTAGGTTAGTTAAACACTATGCAAACTGTACTACAACAATCAAACTCAGAAATGTCTCTTTGCTGTGTGCTAATGTTCTTGTGGTACAATATAATCAAGTACTTGCATGTTAGATCTTTGGGCTGCAAGACATTTTACTGAACGGACAATCAAATTAAGTAGCCTAAATTACACAACGGAAAAGTTCATCATCTCCATTTCTAGAATTTATTTATTGGTCAGCAATCCACATTGAGTTGGGACGATACCAATTTTGAAACAATTATATTTGTAATAATGCGATTTTCTTTACACTTTGTAGTTGGCATCTTTGAAGAATAATGTGTATGTTTTTGGATTCGACAACAAGTGGTACTTGATAGAATGTTTGTCCAAATGTAAGTTAATAGGCTGCTGGCAGCGCCCTTCTGAAACAAATGTCACTTGTCTTTTTATTTCTATTTTTGTTTAGAACAAAGCACTTCTTTTAAAGGGAAATGAAGCCTAAATGGCAAAAACAAAAACACAAATGAATGTCCGGGTTATATTTTACTCAAGAAGTCACATTTAGCATGAAGAAAATTCATTATTAATTAATAATTTTTTTTTTTTTTTTATTATTATTAATTTTTTCTCCAATATAGACGAAGTACTTAAAAGTGAAAGATTTGATTCAAAATTAGAGAGAAACAATAATGATAATATTTTATTTTGGTCACAATAACCAACTAAATTTAGTTTACTGGCATATAAATGCTTTTTAATAAAAATAAATATGCATTTTATTTAAATAGAAAATTCGGAACAAATACCAAACACGGTCCTACGCTTCATGCAAAATATAATATCATGTTTAATTTTGTGTGATGAAATATAACCTGAACAACCTCAGTTTGGAGAAAATCACCCAAAATGAACAGCATCTCTATTTGAAATCAAAGGAAATAAACTCATTTGAGCTTAAAACAAGCCTGTATGCGTGTACCGCCCTGCTCATTTCTTCTGTACAGTATTAAACTGCATTTCTTTGAGTCCGGTAACAATAACTACACGTACACTGCTGTTCTTAACTGCCCCACTATTTCTTTTACCGTGGTGTCTTCTGGTAGTGAGGAGAGCGTTTATGTTTACAGAATGTTTACAAAAAGCTGCAAGCAGGTAACTGCAAATGTAAAGAACCTCTGCACTGTTAACTTTGTATGAATCCGTGTTTAATTGCTTCAATATGCCTGACAACACAAGAACAACATTGGTCTGTCTTAATCCAACGTGTCACAGGGCCAAATATTTATATGCTTCTGGGCTATAGACTATGTTTTTCTTTGACCCTTTTATATGTAGTACCCTTGCAAGAGTCGGTTTTAGCAGAGATTCCTTCCGTGAGACTATTTATCTTTATTCTATACATTAATAAAAAGCATTGAGATTTCATTTACATACAGAGAGTTTTGGGCCTCTCCTTATTAGCGAATTTCATTTACATTGCAAGTATGCAAGGTCAAATTAACACATGAAGAAAACCAAATGCTTCCGAGACATCTCTTGCGCTCCACTGTCGTTTCTATACTGTTAACTAAAGTGTTTCGTATTGAAACCCTGCAAGTCCTGCTATTTTGATTGAACGCAATCATTGGTTTGTAAACAACGGGAGAACGCATTATCTCATTTGTGTCGAGCATTACTTCCTTGCACATACATACTGTACAGATGTTTCAGTTTCGACAATCTTGCGTCCTGTTTCATCCATAAAGTTTGTGAAACTTTAACCTGTTTGTATGGGACTAACAATCCAGTAAAAAAAATTGTGAGATTTTTGAGCATTTCTGATGATTGTATCATTTGTCTTTGAGAATAAAAATGGCTTTTTGTTATAACTCACCGTTTTCTTTTTTTTCCCCCATTTCATTCATTGGGAAAATATAATGACTACCTTGACCACATCAGTCGGATAAATGTGCAATCTTGTAATGCATGCCTTAAAGGGATAGTGAAAATGCGTTGTTTATCTGCTTACTGTACTCCCAGGACATCCAAGATGTAGGTGACTCAAGATTTTTTGCATGAAGATTTTTAACTCAAATAGTTGCAGTCTATCAGTCATATAATGCCAGTCAATGGGCAAACAATCTTTGAGAGAAAAACAAAACAAAGCACGCACAGACAAAATCCTAATTAAACCCATGCGGCTTGTGGCGATACACTGACATCATAAGACATGAAATGATTGGTTTGTGCAAGAAAATAAACAGTATTTATACATCATAAAGGTACAAAAGCTGTCACTGTGCTGGTACCTTTTCAAAAGACACACTTTTGTACCTATTAGGTTCAAATATGTACACATTTAAGTACTAACATGTACCTTTAAGGTACCAAAAGGACCCTTTATGTACAAACATATACTTGTACCGCCCCAGTGACAGCTTCTGTACCTTTATTTCTGAGAGTGTATCATTTTTTACCATTGTGATACACCACAATGCCAGACTCACTCATTCAAATTTGCATATTCGGGTGAACCATCCCTTTATGGAAGGAACAGATTCAAATTAGCTTTCAATGATTTTGTGAAAACAAAATATGAATTAGTCTTTTTCTAATTGCACTATGCAACAAATATTAAACAAGCACATACAGTATATAACTGGAAATTTACTTTCAACCCCTTTTCAAAACTAAAAAGTCATGCAGTCGTGATTGACTTCATTAAAAACACCTCAAGAGCAGGTGCTTCCTACAAAATGTGAACTCGTGTTGGGAGCACCAAGGGGAGCAAGAAAAACTACTTCACTGCTGTTTCACTGAGCTCGACTTAAATAACAACCTCAGGCGCTGCTGCTTTGACAGTCTGTATTATATATATGGCTGCACTGGAAAACTCCCATGACCAACAAAGAGAACTAATCGTCAAGGAAGTACTTCATTAAAGGTCTGTATCTGAGTCACGGTTACTAAAACACGTCCGCAATCTGTTACATTAAAAATGTCTTTTAAAAATGCTGTTAAGCAGCTAATAAATAAGCTGAACTGAGCTGAACTCAACTCAACTGAGCTCAACCTTACTGAACTGAAGACAGCTTGAACTGAACTGAGCTTAGCTGAATTGCAATGAATGGAATCAAACTGAAATGATCTTAAATTAAATAGAATGTAAAGACAAACAGAAAAAAATCCACTACTGGATACTATTGTATCCACTACTGATTAGATTGAAATGAAACTGAACAGAATCTAAATGAGACATGTAACATTAGAAACATAGAAATTACATTTGAACTGAATTGACACCAAACTGAATTTAACTGAACTGTGACGAATCAGTAGTTTAATGAACTGAGACGACACTGAAATTTAACTGAACGTAGATGAACAGAACTGAACTGAAACATGCAATTTAGTAGTTTAATTAACTGAATTGACACTAAAGTTGAACTAAGCTAAAAAGAAATGAACAGATTTAAAATGCAAATCTGAACAGGAAAAAAAAATGAACAGAGCTAAACTGACTGCAAATGAAAGCTAGAAATGATGTCTGCTGAACTTGATAAACCTGAACCAACAATCTTGGACTGAGTTCAACAAAGGAAATACCAAAATGAATTTAACTAAACTGAACTAAGCCAACATGAAGTAAACAGTACTGAAATTAACTAAACCGAACAACGTCGTCAGTAGTTTAAATGAACTGAATTGACTCTAAAATTGATCTCAACTTTGCTGAACTGAAGTGAATTCATCCGAGCAGAAGCAAATTGAACTTAACATAGCTGAACAGACTGCACACGAAAACACGGAACATCTGTAGATTTGACTGGAGAAATTAGATTTGCCAGCAGCTCTGTTAAACTAAATTGATCTAAACTGAACTAAACTGAACAGAGTCAGTCGGACTCCTGAGGGTTTTATGAGTTTGCGCTTCTTAATCTTTCCAAAGAATGAAAGATATAGCTGGTCTGCATTTTACATTACACTTCCCCGTCATACAGGCTGAAAATAAATAGGGCTTGCTGAACAGCTCTGATGAAAATCTGAGATAGAGAGCTTTACGGCCCTGGTTTACATTGTGCAACGGTACTTCAACTTGGTCGATTCAGTTTGCTGAATGGGCCTTATCTGTGCATATCTTGCCAGAATATGTAGGCCCAAATCTCCATGAGATTTTATATGATTTCCTGTCACTTTTCCTGCCTCTATTCTGAATTTCCACCAGAGACTTTCATAACACACACTTCAAGACAGACAAATGCTCCATTATGCAGCCGCGTGATGATTAATGCCCGTTAATGTGTCAGATGAAACGGATCGGTTAATGCTGTGAGCTGTTCAAACACATTGCCAACTGTTTGTCTAAACCTGCACTGAGGGTCTTTAAACGGCCCTATCAATGAACGCAAACATCCATAAGTTCTGCTTGGATCAATGTTTGGTTTGGATCACCTCAGCCAGGAAACGACTCAATGGGCTTATTTAGCGCTACTTAGAGCGAGTTCGACACTATTACATTGTTTTAAGACAAAACACGTGTGTTTCCTTTTGAAAATGAACATTGTGTTCAATGTGCTGTCATCTTTATCAGGGCTAATTGATAAAAGCTCTCAGATTCTGTTTTCATTCGTGGGTCGGCACGTTGCCTGACGGTCTTAAGTCTTAAGAAAATAAACAAGTACGACGAGAGAGAGCAAGAACCAATGATGGTCTTTCCGTATCAAAGAAAAGTGGGGTTGATAGTGCAAAAGCCAAACACTGAGACCATCTAAGAATTAGGAACATCATCTCTGCCCTTTTTAAGACAAAACGCAGAGCGGCTACTGATAAATGGATCTTGTGGTTTCTTTTTGCCATGCTCAAAAAATCGGATGACTGCTAAAATGGGTAATTGTAATCCACACATATATAAATATATATTAGTGCTGTCAAATGATTAATCAGGAGTAATCACATGCATAACATACGTTTTTGTTTACACAATGTACATATGAGTATGTACACATAATATATAATTATTGTTTTTATTAATTAATGAATATAATTATTGTGTATATATAAAGACACACATACAGTATATTTTTTTATATTTACATGCATACACATTAACATATTTATATTCTTATATTTTATATCAATACATAAATATATTTAATTTATAAATGTAACATTTTTATTAAATATATACAAGCATGTGTTTGTTTTTATATATATATATATATATAAAATAATATATAGTATACACAGTATACAAAAATAAATTAAAACAAAAACTTTTAACACAAAAATATGTTAAATAAATGCTCAAAAAAAAAAACATAATATATATATATATATATATATATATATATATAATTAAATATAAATAAATATATAAATATAATTAAATTAAAGTTTAATTGTACTTAAAAAATAATAATAAATATTTTTTTTTTCTTGATTATTGTACTTTTGTCTGTTGTTGTACAGTATGCCAGATTAAATAAATGTCAGTTTGTGGTAAATAAATAAATATGTGTTTTACTTTCAGTGCATTAGGTAGGCAGCAAAGGTAGGTAACAAAATGATTTAAATGTTTATGAGATATAAATTAAATCTCTAATTGCTAGGAAGTTTTCCTCAATTTCATTTAATTGAACATTTTTCTTTTTTTTGAGTGCAAGAACCGAACAGAAGTCTTTTCTCTGAACACCTCAGTGTCTTTCTTTGAGGAAGACTGATTTACGCATCATTTCCTATCGTTCTCTCCGAGTGAAATAGGAGGCTTCTGGTTTCACAGCGTGTTGTGAGGGTCAGTCATTTCTCATACAGTTAAGCCCCTGGTTGCTCCAAATCATTTCACAAGCAATCAAATCTGCATAGTGCTGTCCCAGTTTGGCTGGAGGTGTGCCAAGGACAATGCCCCGACGTCTTTAACAGGGTGAAACCTGCGGGACATCTGAAAATAGAGACCCTTAGTGTCCCACGGCTGTCTGAAGGTTGCAGACGGGCTTGTCGGGCCTGATGATTTATGCTGGCAGCGCTCGTGAAGTATTTGCTGCCGCTGGGAGGTTTCCGTACAAATGAAGTGTGAAGCTCATGGGAGCACGGAGGCAGCGGGGCGCAATCCTTAAACACCTCCAGCGCGCCGGCAGTAAACGGGACACTTTGCAAGAGGGGGGTAGAAGCAATGCATAGAGGTGTTATCTAAAGCTGATCGCACCTGTAAGCTCACGATCCATCCTCTGCTGCAAAAACTTGACCGTGAAGTTGCCAAGTAGGACGTGTTCCTGGATCAGCGTCATTTGTCCTTGATCAACATTCCTGTCAAACAAAAACTATATATAACCCATA
Organism: Enteromius afrohamiltoni; assembly: GCA_034779775.1. Classification (NCBI taxonomy): domain Eukaryota; kingdom Metazoa; phylum Chordata; class Actinopteri; order Cypriniformes; family Cyprinidae; genus Enteromius; species Enteromius afrohamiltoni. The sequence goes on from JAUYWG010000053.1 coordinate 1,183,103, forward strand.
TAACTCAAAGCCATTTTATCAGAGAAGAAAAATGAAAAGATACATGATGGAGTGCAATAATAAGCAATATTTAGAGATGCTTCCAGTCAAAGGTTCGGAATAATGTTTTTGAAAGAAGTCTCTTTTGCTCACCAAGGCTGCATTTATTTGACTGAAATTACAGTAAAAACAGCAATATTGTTGGTATCATTATTACAATTTAAAATAACTGGTTTCTATTTTAATATTTTAGAATATATAAAGTTTAAAAGTAGTTTTTTTTAAACAGCTTAATATTTATTTGGAATGTTTTGACATAAATTTTTCAGGATTCTTTGATTAATATAAAATATGAAATTCTAAAGAACAGAATGTATTTGTTTACTGTCACTTTTGATCAATTTAATTCATCCTTGTTAAATAAAACTACTAATTTCTTTTATAATTTCTTCTTACTTTCACAAAAAAAAAAATATATATATATATATATATATATATATAAATATTGAATGTCCAAAAACTGTCACATGCACTGTACTTGTTTTTGTTTTGCTTGTCTCAGATTTTAAAGTTACAGGAATATATACAAAATACAACTATGAAAACCAAACAAAAAGAAAGATACAATAATTAAAATGACACAAAACGTTTTACATTAACATGGCCAAAATTCTGACACATTTTCTGCTAAAATCTTAAGTTCATCAGTTCATTAACTTCATCAGCTCTTGTTTTAAAAGAAGTCTTTTGGATATTTTAAATGTACATATTAATGCCTTTTGGTACTTATTTGTACATTTAAAATATAGAGGACCTGCCTCAGTGACAGTTTCTGTCAGTCTTGTTTCTTAAGGTGATTTATATATGCAGGAATTTAAAATCCAGAGTATGTGCAAAACTGTCTGTAAGACCTCAAATGCATCATCACCTCACTGCCAGTCTTGTTTCAAGGTCATGTCTGTGCCGAACCCTGGGCAAATTTTAAGAAACACTGCCCTCCTGTGGGTGTTTCCAACTCCATGCAAAGACTTCATTAAACCCAAGCTGGTGCTGCAACAAAAACACAAAATAAACATTAATGAATACAAATTTAAACTCTTCTTAGCATCAGTTTCACAGCATGTTGCAACATTACAATTATGAGCTACTTGTGCACAACAGTATGGAAGCTCAAAAAAACACAATACTGATATACAACAAGGATGTCTTCCTTGTTGGCCAGACTGCGGTAAATATATTTTGATGGAAACTACGGATACACCGTGGTAAGCTTGGGATTCCCTCTAGCTAAGGAGAGGCGAGGATGGATAGAGGAGGTGAGAAGGAGATATGTGAGCAAGGAGCCAAAGATCAGTCATATGGTATCCATTAATACTGTTATGAGTCAGAGACGGTGGACAGCAGCCTTTAGAAACCATGAAAAAGCAATTTTCTGATGCACAAGCAGAAATCTTAATCCGAGTGTGATTATGCATGTCTCTAATCACAGTCTCTATGGTGGTTTCGAAGTTAGTAATTAGGGGAATGAAGTCAATTTTTCATATAATGTGTTGAATGTGAAACATCTAAATTGGGGGGAAACGTTAGATTTAATATCTTAATTACTTCCCTGAAAAAATCTGCAACAAAAGGTCAACAGAGAGCCATATAAAGCAAAAAGATAGATGAGGTTCCTTTTAATTCATTTTTTAATAAAACATAGTGGACAAGTAATTATCAGTTAGTTAGAAACATGAAATTGTACTAGGACTGCTTTTGATATCCTGGCCACACTAAACGTAAGAACATGCAGCGAAGCTTTAATCATTATTTTCGAGCCCTGCACGACATGTGCTCTAGTTTCAGAAAAACTGTGTGAAACAGAAGTGAAGCTCTGTTCTGACACCTCGCTGGAAGCCGCCGAGTGCCAAAGCCTAAACAAACACACGTGTGCGAGAGTGACATTGTTCCACCCCATCACTCTCACCCTCTCTATCTTCCCAGCATGCAGCGGGGCCTGACACCGCTGGAACCGAACGCACAGAGCAGGACGGCTCATATTATGACCGCAGAAGGGTCATTCGGCGCTCTGCAGAGCGTTATGGTGACTTACTGCCAGTAGGTAGCAGCTGTTTACACTGAACGAGGGTTTGTTCTCACAGTGCTTTTGAGGTTTAGCTTCAAAAGATGATGTTGAGGTGTTAAGATGACATCACAAGCTTTTTGATGAAACATTTGGTTTTACATATTAAATTAGATAAACAGTTCATCCATAAATGAATACTGTCAACACTTAGTCACTCACAAGTTGATCCAAACACATATGGTTTCTTCCCATCAATGATAAAAGTATAAAGTGCCTAGAAGTTGCCACACTACAAAAAGGACATGAAAAGTGAATTCAATCAGTCTATTCCTCATGCAAATATACAAACTGTATTTTTTTTTTTTTGGCCTTTTTGAAGTTTGATTGCCCATGTTCACTGTGTCATCAAGAGTTTTTATGAATATTATGAATTCGATTTTTATTATATTTTTTCACTTTTGCAAGTTTGTAGTTTTTTTTTTAAGTAAGAGTCGGTTTTATACATTTCTATTACAGTTTTAGTTTGTTCATCAAGATAAATTAAATGAAAATGATTTTTATTTAATTTAACATTTATTTTATTAACATAGTTTTAATAGCTTTACATTAAGTTAACTATAATAACCCTGATACAGAAAACAAATCCTCCTTTCCCCCCAAAAATATCTAGTTTTGCCTTCCTAGAAGTCTGCCCCGCATGAGGGTGAGTTTCATGAGTAATTTTTAATGCTGGGTGAACTATGCCTTTAGGCTTTTTATCTGAAGAAAAAGAAAAAAAAGAAACATCATATTGTCATACAGATCTCAATGCTAAGATGGACAGATGGGGAACACATGAAAGCATAATGAACATATACAGCAAGATGGAAATTTTAAGTAGATAAAAGAGCGTATCCCGAAATCCCAAAAGGCAAGTTGGCGATGGACAAAATAAAATATTCCTACCAAAGCAAACAATACCAAATGCTATTTCATACACTCTCAGCATGAAGACTTTTAATTTTCCACCATAAAATGTGAAACCTCTTGGATCTCTTCATGAGGTGCAGACAGACAGCACTGAAGTCTAAATCAAGATCTGACTGATGCATACCCACAATTACTCTGCTGTTTGAAACAGGGGCAAACTTCAACATTTGGTATCATTTAGAGCCCAGGCGATGTCACTGATGCACAACCGATCCACAGTCACAAATCCAACGAGATCTCAAAGGATATAACTGAGCAACGATGCTCGAATCCAACTCTCTGTGTTAACCTATAATTATAAGACTCGCGCAAATGCTTGTTTTGATAAAACGGTCAGAGTGAACTACAGGTTGCCTTGCCTTTACTGCCCTGAAATCCTCTGATGTCGGTGATCCGAGCCGAGCTGTGGAGGAATCGCATGCCTTTTGTGTGGTGCGTTGGCAGTGTTCGTGGAGTGGGCTCTGCTTTAGATTACCTTTGGGTTTCGAGCTTTGAAAACGCAATTGCCACTTCAGCATAAGTTAAATCAGGTGGGAAGTGAGTAGTGAAGTCTGCGGCTACCTCTGCTTTGACACCCTTCAAGAAAGGTAGAAGCATTCAGGAAAAGACTCATTTTTTCATACGTAATTGCCGGTTCCAGGACATATAGCATGCTTTTTCCAGTCCTGTGATAGTATCATTCTCGCATCCAAACACAGTTACAGTTTCTGTCAAAATAAAAGATACTGCAGTTATTGTAAATACTGTAAAATTATTTTTACATTTCCTGAAGCAAACTTAACTTTTTTGATGCTAAAGTGGTTTTCAGCACGTTGCTATGTGGCTTCATACTGGCCCAAGCCAAAAAAAGACCACCTTAGCATCTCTGATATGGAGGTACTTACATGCGCAGTTCATATTTTTAACAAATTGGCCATCTATCTAGGCTTGGACCAAGTGCAAAAGCTCTTCAAGGTGCATTTAAGAAGCAATACAAGATGCAACTCAGCCTAGATTAAATGCATATAGTTCTTTAGGAAATGTATGTAAAATTTACTCTGACCAAACAGAAATGCATTAAAATGCAAAGGTTTGGAATCCTCATAAACCACGAGTGAGCAGTGAAAGAAATATATGGATGAAGCAACATTACAGCTTGGAAGTACATTTTTCTATCTGTATATAGCCAAGAGTAGATGAATAGGACGCCTTGTTCAATGGAATTTAATCAGGTAGGTTTCATGAATAAGGGAAAATAAGTCCATATTCTGATCATTCCTTCAATGCACAGTGGAAAAACAATACAGATTTTCCAATAAATTCTGCTTGCATGTTGTGTAACTGGAGATTAATCACAGCGAAGGTTGTTCTGGAATAAAAAGAAGAATTTGCATCTGAAGACAGATGATTGCATGTGTCAGTGAGCCAGCTAGGTCTTCCATGCGCTTGAGGCCGCAGGACATTTCATCTAAAATGGTGTAAGACTTTCTGAAACGATCAAGGAAGGAGCCAAGTGCATGTTTGACCGGTCCTTTGCCCCACTGCCCACAAAAAGACTGCAGACATAAATGCAGATGGTTTGAATTTGCAGTGAAAGAAATGTGTTGGACTGCTCAGAGATGGTGAAAGGGCTTCCTCAACAGGAAGTAGGGTAATTAAAACCCATGAGGCCAAGCGGCCCTGAGCTACCAGAGGAAAACCTCTCCTGTTTCGGCCTGTGTTCCAATCTGATCTCTGTGCTCGTATAAAGCTGTATTATTCAGCTGCCAGCTAAACCTGACATACAGACATCGCATGTGCTGGAAATCAGATGGAACGACAGCTTTTTTCACACATACTTGACAGTTTGATAGACGGTGACCATTTGGTTTTTGTGAAATATTATCTTAAGTGTCTCATATTGTATCCAGCTGAAGGTAGAGCTGCAGCTCAGCAGATGTTTGGCTGTAACCACTCAGAGTCAAACAAATATGTTACCAATCGCAGCACCATTCAAGGTCATGTAGCCTAAGTAAAATTTAGGAATTGATTTTTAATCTATAGTCTGCTGAAACAAACAATTAAAGCAACTTAATATGGTATTCTGCTGTTCAGCTGGTTTATCTGGTCTGATGACAAGAGCCTAAAACACCTCAGAAACCATCAAAGTAAACCATGTTGACAGAAACCAGCCGTACAGAATAGACTGGTATTATCCTTTTGTTTGCTTGTTTGTTTGTTTTCTGGGAAAGGCATTGGTAAATGTTCAATACAATATACTTATAACACGATGTGCCCTAAATTCACAACCACTAAAAACACAAGTTTAATTAATAGAGTGAAGTCGTAAAATCGTTTACTAAACCTGTATTTTTCAAATCTTGTCTAGGCCATAAACGCGGTAAATTTCTACACGCGGAAGGATACAAATCTCAGGAGAGTCACTTAACTCCGCCCAGAAAAGTAGTTCCTCAGCTACAGTGACGTCTACACATTTTATACATGTTTTATGGAAGAATATGAGTGATTAAACAAAATCTCATCGGAGCTTTGCAAAGAGATGAGTCAATTATGTGTGCTAATGGACAAGATGACGTTTTTTCCAACGATTAAACACAAACTAAAAATGACAAGCTTTATGAAAAAATATATTTTATTAATAATAATTATAAGACGCAACATTGGTAATTTCAAATATATGAAAATTCCAGACAGGACTAGAGATACCTGAGACCTAAACATGTGCTTATTTTTTTTTTTGATGACTTAGAAACAATCATTATTTTTTATAAATATTATGTATAGATTTTGCGCGAGTATTATCAACTGCAGAATGAGGCTAATTTAAATATCTTAGCTTATTAATTTATCCACTAGGTGGGGCTGCGTGCATAAATAGAATTGTTCTAAAGTCAATTCTAAAAAAAAATACATTCTTAATGCTCACCTTTTTTTCTCCTGTGGAGATTTACACACAGTAACCATTATAAACACTAGTGTTAAAATCCAACTTTTAGATGAAGCACAAAATTATATTATTGTTTCACAGGCTAACAAAAATTATTTGTACAACATTAAAATTAAAAAGGTTGATGCTGGACGAATTGGACTTTAAATGAGGAGAATCATCATATCCAACTCAGAAAAGCTGCAGAGAAACAGTGGCACAGTGGTTTTTACATAGCGACACTAATAGAGGAGTTTATGTCACTTACAGACAGTAAACATGATGGCAATAGTATGGGAAGTACACACAAGCATGACAGGAGTATTACGGGACCGAGTCAATGTCCTGAAGGCAAATTCTGCTCAATATCTGCTGAAGGAAAATGAGACACTGACACCAAGAGAAAGGTCATCACTTTAGCAGTTTTGCATTAGAGTCACTGATTAGCCCAGCCGCTTGGCCACGTCCTGATAGGCCAGTTCAATCTCTCTGTCTGCTGCACAGGTGTTGGTGAATTCATCCCGGGCATAGGCATTCTGCAGGTACCTCCAAACTCCACTCAATTCTGATGAGATCTCAAAGTTACGGTACTTCTTAGAAACCACCTGAATGTGGAGAGAAACCAGATGCGAGTTTATAATCCGAACCAATCATCCTATGAGGGTTTTAATACATGTTAAGTGGTTACTTTTGCCTTATACATGTTTTAATTTAGCCATTATTTAGGATATATCACATTTTAAATCCAGATATGATGTGGAATTTTATTTTTGAGAAAAGGCATTCTTATCATATCAGTGTCCGTTTGTGACAACTTGCCCCATATTTAATACATACAGGTCCTTTTCAAAAAGTTTGCATATTGTGATAAAGTTCATTATTTTCTGTAATGTACTGATAAACATTAGACTTTCATATATTTTAGATTCAT
>JAUYWG010000053.1:1211282-1244300 GCA_034779775.1 Enteromius afrohamiltoni
AACTATGACACAGCCATGCAGAATTACACAGACAATTTTAGTTTTTCTAATATCCTTTTTTGGGCTTCTCTCTCTCTCTCTCTCTCTCTCTCTCTCTTTTTTTTTAAATAGAAATATAAATATAAAAGCTACTGAAACACAGACGATTTTTCATATCAAAGATACAGCCAAATCGAAACAGTCAGATATCTAAAGAATAAGATACAGTTTTAGATTCCATACGTTAAGACAACACGTCACGCAATTTTAAAAAATTAATGTATACCTAGATTTCTTGAATCCATTTTTAACATGATAAACGTAATAACATTAATACAATCCATCGATCCGATCAAAAATAAACTATAATCTGTCTGACAAGTAAAAAAACAACCTTTTGTCTAAAAACATATACTACCAAACGTTTCAAACACATACTTTAGAATATAAACCCTGACCAGACAACTAATTGCTAAACTACCTTTCAAGTAAGAGAATATCCTTAAAACACATTTATGGGTAAATACAATCACCCCTCTCTGAGAAATCAAATGTCTTCTGTATGTAGGTGCTTTTGCTTGGGGTCGCCCTGCACAGCTTTGTTAACCGATAACAAATAAATTGGTAAAAGGTCTGTTGCGAGTTATATTTGGTCTCACAGAAGGGATAAATAGAACTGTCCTTATATGTTCTTTAGAATTTCAGTGGTGAGAAATATATTAACTAACTGGAAATTATCAAGAAAAACCCACAAACGTTAAAGGGTCCTTGACCCACGATCAAAACAAGTTTTACTGACAGCATGAGAAAATTCATTAGAAAATGATTTGAACTCATAGCAGGAGCTAACAGGAAACGTTCTCAATGTAACGGTAACGTTAATAGAATGTTCATTCAAATGTATCTGGTCTTTAGCAAAAATATTTATGATAGGGTTTTCTGATCATATTTTAAATGACTTAGAGAACATTTGAAAGTAACACTCATTCTTAAAGTGCTCCTATTATGGGTTATGAGAGTTTGGGAAATCCCAAACAACAGGTTGACATGCATGCAAGGTCAAAAAACCCTTATTCAAACGATTCAACGATTTATTTTTCCAAACACATTCATTTAAAGCAGTGTTTGTGAGCTTTAAACGCTTTAAAAGAATGAATTTGCGTTTTCATTCAGACCAATGTGAATCGTTTTGTGGGCAGGCAACATTTCATGAGACAGCTTGGGACTCTTAAAAACAACTCGTTGCAGTGTCTTATGAAAAAAAAATCTTATGAAATACGACATGGCCATTCAGACTGTAGTCAGATTGCAAACCATCGGATTTGTATCCAACGTAGGACCACATATTGAAGTGGCCTGGGCCTGATTTGAAAAAATCTGCCATTCAGACTGTTGTAAGAAAATCAGATAGGGGTCACATTTGGGCAAAAAGTTGGATTTGGGCCACTTTAGCCTGCAGTGTGAATTAAGCCTGAGAGTTGTTACATACTGCATGAAAAATCATTTTCAAAAATCCATAATAGGGACACTTTAACGCCGTGTTTAATGTTCATATAACCAAGAGAACCGTACGTTTTGAATAACATTTTCATAGCTGTAAGAACATATTTGTGTTAGCTGGTATAGTTTAAGATGAGGCAGTGCACTGGAATAAATTCATTACTAATACTGTTTTGAAATCACAATGTGCTTGCTAACAGTGTCTGTGCAAAAAAATATTTAGCATTTCATCTTCTGGCCATGTTTACCCAGTGACAACTACATTCATCTTGATTAAGATTTTACAGTTTATTGGCGCTATAAAAATAAGATTAAATCCTTTTCTACATGTCCATACAGTTGAACTTGTTTTGAACCAGTGATTTCTCTTAACATACTTAACTAAAATGAATAGTTCTTCCAAAAATGAACATTTGCTGAAAACTTACTTAGCCCAGGTCATCCTCCTTCATATGAACAGATTTGCTTTGCTCTGCGGTGAATGGGTGCTGTCAGAATGAGAGTCCAAACAGCTGATAAAAACATCACAATAATCCACAGCACTCCAGTCCATCGGTTAATCAGTTCTCTCAATCAGGAGAGAAACATGCACAAATTAAGTTTATAACTGAAAACACTAATGTGTATGTGGGTGGATTCTGATGTGAGAAAGAACAGGGGAATGACTTTTTAACTGAAGTGGGTGTTATTATAGATTACGGACTCATAATTTAGCCAGAAAAAATGGTTTAAAATTGAAACATTTTAATTTCTTACAAACACAGCCTTTTCATTTCGCAACACATTACCTGATGGACTGGAGTGGTGTGGATTATTGTGATGTTGTTATCAGCTGTCTGGACTCTCATTCTGACGGCACCCATTCACTGCAGAGCATCCATGGCTGAGCAAGTCATGGAATGCTGAATTTCTCCAAATACGATAAAGAAACAAACTCATCTGCATCAAGGATGGCCTGAGTGGAGAGTAAATTGTCAGCACATTTATTATTTATTGGGTGAACTATTCCTTTAATCGGTTTAAAAAGCATTTAAAAGTCAAATAAAAATGCAACAAACAAACAAATAAAAGTAACATTCCCTGCATGTTTAACCAGCCGGTTTGGAGTTCAGATGTGCTTCACTTTTTTACATTAACACACAAAACATTCAATTTCACATTCCACAAGGATGCATATAGCAAAATCTAGAATTCATTAATACATACAACAGAGATGTCTTTTACACAGCACACACTTTGACCTCAGACAATTCAGACTCCTGCTTGGAACGGAGTTACTGTATGTGTTCCTGTATATTATTACATTATGACGTATGTTGAGATTTAACTCAGTGGAAACGTGAAAAACGACAATCCACGTCTCACCAAAGAACCTGAATAATCATTTGAGGCCATAAGAGAGCTAAAACACTTTATATTTAATATCCAAATATAACCTGCAATTCTGCTTGACGTTATTTAGATACAACTTATTCTTTATGTAAATCCCAATATCATTTAAAGGCTACCACGAAATCGCGATGTTCATGCACTACAGTATATCACATTCCTGTTTGTCGAGGGCAATCAACCGTTAAAATAAATAAATATATAAATAAACATTCTTCGAGAGGATTTTCAACACCATCCAGAAACTGCAACATGAATTTATGTGGGAATCGCAGGAACCTGTCGCTATTGTGCTTTTTCTTCCCCCCCATCAAACAATTCTAGTTCAATTCTATCTGTTTTATGACAAACGTAAGATTCAGTTTCCATTATACACTCAAAGCTACCTTAAGACACAAGAAAGCATAAAAATGTTTATCGTAAATGAAATATTTCGAACAAACAAATAAGAAATGTATCAGTATTAATAAAATATATTGCACTGTGCTTTTCAGCATATATATATAGTATTCATATTGTATCACAAGTTTCTATTATTACGTGAATAAATCATACGTGGCATAAAAAATAAAAGTGACATTCCTTCTCAAAGCAACTTCACTATTTGTACTGTTTGGATACCAAAGAATACGCTCTTGCGTTTGACATGATCAGCAGTAATATTACGACAAAGGTAATATTTATAATCTGAAAGGGTATTTCTGAAACAACTTTGGTTTGCCATTGGGATCTGACAGCTAGGGGTTTCATATCTGGATTCATGTTTAGCTGAAAATATACTTAAAAGCTTGGCTTGCATTGCATTTCACACCGAATAGTTTCAATGTAACATGCAACTAGGGTAAGAAGGAAAACAATATATGTTAGTTGGCATCTATATATATATATATATATATATATATATATAAAGCTTTACTAATCTAATAAATGTTTAGCTTTTGGGTTTAACTTCTTCTAAACTGTTACTGTTCCACCGGTCGTGCTCATAAAGCCTTAAAATGAAATTATTCAAATGCACTTGGCATATCTGTCCAACATATAAAGTACATAAACCAGTAATACTCCAAACCTAAAAAAATATAAAATATTGGAAATCACCTGCAATTTTTTTATGCCTTGACTAAAAAGAATCACAGAGAATAAAATGAAAATCAAACTTTTTTTTTTTTTTTTTTTTGAAATTGCATAGTCTGGAATTGAGGAACTGCATGTTGATTGTTGAATTTGTATTCATTTACCGTCGTTCTGAACCTGTTCTTTTCACAATCCCGCTTGAACATAAACTCATATATTTACACATTGGTTGCCATTTTAGTAATACACACATTCACAACGAAAAGGTCAAATACAACCATTTCAATTAAAAATAAATGTCACAATGAGGTGAAAAACTTTGTTTCTAACCCGAAAAAAATACCTCATCCTCTAATATTTCAGTGCCAAGGAGAGTTCAAAACAAAAATAATCAAAACCATATGTTGACGCCTATTCTAACTGCTAATGTAGCATTACAGGGTTACCAGAAACATTCTATACATGAGCAACACTGTAATGTCTATATCATATTCATCAAGCAGTTCTCACCCAATCACAAAAACAAAACAATATAGATAAAAATGTCTGTACATAACAACAGAAACATATACTTCTACTGTACATTATATACAACAAGACATTTCTGTTCTGTAATTTTTTTTGGATGAACAGTCTGATACGTCGATCAGTACAAGGTAAGGCTTTACAAGAACAAATCTATACATTTAAAACTGAATATACAAAATATGGTTCAGTTTTAGCACCTTGAAGATATTGTTCTCATCACAGGTGAAGCAGTACTGGACATCACATACAGAAATCAGCTTTAGCCCTAACGTGTGCCTCTCATAACGGGCTCGAAATATGTTTTTAATAAGGCCGATGTCTAGTGCTGCTTCACCGCCGTCTCTTCCAATGCAGTCACATAACCATGCCAACGCTGGAATGTTTACGTCATCGTTCTGTCGTGCTGCTATGTTACATGTGTTTATGTACAGTTCCATTTACTGCATTGGCACGTTTGAAAGAAAACAAAAAAAAAATAGAAATATATACTGGCATTGTTGTTTGCTGAACTGGTTGCCTTGGCGGTTAGAAGCACCGACGTTTTAAGGCACCACGGGGTAAAATAAATGGGTGGAAAATGGAATAATGCCAAATGAAAATTCCTATCGACATCGCATCCCTAATGATGACATCGTAACGGATGCCATCTTTAAGATGCCTGCGGACAACAAGTACAGTCTTAAAATTAAAGCTTCCAAAAGGCTTTTATTTCCTCGTACAGAGGAACCATTTTGGGTCCCACAAAAATAAAAATGTATAAGCGTGAAGGACATGTTAATATTCTAAAATACCTTCAGAAGGTGTTTGTTTTTACAACAACCTTTTTCTGTTTCCCAAAGAACTTCCAGTGAGCAGTTGTTAAAGGAACCAGTTATCTCAGTGAGAGCAATCATCATTTCCACTATATAGATTCCACAGACGCTATCGATGCCATTATTTTTTAAATGTAATGATCTAAGAAAAAAAACGCAAAGAACCTTTTTACACAATAGAAAGGTTCTGGTGATGTTAAAGGTTCTTCATGGAACCACAGATTCCAATAAAGAAACTTCATTGTTAAGAGTGTTTTTCCACTATAAAGTTTCGTGGGTGTTAAAGGTTCTTTATGGAACCAATAAATAAGGCTCTAGTTTAAAATAGTGGTATTAGCTGAATGCTTCGTTAGTTTTCATAATACAGCGTATAAAATAATAAAGGCATCATTATATCATACACCTATATTATTAACCGAATGCTGCAATACTGTCTGTATCAAGGAAGCCCTTGCATTCTCTGACAGTAGCGGATGAATATTTCAGTTTCGACATATTCAAGTTTGTCAGAGGAAAATAAAATGCCTGAGTAAACAAAAAATAATAATTTTGACTTCATCATTGCAAGTGCTGTCTAACAGGACAACAGTAATGTTTGAGGTGTTTATATTTCATAATACAGTCCTCAGCAGCGGAAGCTTGTTTCTAGACCTTGGACTCGACAAGCTGAATGCATCTGAACGCTCACTGCTTGGTTAGAAGGAGAAATAATCACAGTGTATTAGTGCCAGGAACAGGCCAATAGGTGTCTAATATTTACAGCACAGATGTGCACGAGTGAAGATGCACCAATGGATGTAGTACGGCACATCTGGCAGCCATCAAAAACATAAAAAAAAAAAAACACACTTTGGCGAAACTCAAAATGACAGCATGAAAAGATGCAGGTTTCTCCAGCAAACAACAGTGATCCAGAATGCAGTGGATGAGCGAAACATGCACAGAAATCACACACAGCCTTGAAATGAACGCTGGAGGAGGACCGTCCTCAGGATGACCTATTACTAGAGATTTATATTTGCAGGGAAATCGTGAAACGTGAATATCTGCACCAGAATACACCTGAGCCACATGTTTATGTGAGGGAAGGGCTAGCAGCAACCAGGGAGGAAGCCGAGTCGAGAGACCCAGTGTTAAAGAGCAATCCGAGGGGAAACGCGTGCCAATTGGAGATCGATCTCAAGCTCTTTTTCCAACCTGGCAAGAACCCTTTTCACCTGCTGGATGCACCTGTATGGCATCTGGTTGTTGGGATCAAAGCAGGCACGATGGAGTCAAGGACATATGTGATCTCCTCTATGTGGTGCACCAAGCCTGCGCTGCTTCAGGTTCTGATTTGGAAACTCAAAATGGCAATGAATTCGTGTGAAAAGCAAAGGCCATGATGCTGGGGACAATTCATAGTTAAAGGTGCACCAAGTACGTTTTTGTTCATGTTTCACTAACTAATGCACTTGAGTTCAGCATGTTTTGTTGTTATTTAGATATTGCACTGAAATATGAAATAACAAAATATTGCATGAGATACAAGGCTACATTTAAAAAAGGTAGAAATACATGAATCCCAACCAATAGTGAACTGCAATGCATTAAAGATGACAAATGTTGTGACCCTGGAGCACAAAACCAGTCTTAAATCGCTCGGGAATATTTGTAGCAATAGCCAAAAATACATTGTATGGATCAAAATCATAGATTTTTCTTTTATGCATTTTGTTCAATTAAGACATTTTGTAAATGTCCTACTGTAAATATATTCAAACGTTACTTTTGATTAGTAATATGCATTGCTAAGAACTGAAGATTATTTCGAATTATTTTGCAGCCTCAGATTCCAGATTTTCAATAAATATTGTCCAATCTTAAACCATACATCAATGCAAATGTATTTATGGAACTTATTTATTCAGCTTTCAGATTATGTATAAATCTTAATTTAGAAAAATTGACATTTTGTGTTCCAGGGTCACATATACTTAACATTTTTTCTTAAAAATAAATAAATAAAAATGATATATATTTATATTGTTTAAAATAGCTCAGTATGACTAAAAATTGGCTATTTACCCAATGTGTGGGAGAGCTATTTATATTAATAAATTATTGGAGTACATTTGACAAGAAAATAACATTAAATAACACCAAATTTCATGTTTCATTTACTGTTACTGCTATTTTTAATTAAATTGCTAACACTTTTTGGATGTACAGTAAAAATAAATACAAATATTTGGTGCACTTTTAATTATCTTACAGTTTTCACATGGCAAAATAATCAGAGTAGCACCAATAAACAAGCCGCATGCTTAGATTGCAAGAAACAAACGCTTCACTGTAAGCACCAATCAGCAAGGAGCACGACCTTGACAGGCGGCTGGATGCACCAATAGCAGAGAGAGACTGTTACAGTAGAGGATGTGATTTGGCTTTGTTTCGCGCTGCGGTCGGCAGCAAGCCCTGTGTGTTGAGGCAATTATCATCCTCTTCTCAAACGACCGCAAAATCCTCCTGGTGAGACTCTGCCAAGGTTACTTGTGTAAATACACTCAGGTATATTCAGGCAAAGATAACTTCAAATGCCATTAGCTTAGCATCTTGTTGCACCTTAGAATAAAATAAATGTTAAAAAACGGACAATTAAATCATTACACATAGGAAAAATATGTGGGTCAGGGTTCCTCGGAGAACCGCAGCCACATTTCTGCACCTCACAAGTTTATTACTTGGAATTTTGGATGACGAGAACAGACAAATGGATGAGAGTAGTAACCGGATACACACTATGCAGTCTAAATGCTCGAAAAGAGGTTGAAAGAATGGAGAGGACCAGTCATACAACGCCACCTTGTCGAGGGTTTTCTGTGCTTATTTCAGATGAGATAAAACACACGCTATGTTCACACCGCAGCCTCGACACGTGCCGTAATTGCACACTTGGTCAGTGAAATTATGCTAAACCTGGTAAATTTGAATAAATGTATACATTTAATAAATATAGAATAAACAGTAATATTAATACAATGAATGATGCAAATCATTTAAGCTGCTGAAGATTAGAATGAGGGATTTTGGTTTGCGGTGTGAGCAAAAACATCCCTATAATTGATCAAAATCACCAATTCAATGTGCTCTTCTCTGTACAAACCTCTTCCTTCAAACCACCCAAAAGCTGTGTGCTTTTATTATTAAATTCTTAATATAAATTCCCACTTAACAGATCTAACCTGATTCTCAGTGCAATATTAACCATACTTGTTGTGCAAAGGATTTTATGGATTTGAACTGTGCTATACAGAGTCAATGAGGTATTTCTTTAATAACCAAAGAATATAATAATCAAGACACTTTAACAAACTAAATACAGATTTTAAGGCAAACAGACAATGAATGCCACTTGGATTTTGTCTGACAGGTGGGTTTTCACCAGCAGAGGTCAGCGTAAAGGGGATTAATTCATTAGAGGTCGCCAAATCGCTCTACTGTACTACCTTCCTACTCAAAAATCAACAGCTCCTACTGAAAAATAAGTGACTTTTAATTGCATCACCAATGCAAATCACAAGTGAAAAATCTAGGTTATAACAGGTGCTTTTTGTATATAAACCACCACTTGAGCATATCGATCGACGCAAATATAAAAAAAGGCTCTGAAATATCAGATCCGCTTGATAAAAGTTGTTAAAAAAAACACACACACAAGGCGGTGTTGATGTGGTCAACCAATCTCCATTTTTCCAATGTAATGGTTTCCGCTGGCTGTAAACACCATGACGCATACAATTCCCTTAACGGGGACACATTTCTAAACGGATATTGTAAAAAAGAGACAGTATATACATACAAAATATATACACATCTTCTAGAGGCTTTTTACGTCAAAGAAAAATGTGCAACGCCTGACGCTTACACTCTTTTACACACAAGCACGCATTTATACGGAAACCAGAATGGCATGCATTTCGCGAAACATGGCAGACGTCACAGGGACGACTCGTACTGCAGGAGCTCGTACAGCAGCGGTCCGTCCCTGTACCTGATCCCGACGGTGGCGGGCGTGATGAACTGCAGGATGTTTATCGTCCTCCGCAAGCGCCTGTCCACGAAGTGCGCATCCCAGGCCGGGTAGCGCTTCCTGGGCATGTCGATCTTGATCAGAGGTCCCTCCGGCCGGTAGCGGCTCAAGGGAGTGGTGGGCTCAGGCGAGCGCACCTGAAACACGGGCAGGCAGGTGTCCACAGAGGCGTCGTCTAGTTGGCCGAAGGCCCCCATGGAAGCCCGGCTGGGAGTTGGTTGGGACGCTCTCGGTCCAGGGGTGGGCGCCATGGGCTCTGCCTCCGGGGGTAACGGAAGTCCCCAAAGAAGCTCAGCACAACAGGAGCTGGCTAGCACCCTTATTTTGGGTCCCATCGGATGAAGGAACCCGTAGTAGATGCCCATGAAGACCACCCCTGAGGCGAAGGTCAGGTAAACCCCGCAGAGCACCGGCACTGCATAGGAGTCGGTGGTAAGCGGGTCTCGGTAGGCATACCACAGGCAAGTAAGCACCGTATTCTCGGCGAGCACCACGAAGTAGTAGATCACCATGCGGTAGCGGGTTCGGCCCTCCTTCACGTTGAACCAGCAGAAGATGTAGACGATGCCCACCACCATGTTAAAGAGCACCTCTTCCCATTTGGACATGCAAAAATCTGTGCCGCCGTGCACGATCCAGAACGCCATGGCGCACCAGTGCACCACCACGAAGATGCCGAAGTAGATGTGGAAGATGGAAGCGAAGAGGGCAAAGGAGAGCACCCGTGAGGATATGGTGAATAGCCTCCAGAAGATGTGGATCAGCGCGCCTCTGTAGCTCATGCTTTTTTTGTCATCTCTGGAGTCACGCAGAAGCTTGTGGTATGAAGCCAGGACCCAGGCCAGCGAGAGTAGGGAGGCAACGGAGGAGACACCTGTGAGGTATTTATGATGAGAGACAGGCTTCAGTACATGCATCAGAGGCCCTGTTTTTACACCTGATATAAAGACGCATGACCATTTGCACCTGGTTTTACCATGCATTTTGTACTTTAAATTTGTGACCCTAGACCAAAAAACAGACTGCTGTCACTTTAAGAACTACCCGGATCCAAATACTATTGCATGTGTTCTCTCTCTCAGCTGTTTGCTTTTACTTAAGACCTAAATTCCTGAGGATACTTGCAAAAAATGGGCATTACTTCAAGGCCTGTAAAGTGGCAAAATAACTCGGTTTAATACTTGCATTACTTTCATGCGTGCGACTCTCAGACAAAGCATGCACATATCGAAATAAGTTCTCTATCGCTGCTGATTGCATTTCAGCAAATCAATTGCTTCTAAACCACAATGTTTAAAAATGCATACAAACAATATGTTTTGTGCCCACAAATAAACAATTAAAAGACATTTCTTTATACAAACAAACTAAGGCTGTATCTGTGCTCTTTCCGTTTTCAATTAAAAGCAATCACTGTAACCTAATTACAATCCAAAACTAAATTCTGCACGCATGCAGAATGAACAGCTTTAAATCTAAATGAGATTTACCAGAATAAGCAAACCAGCACTGTGCTTATGAATACTACAATAATATGCATGATCTAGAAATCTCCAATTGTATCTCTAGTAACATAGTTACATTCATAGTGAGCGATTTATAATGGCACACACTGTAAAAGGTGCTAGAAAGCGTCATTTTCTCCAGCTCACAACTTGTGCTAATAAATATTGTTCATTCCTGATTACAGGATGATGAAAGCAGAAGTACAATAATGCCAACTCTTTTCTGGATTTCAGGACTCAATCCTGGCCTACAGCGGGATCTCTTGAGCTAGCATTTATCATGCCTTCTGAAGCGCTAAGCTTTCGTGGACTGAACTAACTCCACTAGCATACAGTTTACTCACACTGCAGCGTC
This sequence comes from Enteromius afrohamiltoni, assembly GCA_034779775.1. Lineage (NCBI taxonomy): Eukaryota > Metazoa > Chordata > Actinopteri > Cypriniformes > Cyprinidae > Enteromius > Enteromius afrohamiltoni. The sequence continues at coordinate 1,222,497 of JAUYWG010000053.1, forward strand.
TCGGCCTGGTTTTTCTGGATCATTATACAGAGTTGTAGCACCAGTTGGGGGGCACTCTCTAGAAAGGTCTCCAGCAGCCGGAGCATGTTGACGTCGGCATACTCATACATCATCGCCCAGTAGAAGCGCCGCCTGTGTTCCTTCTGCCGTCGACTCTGGATGCCCAGGTACATCGTACGGATATACCTGTTCAGAAGATCAAAACGTTACTACCAGAACTCTACTAATCGCTCAGTGAATTCAGATCTTATCGTGTTCAATGAGATGCGGACAAAATGAGCATCTTTCTTGTAAACAGAATCAGTTTTTTTGTATGTTAAATGTATGCATTTGTACTTTTTATTTCAGTTTAGTGATCCCAAACCACAGAAACACAGTGTAACGCACAAAACAATCTAAAATTTGCTTTACAATTTGAAGCATTCCCAATCGTTCTGCAGCAATTGTGGGTGAAAGTACTCTTTGATATGTAAATCATGTAAATAACACACTTGCACTTATATTTGTAGAAAACACATACTTTGTGCTCAAAATGAGCCTAAAACGTAAAATAATTTTAGAAACAGTAAAGGCCAATTTCCAAAACCACAAACATAAAGTAACATTTACAATAAAGTTGTAATTAAAAAAGTCACAATGTGAAAACAAAAATACTGAATGCAATTAGAATATATAGAAAATATTTGTTAAATACAGTTTTATTTACCTTATGTATATGTGTTTGTTTCATTTTTGGAAAATCATTATTATGTTTTTTTCTATTTACTATTTTTTTTTTTAGGTGAATTACATTAAAACCAGCTAGGGACAGTTAGACCTGCAAACATCATAATTATAACTCTTAATATCAGAATATGGCACATGCAAAATTCATTTTTATTTTAATTAACAGTGAATAACAAGCAATGTTTTAATTATATGCGGACCACTGCACTAGGAAATCTAGTCACCTTAATGTACATCTGCAAGTTAGCATTTTTGCAGATTAAGGTCCAATAAATCTGTTGGTGCTGCATCCAAGAACTTGCAATTCACCTGACATTACCATCTGACTTCCCATCAATGCATTTTACCAGAAACAGACACAGTTACAAAGCACTGAGTGTCCTCAAAAATATTGCAATTGGAAAAGAACCAAATGAATGAATAAATAAATAAATCATTTATGCAACCATTTATTCAGAAGAGATGTGCAATAAATTGTATCGTTCGCATCATTTTCACAGGTTGCTTGAGGCACAGTGACTCTGGACATGAGTGTGAATTATTTACGTCTATAAACGAGCTGGAGCACATGGCAGCAGGAGATTCCCATCAAGGGCAGACTTATTACTTCGGTGTTTCTTGATCCTGATCCTGGAGTATCCAAATACAACACACTCTATATTCCCATTGTGACAATATACAGGTGACAACAAAGCTCCAGTGATTTTTTAAAATGATATTTCAAATTTGTTTTGATGTATTCTTGCCTTTAATATTATTACGTATAATTATATTTCTAAATACAATTTTGATTTCAATACACTAAATGGAAATGCTGTAGCTGTATACATCTTTGTGTTTTATTTCAGTTAACATTTACTTGATTACATAGTCTGAAGTGCAAAGCTGTAAAAACAGACAAACAGAGAGATATAACAGTTTGATATCTCAATGCATCTCAACGATTTCACAGTTTACATATTAACACTGCATTTATTTACAGTTTCTGCACTATAATGATTAATGGCCGATACTGAGTGTATGCAAACAAACAGACAAGCTCTTTGTATTGATATATAGTCGGTGGATACTGCACTGCCTGAACCAGGATATTAAAGCCTCTTCCATCCAGCAGAGTCTAACGCCAGACAGAAAGAGTTATATCTCAGATCTCTCTAATAGTACCACAGGAAGTCACTCAGTGAATGGGCTTTATTTGCTTTATGTTTCCAGCTGAATGAGTCACCGTACGCAGCTGTGCCACTGATATCGACCCGGATGGGATGGGAATGGGGGCAGGTTACAGTAATGTTGGGTTTTATGTCACCCAAGCGGTTTCCCGTGTTAATCAATACCACCTTAAAAGCATGGTGTGCATGTGCTAAAATCACTCTGTATGAAAGCTGATATATTTAGCCACACTGTGGCATACAGTTAAAAGTTTTAGTAGCAACATTTCTAAAAGAAGTCTCTTATGCATACCAAGGCTGCATTTATTTGATCAAAAATACAGCAATTTTATGAAATATTTTACTAATTTAAATAACTTTGATCTGCACAAGAAATATTTCTTAAAATTAACAAAATGTTTGAGGATTTTTTGAACAGTTTAGGGATAAATAACAAATATTTTATAAATGTATGGTAACACTTTATTTTACAGTTACATCTATAGTTTCTTATAAGCATGCATATTACTAAAATATTAGCCATTTATTAGTAGTAATTAATTACATATTAATGCCTTATTCTACATCCCTATTCCTTCCCAATACCTTCCCAAACTTAACAACTTACTAATTATAGTCAAATAAGTGTTTGACCTATTCTAAAATGTTACAACAACAAAAAGAAAATTAAGATTAAAAATGTAAGATGAAGTCATTATAGTAAAGGAACAGATAATACAGATGTGCTGTATTAATGCAGCCTTCCGATCTCCATCTCCCATAGATCCATATAAAAGCAATGATCGTTTCCTGAGTCTAAATATAGACAAACAGAATTACTTTGCTTTCTGTCTAGAAGTGTGACACCTCGGATGAAAGCTTTGCACGCCTGTGAAATCCTGGGGTTTCCTGCTAAATCCTTCCTGGGAAATACTATGAAAAAAAGGCTTTCTGCTGTTTCATATCATCCAACGAACATATGGAGAGAGACAGTGGGGAAATGATTGGGAACGTTATGTATGCGTGTGATACGCCAGATTTCTTCTCTTTCCATCTCACTTCCAAAGCGCAAAGTCCATTTTTAAAGTAAAACAAGTGGTGGTGAAATGCGAAAGATGTTTTTGCATTAATAATACAGAAACGAATGTTAAAAAAGGTGGGCAATTAAAAAGACAGAGAGGTAGACTTACACTCATCTCGCTCTGTTCCAGAAGCCTCTTTTTTTCTTTCTTTCTGTCTGTCTGTCTGTGAGCGAGTAAACCTCCCTGTCCCAAACCAAACTGCTTCTGTCTAGATCATCAGTCCATCAGGGAAACTAAAGCAAAACAAACAGAACATAATGGAGTCATGAAATGAGAATGGGGTGAGGGAGAACACGCAACAACCAAAGCGCAACAGAATTATGGGATTGAGCAGACATCAAATAAAAATGAGTAAAATGACTCCAAACAAGGCATAAACTAGAATCTTGGAAAGCAGAGGGATGGATGTGCTATTTTGAAAGAGAAGAGAATTCTGTTCCTTTGCAGTAACTAAAGAAATTCTACATAATGCATACCTAAAGGTTAATATATCAATACACATGCATGTAATTAACAAAAACAAAATATGAAGTTTGATAAGATGAAATGGCTATATGCACTCGCTTTTTTTTTTAATCACACGTTTTTTCACGTAAATATCATGCAAATCTGTGTTTATATCTCACAACTTAAAATGAAGAATTGCAATAGCCTCTATATGTAAGAAAAAAAACACATAAGGAAAAAAACTGGACATGAATATGAATTTGAAACATTTTATTGGCATATTTGTTTTAAATTAACATTTTCATCCTTTCGCGAAATGATATAGTACCACATTACTAATATTTAAATGTTAGTAAGACCATTTACAACATCTACATATGAATATATAACAACGGATGTATTTTCCATTTTCCATCGTTAATTGTGGTCGTCCAGTGTTTGTCACAAGATGGCGCCAAACAGTAATCTTTGTTGGCGCGGAGGGATTTGAAACATACAAGTAGTATCGGTTATGCGTTATTACTTTGGAGCGGTTATTATGTGAAAAGAACGAACCTGCAAATGTCTCAACTGGCCAATCAGGATCAAGCATTCCAGAGAGCCGTGTAATAAAAAAATATAATCTATAGAAGATATATAATCTCAGAATTCTGTCGTTTTTTCCTTGCAGTGACCTTACATCTGAAGAATTAAACTCTTTTTTGTTTGTTTGTTTTGCAAGAAAAGGTCTGAACTGAAATATAAAAAAGTAAACATCATCTGTAGGATCAGAAATGATTATGGTACAGATCATCAATTAATAAGACAAATTTTCCTGCACAATAGTATGCTATGACCTCAAAACACCATAGTGTTAACCATAGTGCATGATTTGTAAGTTTGCATCACATAACCAGCTCTACATGTATGGCTTTTCTGAAGTAAGCTTGCTTGTAAGCTCACCTGGTCACCAATGCAAATCACTTGGGTACAAGTCCCATGAAACACCAATTATGATAAAAGAGAAAAACAAAAATAGTAGAAGCAAACTCACGTCTGTTATTGTTAAAACAAGCTTTATAGTTATATTTGGTGTTATATACTTTTAACAACAACCAAGATGAAAAAACCCTGGCAGATTCACAATCATCACGTTTCTGATCATTCACTGGACATCTCACTTTAAAAGTGTCGTTCATGGATGGATGGGTGGGTGGTCTCCACAAGCATGTTTTTCTAATGAGCCTGGGTTGGAAAAATACCCCATAAATTCCTAAATGGAATCTATAGTTGCACAAAAATTACAAAAAAAAAAAAAATGTCAGTCTGCCATTAATCATAAAACAACCCCCTTCAGGGTGATATGAGATTTATTACCACATTATCCCTCACACATTTATCAAAACACAATATGTAGTCATACTACATAAAAATATGACCATGAAAACAGAGCTGAAGCTAACACTGAAAGGATGGTGCTTGGTTGAAGCTATAATGCCATCGAAAGTGACAAAACTGCCCTGGATATGCAAAATACACACAGAAAAATGCTCCAACAAGTGTATTATTTTCTAGGCCTACGTATATTGAATAAAGTATCAGCTAGAAAAACACTGAATAACAGCCTGAGAAACACTGTGACAACTGCAAAAACGCAAATACATTCAAATGCATGGTGACAGATTTCAGCAGAGACCTGCATAATTCAACACAAGGATGCAAATGTATTCCAGCAGAGCGTTTATTCTGTTATGATATCTTATACATTATTTAACAATGCTTTTGCTGTTTGATATTTATTTAATTTGTCTCTTAGTTCTAAAACGGTATGCCACAGTAAAAAAAATAAGACAAAATGTGAAAAGTTCCGAATAAAATTTCAATTATGTAAACCGGCATCCACCAGAGTGTTTTCCACAAGTGTTTCTAAACGTTAGGAAATAATGCAACCTTCACGCTCCTTTTTCCAAAGCTTACAGTTTGACTACATGCAGAAGATTATATTACATTATATTACATTGAATACTGTATGTTTATTATGCTGAAATCAGAAAGTGACTGTCAAAGGCATGTGAGTACTTAACTAAGTTCTCATTCACACATAAGTTTATATTAAAAAAACATAACATTTGACTGGGAAATAAATCTCATGTTTATATTAGATAAATGTAGCATTGCCTGACTTGCTCACTAATGGATGCTCTGCAGTGAATGGGTGCCATCAGAAGGAGAGTCCAAACAGCTGATAAAAACAGCACAATAATCCACATCACTCCAGTCCACCAATTATTGAAAAGCAGCAGGTTTCTAAGAAACAAATGCCTCATTAAAACAATAATTGTATGTTAACCAATTGACAGAAGTGGTGTGGATTATTGTGATGTTTTTATCAGCTGTTTGGACTCATTCTGACGGCACCCATTCACAGCAGAGCATCTATTGCTGAGCAAATGATGAAATGCTACATTTCTCCAAATCTCGTGACCTGAGGGTGAGCACATTTTTAGGTGAACTCTTACTTTAAGATATGCATGTCTATACAGGAAAATTTCAAGCTTGCTCTCTCAATTGACCCCCAGATGAAATATTCAGGTGCTATTTCAAGCGAGTGCATCATGACTAAGAGAAAGAAGCTGCTGAGACACTGCAAACTCTCTCTTTCTCTTCTGAAGAGCTGTTACTGAAACTCCCGCAGGGAGCATAGATTCAGTTCACAGGCTTTATGCTTTTACCCTGAAAATTTCACAGATTGTGCCTGCAAATCAATAATTGAACACAGCTTTAACACTGAGGTTTGTGTGCAACTCAGGTTCTCACAGCAGAATTTTTATAAGGAAACAGTCTGGGGTTAGTACATAAAAGCTTTAAAGCGCTTTGACTATTGAGCAGTTAGAGCAATACAATCTGAGGAAAGAGACTTTTAGCCCTCTCTTTCAGTTACTGAAGGGGCACGATCGTGAAAACATCTAAAGGTCAAGCAATTTTCCATGCACTATCAAAACATACACTGTAAAAAATGGCTGTGATTCTAACTGTGAAAAAACTGTGAAGATGCTACATGAAAAAGCAAAATGTAGCCATGACAAATGACAAAATGTGTTTAACGGTAAATTCCTGTCAAATTTACAGGGAAAAAGGACTTGATGGACTTTGGTTAATCATGTGACATTCTCATCATCACCTGCATTTGGTGCTCATCAATGTATTTCAAAGCTACAAAACAGATTTCAGTGCTTCAATAGTTTGGTAGATTAAAATTGTGTCAGTTAGTGAAATTACGGTATTTAACTGTAAATTTAACTTAAAACCACAGCTGCCATTTTTTTACCGTAAATTTTACTGTACTGTATATTTTTAGATTACAATCAAAATGTCTCTCTTTCTGAATTTCCACCACTGTCAGAAATCAGAATACTCTGCTCTTTACATAACTTAAAAAAAGCCTTTGCACACAAAAACAACAAACCATTATTCAAATAAAGAAATAAAATGCATGATATGACAGTATCACTAAAGCAGTAGATTCTATCCAGCTAATGTCAAACCCTGAAAGTTCTTTGCGATCCAGCAAATCTCAGTTATAAATCTACTGTATTCTATTCTGTATATTTTTTGTCGCAGCTAAAATCCTTAGGAACCCTCGTACATGCAAAGTCTGAAACTATAGCTGCAGTCTTCTCTGAAAGTCCAGTCAATCTAATTCCCCAATCAAAAGAAACAATAGTTAAGGCTCACAGTTCTCCGAAAGGTTGGATGGATGATGGAGGATTATGTGGCTAAGTAGAAGAAAGAGCTACTCTTTAGAGGTTTAGAGGCTACACACGTTATTAAATCAGAAATATCCCTCTGCATATTGACTATTTCAGACTGTATTCATTTATGCATTCATACCAGATTTATTATAGTGTCATACCGTAGTTCATTTTAATATTTTGAAACAAAGATTCTATTTTTTTAATTTTAACTTTAGTAAATATTTTAGTCATTCTATTGTTTTTGATATTTTTTAAAATATGTATATATGTTCTTTTTAATCAAATGAAACTAAATTAAAATGAGAAATGCCTTGGCTATTTTTTGTTTTGTTTTTTCAGGTAATGAATTTTTTATGCTTTTGGTTCTAGTTCTGGTCAAATACTATGAACCTAGTGAATAATAACCGATAACAGAATCAAATAAATAACTGGTTCAAATAAAAAAGCAGCTAGCTTCCAAAGGAAATACAGTCCGGCTCCCTGGCGGGTTGCTTATGTTTCTGTTCTAAATTCCTTTGGATAAAATGCATAACTGGAAACTGGAAAGGGACAACAATCCAAAGAGTTTTAACTTTAAAAACACTAGACACATCAACTATAAGTCTCATGCTATGAGCAACTGGTACTGGAGACCTTCTTATCGGTTGTTTTTCTCATGTCACTCATTCTACAGAAAGTGCGTGTTTGAAATATTTAAAGTGTTGAACATTAAACAAGGTAAGGGTTGCATGAGTGGGTGGACAAGAAAACATGAAAGCAGCAGCTTGCGAGAGGCATCTGTGTGTCTCGTCCCCGGAGCCGCAGTTAAGTGGAGGCCGTGCAAGGCCAGTCCCGGGGCGGTGAAAGATGTGAGCTCCGGAGCTCGGGTTGAACCAGAGTGCACTGAACAGAACAGAATTCAGGTCAGTGTGTCGATGCCAGCTGCTGGACTACAGATCGCTCCTGCGTAACAGGGCCGCACGGACTCGCTTCATTACGATGCTGTCCGGAGGGTTAATAACAGACGCAAGAATGCTAATTAGATTCTTGTGTTTCCTTGCAAGGAATAACATTAGGCTGCTCCAATAGGGGGCTTCTTAGTGGTCCTTTAATAAAAAGAATTCATGCTTATATTCTTGTCTTTAGATGCGGCCCGTTTCCCTTCGTCAAGTCTACGGGAATGTCATGCATTTTGATTTTAAGACTTCTCCATAAACGTCCAAATTATTTCAGGAACTTTTCATGTCAAAACATAATTAGTATTTTGTCTTGTTTTTAAGTATGAACATTTTAATTTTCTTAAGAAACGAGATGACTGTTGTTGATGTTGATTTATGCCAATAAAGTAAGAAAATACTTGCTTTTTTAACTAACTTTATTTTTCCAATACCAGATTTCACTTTTTAAACATAAAATTGCTCACTTTTAATATTTCTTTTTAGAAAACAACACTTAAAACCTTAAATTATGATATATTTGTATATATACAAGAAATCTGTTTTTTGGGTACACGTATAGAAAAGTAAGTCAATTATGTAGTTTTAGTTCAGTATTTAGGGTTATGGGTTTGTTTAGTTCACTAATTTCAGATATACTGTAATAAATCTATACATATATATATATTTTTTGTTTTTTAAATACAGATTATTGAAGTACATTTAGCAAGAAAACAGTACAGTCTTTCTATACCTAAAAATCAATTATTTGTACAATTATTTGTTACATTTATTAGCATTTTACTACATTTTAATGCAAAACATCATAAATCAAATCCTCTGAAAACACAAATGTATTATTATTATTAAACCAGGAAGGAAAAACCCCTTTTAAGAATTTTTTTTCAGGCCAAGATATGCAGCCAAAAATAATGGATGCACAAAACCAAATACAATTAAGACCAACATGGAATATTAAAAAATGTAAAAAGCAGACAGAGACCAGAGACAATTCATTCCTTTGTAGATTAATTCTAGTCACATGTTAACACCAGGTTTGAAAAGTCCTCCCGGTAACATTCAGAACATAATTTTCTCATTCCTGTAAGCCCAAATGTCACAGAGTAAGAACTGGACATGATCTGCATGTGTAAAGTAAATGCTTGGAAGGGCTGAAAGGATCGTCACGCTGTGAGAGCTCAGAGTCAAGCTGGGGTCTTACACTCTAAAGACCGCAATCAGCCCTCATCAGTGTTAGATCTCTGCCAGGGGAAGCATATGTGCATCCAGAAAGTGTGAGCGCCGCCGACGGGGAACAAATTCTCTGACTGCGTCCGCCAGCTTCTGGTCACCCCTGAGCCCGACAGATGATCTTAACCGGCGTGACAGTCAACTAATTGTCTTATTCAGGCCTGCATTATTCAGACACTGACTATATCTCCTGTCGCCTCGCCAGTGAAGCCAAACATCAACAACAAGCTATTCTTACATTTCGCTGGATACAGGTTGTGCCGCTGCGTGGAGCTAATCACAGCTGATTATATATACTGAACAGCACAGGGCAGAAAAATTTGGATTTATTACCTGGAAATGCTGTAATCTGATAAGTGGATTGACTGAAAAATCATGCAGCCTTCTCGAATCGAAACGCTATTTAAAATGAATGTTCCACTTTACGTGACCGGTTCAAGTAAGTTATTCTGCACCATTTCACCAACAGACTAAACTATCCCAGTAAATAAAGCAAAAGGAAATTAGCTGAACTGCACAAAATCAATCAACATGCTTGCAAAAACGGGACAACAAATTTTATAAAATAAAAATACTTTGGTGACAATTACGCAGATTTTACCCAGATAAACCCCACAGTTATTTAATTAGCATTATTTTAATGTTAAGAAATTATTTAAAAATTCATTTAAATTCATTTAAAAAAGAATAAATCGCAATTTCTCTTAAAACATAATAAAATATATTTTCTACTATTTTTATTACTATTATTTACATCCTAACTTTTATTTTGTCAATTAAGCAAATTTACCTACCCTCAAAATAACCACAATCATTTCATTCTCAATATTTTATTGCAGAGAAACTAGAATATATTATTAAAGTTATAAATATTTAGACATATAATATTTTATTTTATTTAAATTATTTTATATCTGTAATAAACAATTATCATATTAGAGTAAGAAAAAATAAGCATAAATGAGTGAGTAATAATAATATGAATAACAGTAATTAAAATTTGGGAGTAAATGTAAAATAATAACATACAAGACTAGTTTTTCTCTACAATTTTTGGGGAAAAAACCTGTATTCATCCGTTCATCCTCACACTGTATCTTGATGAAATTTTTTTTTTTTTTTTTACCTATTTATACAGTGTTTTTACAAGTATTGTCAAAGCAGCTACAGTATTAAACCAAAACATAATGTGTCAATAATGCAAAAGGATGATAGAAAACACTTAGTTTTCAGTTAAAGGCAGTTTATCATTGTGTCCCCAACTAAGCATGTCAGAGGAACCAAAACTCCATCTGTAACAGAATGGAGAAAAATCCTGTTTCCAGTTTGTGATTCTGCACTTTGAGAAAAGCATCTGAATGTAACGCTGGTGATGCAAAGCTGTGTTTCATGCATATCTGCTCACATTTAGTTCCGTTCAACTCCAGAGCGTAACAGACCACATCAGACCGATGCAGTCCCTCACCAGAACACACACGCTTCTCAATTAGCATGAAATATGACCTTGAAACGACTACAGTACTGACAACATCCTGAAGACAAGACTGAAAGTGCAAGCAAAATCCCACAAAATCAAGCCCAAGCTGGACGCAGCAGAACCAACCCAACCAGACCGAGGTTTGTTTACCTCTCGAAGAGGTCATTCAAGTAAATTAATTACAAGCTCTATCGATTCCACACTCTCCAGCCTGAAGTGAGCCTGCCATTCTGCTGAAATGAACTGTTTGGCATCGTTACACAGATGCTTAGAGGACACCGAACGAGCCGTAAAGCAACAGAAAGAAAACACTGTATTTTTTTAACTGAGCTAGATGGCTTGACTTGAAGGATATATAAGGCACTATGTGTGACCCTGGAGTACAAAAGCAGTCATAAGAGACAATGTTTTGAAATTGACAAGATTTATTTGAAAGCTGAATAAATAAGCTGTCATCTGATGTACGGTATGTTGTGATGGGACAATAATTCACTCAGATACAACTATTTGAAAATCTGGAACCTGAGGGTGCATAAAACTGCACCTAAATACTAAATATATAAAAAAAAAAACATCTTTAAAGTTGTCCAAATCAAAAATTCAGTTTAGGTAGGAAATGTACAAGATATCTTAATGGATCTAATTATTTAACATCCTAATGATTTTTGGCATAAAATAACATTTTGGATAATTTTGACCTTTATTTTTGGCTACTTCTATAAATTAAGGGTTCATTTGCAAAAAAAAAAAAAACACAGATAACTCAGCTTTTAACCATTTTCAAAAATGATGTTTTTTTTAAATCTTGCATTCCAATAAATCTCAAACTGCAGTTGGATTATTTGAAGTAAAAAACACACACACATCATCACAACATGATGCAAATTAAAAACATGATTTTTACACATTTTACAATACAGAGTTATCTGTTTTTGCAAATAAACTCTTCACCGTGCTACTTATGACTGCTTGTGTGCTCCGGGGTCACATACGATGCACGTGCAAGCAATCGCTCGGTTTGCGTGTGCACGATCTCCGGAGTCAAAACAAGCACATCGCGTGCATCTGATCAGAGCGCGTGACGGCCAAGCTCTTACCTCCACACTTGTCCCATCTGAAGGATGTGCACACAAGCATACCAGACCCAAATGGAGATCACACAGCACCTGTCCCTGCCGTAGATGCGCGAGCTCAGATCCGCCGTGGCTTTTCTGCTGAGCCCCTCCACGGCCCCGAGCCCGCCGCCGGCGTAATCCTGGACGAACCACCTGAAGCTCAGGATCTGGACCAGCACCGACGGCACCAGCACGAAGAACAGCGTGAGCCCGAACCACAAATAGTCCCGTTTGGAGTAGTAGTCCAAGGCCAGCCACAAGTCCGTGCCGACGTCCCAGAAGAAGACGAGCAGCGCGAGGACGATCCAGAGGCAGTCCAGCCACAGGCGCTCCTCCGGCTGGTGCTGATGCTGCGGCCGCCTGCCTTCTCCTCCTCCTCTAGCAGCATCCCTGTCTCCCAGCAGCGACTGCAGACACGCGCTCCTGCAGCCCCAGTAGCACGACGACGAGTTGCAGCAGTGACAGATGTGTATAGCCGCGCTGTCCAGCGCATCCTCGTCGCCGGCCACCTCGTCCAGGTTGTGCAGCTGGGCGAAACCGGTAACGACCCCCACGCCATCGGATTTTGCTGCCATCTTGCTCTCTGAAACGCTTCATCCCCCCCTCCTTCCGCGCTCCGTGACGTCACTTCCGTGATACCTGTACTGGCGGGCGTGCGTGCGTGTGTGTGAGAAAGACGATGATGCTACTTAAAATTATTTGTGGGGCTCATGTTAAACGCACCAGTTAAAAGTCTGGACAGGTCATGTATTATGAGAGTTTTTCACAATAATAGTCGGAAATAGCATCCAGTGACAAAAATACATACAAATATATACTGTGTACAATACTACGTATGTTTTGTATATTAAATATTTACAATTTTTACAGTACGATTTAAATCAATAAATAAAAATATTCGTATTACTTTTCGCAATATTTCTCACTCTAATCATCTTTGATTTGATATAAGATTATTATATCTGTTTGTTATAATAATTATACTATTTTAAATGAACAAATAAATAAATGAATAAATCACTATTTTTGTCGACGAAAAAACATTTTATTTGCCACACTTTCATAAACATAGTATAAGTTTTTTTTCTGTACCTGTTTAAAGATCTTAAACAAAAAGTAAATGTGTTTTCAGCATTATTGTCCAGCATTGTCTTTCATAAAGAAAATACACTTTTTTTGGACTACAGAATAAATGAATAAATTATAAAATGTTTAATAACATTGACTTTATTAACGTAACATTATTTATTTATTCATTAATTCCAGGGAGAAAACACACTGACCGTTTCATGACATTGAAAACCTGCCATTGTTATTGGGTTTTCAAAGAGTCAAACTTTCATGAAATGCTATATTTATTTGAAAACAGACAGCAGGCATGCATATTTTGTGTCAGCATAGAGTTCCTGTGCATTACTATTACTGGTCTATTTAAAACACATTATAGTATTGCTCAATTCATATTTAAACCGGTTATTATGTTAAAAGCGAAACACTGAAGGAAACAGCCTCCTTGAACACAATCTGTGAGCTCCATAAAATCCACTGCAGTTGCTTTGAGCACATGGGGAATTTCCTAGATTAGCAGAGCACAAGCAAAACCCTCTGCCACAGGAATATGACAAAAGCCCCCGTCTTTAGTTCCGTCCCAGTGGAGAGAGTCCAAATCTTCAAACAGACACTGTGCCGCATCTGACAGAGATACTGGGAGGCTTAACCGCTCTGAGCTAATTAAACTGTCATGATAAAACCAGAGGAGTAGAGGAAACCTCATTTTCAGTAACAGGGGAAAAAAGTTCACGCTGAAGCATATTTAACCCTGTAATGCATACATTACATACAAAAAATGCCTTATTTATTTAGTTGCCTGTTTAAAATCAACAAAGTGTCTTCTTTTTTAATTTTTTTAATTAATTCATTAATTGTTTAAAGCTATATTGTTAAAGCAACTGTATGTAGTTTCTATTTTTGCGACTTTGGAGCCCCCTATAGTTATTCATTTTGATATTTCAAGGTCCAAAACATACAGTTGCTTCAAAGTGCCCCTATTGCAGATTTTTGAAAATGATCTTTCATGCAGTGTGTAACACAGCTCTACGTAAATAAAAACATCCTGCAAAGTTTGAATCTGAAAGTGTGTAAAGTTATTGTCTCTCCGAAAGAAAGAGTCGACTCTGAATCATTGAGTCGAGTCCTAAGCTGTTACGTGTTGGTCTGAAAAAAAAAGCTAATTCATTCTTCAGTTTGGAAAAATGAATCGTTTGGGAGTCGCTGAACAAGGAAGGTAAAGATAAATGCATATTATAAGAAGGTGAAAGTGTTTTTTGACCAAAATAAGACCTTACACAACCCACAATAGGGACACTTTAAATGTAAGATCAAGACAAAGCATTGCATTGCTGCTGTAGTGGACACTGTGAAGTCGTCTGTTTTATTTCAAATGTTTTGCATGAACGAGTAAATGTAAATAGGCAGAGAAGGCATGACAGATACAAAACAGTTCTGAGACTGTCCTGCATCATTCTTCCTGACTGCAAAAGTAAAATGGGTTTACACCAAATATGATTTGAAAAGCACATATGCCTCAGTGTTCAGAAGAGCGGCTGTTCTCTGCAGTGCTTTGAACCAAACAGAACAGCTAAATGCAAAAGCACAAGGGCATGAAATTTTTATGAAAGCTAATGTTGTGACTGTAGGGGCAGTGAATACTACAAGTGAGATAATTGCCTGCAGATCCCTTGAGTTCTGGGCTGCTTTCATGTGCTGCTATTGAAGCAGACAATAAATGTATATTTCCTGCATGAAGTGCTTATGCCATGAAAGACACACCATTGATTCAGTATTCACAAGACAGACTGTATGACCACTGACTTAAGGTTGCAATATTCTTGAGATATGGGGAAAAATATTATAATTAATATATTCACACAATGTGAAATATGAATATATATATTTAAATTCCCCATTTAAAATTAGTATATATAAAAAATATAATTATTTGTCACATAAATGTATTGCTCAATAATGTAATTTTTTTGTTGTTGTTTGGTTTTCAATAGTATTATTTTTTTCTTTTAAAATTCATGATCATTAACATGCATTTTATCTTGTTCATATCATTTCATTATAAATAACAGTTTCAACAGTTCATATTTGGGTATGTTTTTTGTTTCAAGAATGTTACTCTTTTGCAAGTGAGTGGAGAAAGAATGTGACTCATGAAAATTCCCACAAGGCTGTTTGGGTGCTAAATGTCATGTAGGTGTGGGAAAAGTCCTTTGGAAACAAGCCCTACGAGTCTTCCAGCATGTCACACTGACACACGGCCCATGTTCAAGGGTTCGCTGAGTTCAACACTTTATATAAATAAACCCTTTAATGAGAATAGACGTTCAGATTCTGTACTTCTGCAAGATAATTACAAGACAAACAGAGGAAATTTCCACTGGCTCCTTGTAGAAGACATGGAATTGACTCACTTAGACTAAATAAACGGTCTGAGCACTTCTGTCTAAAGGAGAGGCTAAAATACTATCATCAGTTATTCGTGAAAAAATATTAGTTGTGCTCTGGTTTACATTATAAGGTTGAATTCAAGTACCGAAGTATATGTATATTTATATATAGGTCAAGTCTATTCTCAGACTGTTAACTGTCTGTGTAGGTGGCAGAGAAACATTACCTCACTTGTGTTAAATGTTAGCCTACATATTTGTAAAACAAATAATAAAATAAAACCCATTCATATTTATTTTTATTATTTTTTATTTTGATCTGACAATATATGTTGTTTAAAATATGGAACTTAAGAACAAATAAATTATGAGTACTAATAAGCAAGTAAGAAGTGTTTTGTGCCATCTTTCTGTAAAATAAACGTTTTTCGCGTTATATTAAATTACGTTTGAGTGTCTATAATAACGAAGCTAATTTATTAATACAAATTAATCAATGTATATAATGTAAATGGGCGTGTCTCCGGTTGACTGACCAATCCCTGCAGACTGTGGCTCACGCTCCCTATAGGAGACCTGTAGCTGATGCAATACTGATGGTCAGTCCTGTCAAAGTCATTATCACCTGATCCTCCGCAACTCCTGTGTAGTCGCATAAGTAAGAGCACACAGGTCTTTTACCTGTTTCTTTCCCCTTTTGTGCTAGACATTTGGGCGGTGAGTAAATCGATATTCTCCTATCTACGTTGTCAGCACTCTATAACATAATTCGGAATGAATGACGTGATATAGGAGTGTAGCAGCGGGTGCGTCCAGAGCCATTGATCTTCCCGCCAAACTGACACACTGTGACAGATTCCGAGTCAGAAGCGTCATCACTGACTGCGTGTTGTTACAACAAAAGCTGCTTGTACTGGTGTTGATGGCTAGATTAATTAGTGTGTGACGAGGCACGTTTACTGCACACTGTGTTAGTTTAGCAGTGTCAAGGAGAATTTAGTTAATATTACTTGTGAAGAAAAGAAGAATCCGTCCGGAGATTTCAATAATTTCCAAGGTGAGGATCTTGCTTGACAGCAACTAAATCACGCTGCTGTTACCAAGAGAGAGTCTAGGTGACCTTCATACAACTCCATTCGATTCAAATTATTTAAACAAGTTATTTCATACTCAGATCAGACTAGAACGTAAGTAATGTGACTTTAAGTGCTGAGTGTGATGGTGGGTGTGATAAACCGAGGAGTTATACCTTGGTTTTTGGTTTATATTAAAGTGTTATAGCCTTGAACAGAAGGTGGCAGCAGCGGGGCGTTTCTTTAGAGAAGGCACTTTAATGCCCCAGGGTTTGATTGGTTCAAACGAACACATTTTAGCTTTTTGTGGAGGCCAACTTGTTTTAGAAGTAACATATAAGTTCAGCATGTGCAGGATGATGATGCATCAGCTTCTGCGCTACTAGGAGAAATAATATTAAGTAATTTAGTTGTCATTAAACAAAATGTAAGCTTGTTGAAAAGGGCTTACCCTATTACTTTAAATTATATTAATAGACATATTATTGCAAAATACTGAACCATCATATTTTAAAGATGTGTCAGTATGGCATTCAGTTTTACTCAGCTGTCCTATGTCCTAAGTGAAGATGTCTGAGACATATATCCAATTCATTAAAAATTGCGCTCAGGGCCAATTCTGGCCCGTTTCACTTTATATTTTCACTTATTTATATGAATGTGTCCACAAATTAACACAAAAAACATCATACATTGTCATATAGTTTCAGAGACACAAAAGTATTATTTTTGTATGTGAATTATTGTGAATCTGTGAGATTTTTAGCTATTTTCTACATGTACCAGACTCCAATTTTACCGCTAATATAGAGGAAAAAAACAACATATCAAGTTTACTATGAATTAAAGTGCCCATATTATGGGTTATAAGAGGTTCATATTTTGGTTTTAGGAGTCCCAATTTATAATATGCATTTATTTTGACCTTATTTGTTCAACGATTCATTTTTCCAAACACCTCAGTGATTGGTTGATTTCATTTTTAACGACTCGTTTCAATGATTCAGAGTCGATTTTTTCTTTAGGGTGACAATAACTTAATACACGGTGCGCTTTCAGATTTCAAACTCTGCAGGATGTTTTTATTCACTTAGAGCTTGTTACACACTGCATTTGCACTACACGCTTATTTTCAGAAATCCATAATAGGGGCACTTCAAAGTCATTACAAAACAAACCAGTTTGCAGTATCAAACAGTAAAAACTGACTGTTACTGCACAGCTAGAATTGCCGGAAGTGAATAAACCTGGAAGCACATTCGAACTTAGCAAGGGCAGCGTCACGCCTAAGTTAAAAATAAGGTGGATAATGATGTTCTTTATTACTCTCTTTGTGTTGACAGAAGCAGAAGATGTCCTGTGTGAGAGCTGTGAGAAGTCTGGCACCAGTCTGTGGCTTTCAGCCCCTCGCTGTTTTATCTCGCTGTGGCAGTTTCTCTCTGCGCCAAGTCGCATCGGATGCCAGTTTTCACTCAGTGTCCTTCTCTGAATCTGATTATCCCAGAGTTCTCATTACCGGTATGAGAGCAGGAGACAAGTGATTGCTTTTGTGGCGCACCATTTATTGTGTAATCCTATTTTTAAAGATTGTCTTTTTTTTTACGACTCTTTGTGGCCTAAATGGATGTTATATAAACCTTTAGATGCCATGTTTCCCTGGTTACCACATTCTGAAGCATGAAACGTCGTCTCCATGGCAACACATCACTGATGATGAGATTTAATCATATTTTCTGTCTGTTTTTATTTCAGGAGGTCTGGGTCAGCTTGGAGTAGGGCTTGCCAAACTGCTCAGGTGAGACTAAAGTGCTTTCAGATGATTTCAGAACTTCACACTGAAGACCCCGCCCCCTATGACATTTTAACCAACCAGGTGTCACTATGTCACTAGGCAGACAGGCGTGGGACTGTTTCTGATTGGCTAAAAAAGTGCAACATTCCAGAATTTTTTTTATTTCCCTTTGCATACAGGAAGCAGTATGGAAAATATAATGTAATTCTGTCTGATATCAGGAAACCTCCAGCTCATGTTTACCAAAGCGGTGAGTGTCGATATGTTCACTTACAGTGGGCAGTATCCTACAAACAGAAACATTTCACATTTCTTCTCCAAAAGTGATGTTTGAATTTAAATATATTTTATTTGTAGAATATTTGCTAATACAGGTAAATGTTAATATTTAAATAAAATACAAAAATAATTATGTTTATAATATATAAAGATTTATTTACCTCTTTCAGTATTTTAATTTATTCACACATGTCATTTTTGCCACTTAATTGTAGATATTGACTTCATGTACCTTTACTTATTGAAAATATAAGTGGCAGTATATTCACATTTTAGTCACGATTCTTCTCCAAAAGTGACATTATATATGTATATAATACAGTTCATAAATATAATAAAATAGATCTACTTTTTAAATTTAAATGTATAGAGTTTTTTCATGTATAAATATGTATATGTAAATTAATATTAAATGTTTCAAATATATAATATAATATATATAAAATAAATCAAAATGCTTTTAATAAATACAAATATTGTTTTCCCCCGTTTTAAAACCTTCATTTGATCATTTTACATTTTTAATTGTTTATATTTATTTCTTATTAAATGTTTTCCACTTGTGGTAACATTTCTTATCCCCCAAAAAATTTGTATGCAGATTAGTTTCAAATGATATACTGATATTGAAATTTTAACATATTTTACCTTTAGAATATTTATGTACACACAAAATATAAATATTAATCATTATTTGCATATGATGTATATTTAATTGTATTTATTTCTTTTTCTTTTTATATTAATGTTGGACTCTTCTCAGGTCCCTTTATATATTCTGACATTTTGGACTACAAAAACTTGCGTGAGATTGTTGTAAACAACCGCATCTCGTGGTTGATACACTACAGCGTCCTACTGAGTGCAGTCGGAGAGGCCAATGTGTCCCTCGCTCGTGACGTCAACATCACTGGTTAGTCACCAGGGTCAGTCATGTTCAATCTCTTTTCAGTGGAAAGGTACACTGATGTTTCTGTTCTTGTTTCCTCATCTTTAGGGTTGCACAATGTTCTTGATGTCGCAGTAGAACATGGGCTCCGTCTCTTTGTCCCCAGCACTATTGGAGCCTTTGGCCCCTCGTCCCCTCGCAACCCAACCCCAGATCTGTGCATCCAGCGCCCACTAACCATTTACGGAGTGTCTAAGGTTCACGCTGAGCTAATGGGAGAGGTCAGTATATGATAAAACTCCTGCAAAACCTGAACCTTTGATGGGACTTTAGTATTAATATCATATTATATGAATAAATATGAGAGCACAAGCTTGATATACTGCATAACGTCTTAATGCATATGTTTCTAGCTTAGTTTTTCTTTAACTGGCTTTGTGATCTGGATTAAGTATTTACGTTTCTGTGTTGTATATTCCAGTATTATCGTCACAGGTATGGTCTTGACTTCCGCTCTCTCAGATACCCAGGAATCATTTCTGCAGACTCTCAACCTGGTGGAGGAACTACAGGTGAACTAATATATTAGATGAAATACTAATAAAAAACTTATTTTTACTGTAAATTAAAAATATTATATATGCAAACAAAGCTGAAATAAAAAGAAATATTCTAGAATTTTAAATGTTGCTGTGTTTTTAGAACTGTATTCATTTAAACAATGAAAATGAAAATTTAAAGTTCAAAGAAAATTTCAGATGTTGCTGTGTGCTATTATCGTTAAAATTAAGCTCAAAATAGAAAAGACTTGAAAAAAATATAAGCTTAAAAAACAGGAAGATGAAATAAAATGAAAAACGAGAAACTTGAAAAAAAATAAAATAAATAAATGTTGAAATAAAACTGAAATAAAGCTAAAATACTCAAATGAAATAATTAAAAAATGTATTATTATTATTTAAGTTTAAGTAAATATTAAACACTACTATAATAGTAAACAATGCTAAAATATCTGCGTAAACCTTTTGCTCTCATTTCTTTCTTTCTCTTCTGTCAGACTATGCTGTTCAGATCTTCCACGAGGCTGTGAAAACGGGTACATTTGTGTGCAATCTGAGGCCTGACACGAGACTCCCCATGATGTTTATTGATGATTGTCTGAGAGCCACGCTGGAGGTTCTGGAAGCTCCTGCTGAGACGCTCTCCATGCGAACCTACAACATCAGTGCCACCAGCTTCACTCCGGAGGAGCTGGTGCAAGAAATCAAAAGGCACCTGCCAGACCTGCAGGTCACATATGAGATTGACCCAGTTCGACAAGCCATTGGTGAGAGTCTAACACATCAGTCATCGCCCACTTACGATAATAAGAAACAAACTAATCACTGAGGCATAAGCTAAAATATTAGTCAATGATCCATAGTAAAAAAGAGAAATATGCACAGATAAAGCATTTTTAAATAATAAAACTGCTCTAGACAAATATTTTGATGTGAGAGGACACCAGTTGATCAACTTTCTCAATAGAGGAAGCATTATTACGGATTATTGACATGTTGATTTGTTCATTTGTTTTAAATATAAACATGCAGCTTTTCATTTTGCAAGATTTTAATTGATGGACTGGAATGGTGGGGATTACTTGTGGATTATTGTAATGTTTTTATCAGCTTTTTGGACTCGCATCTTGACGGCACCCATTCACTGCAGAGCATCCACTGCTGAGAAAAGGATGCATAGCACTGCAGTGCAGTGTATTCTGATCATGCATTGCCTAATCTTTGTTAGATATGCAATGCAAAAAACAAAACCATTTAGCAGATTATGTGCTTTTATCCCATTTTCTTTATTTATCATTCCAAATAGTTCTGTGCTATTTCTTCTAGCTGACAGCTGGCCAGTGGTCTTTGATGACAGCAATGCACGCAGTGACTGGGGCTGGAAACACAACTACGGTTTGCCAGAGCTGGTTCAGACGATGCTCAAGTTCACTGGCTCAAACCTCAGATTGACTCGAGCCAACTGAACACCATCTGTCATCATGTGTCTGAGTTTAGCTGAGATGTTTGGGACCTACTAGAATGGAAGGTAATTGGGCTCTGCAGTATACTGTGTAGCGTACTGAGACTAATGAAGGTCAAACTTACTTCCTCTTTCCATATGTACTGTAGCACATATTTGCACACTTTCCCTGGTGAATTTAACCAAAGATTTACAGGGTTCAGTTGTATCCATATTCTTCTCAATCAGCTTAATAATTGAATAACCTACCTGATTATATATTTTATATTATTTAATGCCAAATTTTGTGGAATCTTTGTTCTGTAGCAATTTTCTGCTAAAATAATTGACACTACAGCTGATTGAAATAAGAAAGTTTTTTTTTTTTTATCTTGTTAAATTTAATTGAATTTAATAAATG
>JAUYWG010000053.1:1244400-1255582 GCA_034779775.1 Enteromius afrohamiltoni
AAATGAAAGTTAATTTTATTGTGACACTGAAAACTGGAGTAATGATACTGAAAATTCAGCTTTACAAAAGAAAACACGGGTGAAAATTGCACCCAGTGTAACGTAATATTATACATCATTGCTGGTCTAAATATATTTATAACACATAATTATATAGAATTATATAAGTATACAAATATCCAAACTTTTGAATGGTAGTGATATTTAAAAGATTTTATGAATGAAACAACAATCCTAAATATGGTGCTGTTTCTGAAAGGCATTATTAGCCTCTTTTCGTTTTATTAAAAATAACCTAATAACCTCACCATAGTGCTTACAGTGTATATGAATTGGATTTGTTTGTATGTTGCATGAGCACATTTGATAAAATGACATATGTAACTCAGTATATATTTCTGATGTTTGGTTAAGTTGTTAATGTTACACCAGCAAACGATTATTTAATACATTTTTAAGGATCATTTGAGAATGACTTTTTCATTTGATACAATCTTAAAGGTCTGAGTTCACCCAAACATTTTAATTATGTCACTGTTTACAAAACCTTTTTTCTTGCTTTCTTTTTTATTTTAAAGAACGTTAATCAGATTAACATGAACCACAAGCTGTCTTTTTAGGTTGTATAAAACAACCTTGGCTTGATTTTGGCCAGAAGAAATTGCACAAAACATTTTAAAAGCAGTAAAACAGCACTGCCAGGATGTTCATATGCCTAATGAAATGCACTCAATAAAACCCAAGCTGCTGCTGGTTTTCTGCGTCCACCGCAAATTTTTTTGTATGCGGGTGTGAACTGAATCTCTGTTTGGTAAACATGAGTGAACAGGTTTCGTAAAAACAAACGTATTAGCTCTAATTTTGATGAGTCTTCAGACAACACGTCTTTAATATTCAAAAATATCTCAATAGCAGACATTTCATACATCAGTATTTCTCTTCTTTGATTTTGTGGGAGCAGCCACACAGTTCTTTCCAGGTAAAACTGGTTGATTTGTAAGCTGTCTTTGTACGAGTTGTGACTTCCTGCTCAACAGATCCTCTGTTAGACGGACTTCCTTCTTCAGAGACTCCATGATAATCTCTCCCTGCGCCTGTAGAAAACCCCGCAGCAATTCTTCAACCTCCTACAGTAGAAAATACGAGGAAAAAATAGATCCTATTGTTCATTTTTATTCCCAATGAGTTTCATTAAGCACCAAAAAGATCTTAATGAAACATTTGTGTAATTAGTGATAATAAAACCTGTTTGTTTGCTTTAGCTTGTTTCCCATCAGGCATTGTTTTCCAATGAGAGAATAGAGAGAAAACCGCTGGGTCTCAGAAGTAAAAATCCCATTTATTTTCTCCACAGGGAAATTGATTTTCTGTGATAGCGTATAAACCTTTGGTGGCAGACCTACCACGAGCTCTGAGGCTGTTAAGCGATGATATATGCTTCTGTAGAGGCCATAAGTCTTAGCCCAAGTGTTATTTCAACTAGGACAAATACTTCTGGAAGCAAAGCTGCTGAGAAAGTGTCCGTGGCAGTTGTGCTCAGCAGGGTTAAATAACAGCGCTGTGTGTTCCTTTAATCCATCTTATCTGGTAACTGCTGACAGTCTGCATCTCCTTAAGATATTAAGTAAGAAGTGGTCGAGCTGTGAATGTCTTTAGCATGAGCCGTAAGACAATACACAACAGAAATAATCCTTTGTTGCTTGTGTCAGTATGAATTTTTACAGCCTTCACATTTCACACTGCGCTACAAAATGGCAAAGTCTGCAAAATACGTTTTTTTAGGTCAGTGCTAGTGGCGGTTACGCATCAGAGGCGCTCGCCAATAGCTTGCAGATTAACTTTGATGGTTTTTGAAACGGTAACAGTGTGCCAACAGCTACAGGGCAGCTTACCATCACAATCCTGTTTTATATCAGCGCCGAGCAGGAAGCTAAATTTCAAGTTGCTGTCCAAACATTCCGCCTACTTACATTTCTTCCTTTTAATAAACATGTCAATGAAACGTTAATAAATTACAATGCTAATATATATTCTTATTATAAATCATCAGCATGCAGTCTTTAGTAAGACAAGCATCACTATTACCAAGCATATAATAAAATATCTTTATTTTGATAGTCCACTTTAGACATTCAACAGTAAGTAACTACAGTGGGATCGAAAGTTTGTGCACCCCAGGTAAAAAGTTGTATTAATATGCACAAAGAAACCAAAATCAATTACAGATTAGACATTCTTATAATATGTCAAAAACAGTTTCCATTTACATGATGGATAACCATGCAGAGTTAATATCTTATCTTGTACTGCCCCTCTTGGAAAGTTCAACTTTTTCACAGACGGCATCAAGTTACTATCCAAACTTTGATGAAATTTTTATTGAAAACCTCTCCTTCTACTTGTAAAATGTTCCACATCGCATGATTGATCCACCCCTTATGCTTAACAGTTGGACAGAGGTTTTTTTCAGTGCTCTTTCATCTCCAAATGTAACTTTGCTCATTCCGGCCAAAAGGTTTTATTGAAATCTTTATTGAAAACGGGTTTTCACTTACTTTTCTAACAATCCTGCGAGCTGTTCTGTCTGATCATTTTCTTGGTCTTCCAGATCTTACTTTAACTTCCACTGTTCCTGATGACTGCCATTTCTTAATTTACATTTGCCTTCTCCTGCTTTGTGCGCGTCAACTATTTTCAGTTTCAGCTTTCTAGACAACTGCTTAGAAGAACCCATGGTGCTGATTGTTGGGGCAAGAGCAGATAAGTCTGGGCATTTAAAACCTTTGAGATTGACATCACCTGGTGTTCTTTCCAGACAGTGATTGAGAACAACCAATGACACTGTCAGGTCTCAGCTTTCCAAAGGGGGCAGTGCATGCTATAAACGTAGCAGGGTACTCCCTTTTTTGTTTTCTGGTATTTTGAAAGTGTTGATGATGGAAATTAAAATCAAACTTTTTTGACATATTATAAGAATGTCTAATCTGTAATTTGATGCCTTTTGGAGATTTGTCCATCTTTCCTTGGTTTCTTTATGCACATTAATACAACTTTTTACCTGGGGTGCACAAACTTTCGATCCCCACTGTACATGTAAACTTCGTAGCAGTCATTAGAGTATTAGTAGACTGTCTGCTTAATACACTTCTATAACACTTCATTTTGATGGATCCACACCATAATAAGCATGAGAAACTTTGCAGGTATAGGTCAAATTATTCTACTAATCCTAAACCTACCCCAACAGTCTACTCTGAGAGTTAGTAGACATGTAGTTGCAAATGAATAAGAATTAGCTGACATGTAGTTCCAAAGTTACTTATAGTTATAGTAGAATGTCTAAAGCGGGTTATCAAAATAAACTGTATCTAGGCAATATCTTAGACAATACTAAGTAAATCTATAGAGCAATTTATATGCAAGAATATAACATAACATCAGTAGGAAACCTATAAATTACATTCCTGACATGCATAAAAAGATAACTGTAACTGTTTTCAGTATATATTCTTAAAATTATGACTTTTTCTTTTAATTCTAATTTCTGAGTTTCTATTTTTTTATATAATATCGTAATTAGGGTTATTTTTGCACAGTTTCAAGATCATCTCACAATTTCGACTCTTTTTCTTGCAATTCTATGTTTTTATCTCACATAAAATAAAAAAAAAGGGAATTGCAAATTTGTATCTCATAATTCTGACTTATCACGCATCATATTTTGTATATCTGTATAATTCCCAATTCTGACTTTGTTATGTTAAAATTATAGTTTTTTTTAGAATTGCTGGAAAATGTCTGTATTGTGAGATTCAAAGTCAGAATTGTGAGAAAAAAAGTTGCAATTGCTTTTTATTTAAAGTACTTTTTAAATGTTCTTATAATTTTCTTATACTAATTCTTTATCAGTCTTATTCTTAACATAAGAGTAGGTGCTACTTCAGTGTGTCAGTAACTTTCACAGAAAATAGCTTCCATGTTGCAAAATAAGGTGTATGCTGTAAATAACTGAAATCTCGTACCTGTCTGCTCATTTGTCCTTCATATGGAAGTCTGTTTAAACTGGTCTTCAGTGCTGCCATCATCTGAGCTTCAGCTATCTCTTTGAGTTCCTTGATTTCGTCTTCTTTTCTGGACTGAGCCAAACTCAGCCCTTTGAGATCCTGCTGATGTTCCCACTCCACAGCGTCTGTTCCCTCGCTGAGGGGCCGCGGCTGAGGGGGGCTTTCAATCTCAAGCTCACATCTGATGTGTTTAACACCCGTCTCTCCGTTTAAAACCGCCTGATAGAGCCGCTGATGAGGAACATATGTTTTCACAATATAGTCCAGGAGAAGCGTGTGATGGACAGTGGAGAGATGAGGCTCAATCTGTGATAAATGATCCTTCACGAGGCAAATGACCTCTGATGCCTTCAAACCTATGAATATTAAAAGCAGAGATGATCTCAGTTGTAAATTAAAGACTCCAATCTTTTAACAACTACAGTTATTCTTTTTTCTAACACAAGAAAATAAGTAACATATAGATTATGTACATATAGATTTAATTAGATCTATCGACCTATCTATCTATAAAGAACTATATCTATATATTTATCTATCTATCTATGAAGAACTAAATCAATCTATCGTCGATCTATCTATCTAGCGATCTATCATCTATCTATCTATAAAGAACTATATCTATATATTTATCTATAAAGAACTATATCGATCTATCTATCTATTTATAGAGAACTAAATCTATCTATCTATCTATAAAAAACTATATCTATCTATCTATCTTTCTATAAAGAACTATATCTATCTATCTGTATAGAACTAAATCTATCTATCTATGAAGAACTCAATCTATCTATCTATAAAGAACTATATTTATCTATCTATCTATCTATCTATAAAGAACTATCTATCTATGAAGAACTCAATCTATCTATCTATCTATCTATAAAGAGCTCAATCTATCTATCTATCTATAGAGAACTAAATCTATCTATCTATGAAGAACTCAATCTATCTATCTATAAAGAACTATATCTATCTATATATCTATCTATAGAGAACTAAATCTATCACTAAATCACATATGAATTACAGTACGATCGCTGAATAATGTTATTGTGAATAAAACTGTCAAACATAAAAAGCAAAATAATTTTAATAATGTATTGACATCAATAATATTACAAATTTCTGATTGGTAGCACATTTAAAGGGTCAAGGCAGGTTGTGTGACTGAGCACACATATTTACAGTAACTGCAACAAAGTTATATTTGAATCAGAACTGAACTGAAAATTTTTTGATAATTAGTCTGTGTAATGTTTATTTTGGTATGAACAAATAGATCAATAAAAGAATAGAATTCTGGGCGTAGTTCTGTTTATCTGAAACATAGCGACAGCAGCAGGCTCGGACTTCGCTTTGATGATGACCCACCTTTGAGTTTGGGCAGGAGGTGTTTGCAGATGTCTGCCACCTGTCCCACTGCTGACCACGACAGTCCTCGCGCTACTGCAAACATCACATTCTCATACACAAACTCCTGATGTAAATACTGCCGTTTATCGTCACCATCAAACTCCGTCCAGTCAAAGCAGCCGCTCAGACGCGCGATTCCTTCATCTCTCTGAAACAACACATATCATGAGAGCCTCTAGACAACAGGTGCCGCGTGTTAGCGAGCATACATCGTAAAAACATAAACCTTCAGATCACAGCTAGTGATGGATCTAACGTTAATGTATCGTGTCTTCAGACGCGTCGCCGAATCTGCTGCGTGCGTCACGCTTCTATCTACAAGTGCGCGTGCAGGTGAGAGCCATTGCTTCACTATACATCTAATCGGTGTTTACTGTGTGAGAACACTGTGAGATCAGAGGTAAAGCGCTGAGGTTTACCTTTATCCTCGATATCTCCTGTAATGTGTGTGTGGAGGCCATCACGAGACTGACTGTTGCGTTTGTTGCCGTGGAAACCAGAGGACTTGATACTGCACAGTGTTTCTGACGCATGTTGCATGTTCTGCTTTACACACATCAACTTATATCTGGTGTAAACTTTATGCATTACAACGTTGTAATGCTAATAATAATTCCATAAAATATGGAGTATACTGGACCTTTTTTGAAATGATGTTAAGTTTGTGTTATTAATTCTGTAATCTCATAAAGCTGCACTTTTGACCCAATATTTGTCCAAGTCTTAACAACAGCCTATTATGATATTAACGTTAATATAGTATTATTATTTACATATTATTACAATTATTGTACTGGAATATTTACATGCATGTCATACTTTTATTAGGTATAATATTCATAATTTAACATTTCCTTAAAATATATGAATACATATAACTGAAATTAAATCGAAATGTTATATTTTATATCCCTATAAGTATACTTATATTAATAAAATATATTTTGAATGTTATATCTTAAAATTGTGTAATATTTAAGAATATTATTGTTCTTATTATTTGTATATTATGTATTATAATAGATACCTATTATGAAAATTATAGTATTGTAATATTGTGTGCATACAATATATACAAATACTGTTATTAGGTATAATATTTTTAATTTAACATTTGATTAAATATTTTGGAATATTTCACTGGAATTAAATTCACTGGAAAAATTATATCCATATATATATATATATATATAAACAAAATATATGGTGAATATCAAAAAATGATATTATTGTGCTTAATATTAAAATTCCATTCTTAAATCCTAATATTTAATTCTCTCTGTATGAATAAAGCAAGTATAAATGTGTCTCTATCATTTAAATTAATAATAAAATAATACTAATGATGTTACTTTATTTTCACGATAAAGCACATTTACTAATGTATTTACTATTTTATACATGTGTATTAATTGTATTTATATTTTATATATAATCTTAATAATGAATAATAATTAGTGTAATTAATCATAATATTATTTGATATTATACAGAGAACAATATTTGGTTTTTATTATTATATGAAGAATTGCATAAACTGCATACTATATTTGCCTACATAATAATTATTTGATAATAATATTAGATCTGGGTTCATTATATTAAGAAAAATTATTAATGTAACGTGCAGTAAAACATTTTGTTGGTCAGAACTGGCAAGAAATTTTCTGCCCGTGTTATTATACCTAAATCAAGTCCAACAGGTTGTTTTTGGAGATCTAAGAGTTAATTCGGTCTGGCGCAGATGGTCATACAGTGTAATCCTCTTTCAAAGGAGTCCCACTTCTCCTCCTCCTCCTCCTCCTCTCTGGATGAAGGTCTGCCTGTGATAATTAGCCTAATGGAATGAATGAGTGTGAATAGACAATATGCAGCTGTGGCACGTCCGTGGCTCATCGTCGTGGGTGGAAAGTGACATTCCTCTCAGGAGGCAACGATATGGTTTCAAACGCTGTGTCCGTTTCGCCCGGAGGAAGGAGCGCTGCTTGTTGTGAGAAAACCTGTTGGATTCTCTAACTGGATTACTTCAGAAATATTGTCAAAGTTTGGAGGATTTGGCAGCCGAGGAGAATGAATCTGTGCCTGCAGGGTAAGCCGTGTGTGGAATTAGGACACAGATAATAAAAAGCTAATAATAAGGCCTGTTTTCAAGTGCTTTTAGTGGAATCTGTGCACTGGTGAAGTAAGAGATCAAAGCTAAAACGTAAAGTATTTATTGGTGTGAGAGTTGTCAGTGCATCTGTTTTCTTTTTGAAATAGCTTAGTTACTGGTTGAGTACTGGCAGATAAACTGAATGTCGAAGCATTTCTTGTTATGTTTTTATATTTTACAGCTCCCATTTGAGACTTTCACGCCTCACTTGAAACATTTTTTTTTCTGTTCGAAAGTGACTAATATCTAGCAGCCCTGACTAATGTGAGTGCTGTTAAGTAAGCATTAAGGATCTTGGTTATTATAGGCAGCATTATGGAAATCAGAAGTGCTTTACTAATTATTTTTTATTGTCAAACAATGCTGAGCTATGGAAGCTTGTTTCTAACTGGGATGATATGGAAGCGCGTTTCTGTCACTGAATAAAAAATAAAAAAACAGGATAGTGCAACATTTTATTTTGCAATTCTTTTTTTTTTTTTTAGAATTTCTAGATATAAAGTTATGTGGGGAAAAAAAGTAAAACTTGCGTTATGTTTGATTTTGTATCTTTTAGAAGTGCAAGTGTATATCAAACAATTCTGAGTGTATATTTTGCAATTCTTTGTATATATCTCACAATTCAGACTTTTTTTACTTTTATGTCACAATTCTTTTTTCTCAGAATCACAAGCCATTCTAATTTTATGAAATAGCATCTTTATATTTTACAATTCAGACTTTTAAATTTTAATAAAACTTTGACTTTGTATCATGCAATTATTTGCATGTCACAATTCCCTTTTTTTATTCTGTTGGCTGACACAGGCTTCTGTACTGAACAGATATTTGTATTTCAGAGCTGGTTAAGCTGTCGCGGGTCTCCTACCTCTTCTCACACGTATCCCATGAGCCTGAAACAATCTTCCGTCGGTCTCAGTGATCTGACAGTGTTGTGTTGCAGGTTTCTCCCAGCGGCCTGCCACGTTCTCAGTTCCTAATTGTGGAAATCATGTGTAGCATTTTCAACCGTTAATTCAGCCTTTAGAGACTTACAATTAGTGTCAAATATATGCACACCTCTCAGAAGTGTTTAGTAATTAATTAGCTCTAATTAAATGTGGTTTGTGCTTGGTGTGCCATTAAAAGAATCAGAATTAAACATAGAACCTCCAAACATCCGTATTAATGTTCCTTCTGCTACAGTAGTGGTTAATAGTGGGTCAGTTAAGAGTACAGTACAGAGGATGTGCTGTCTTTTCCTGAGATTACTGTAAGCCTGTGCTTTGGCATTACTAGAGCAACAACAGTCAGTGTTACCGCTATCATTTGTATAAATTTACTAGCAATTAGAGTGGAATTAGTTCTCTGACAATTTTTTCAGTGTACAAATAAAAAATGCACGAAACTCTCACCTGTTTTAATTGAAAAGCACTTTAAGGTTCAGTATGGCACTGCAGGATTCAGAGAGAATAGGCAGCCATTCACTGAAGGCCCTATTTGTGTTCATTTTCATCTCAAGGTGCCCTTGCGGATAAATCAATACCAATGAAGGACCAGGCAGATATTATTGAGAGAATTACTTTTCAGTATAGATAGAAGGTTCAACAATTTTTTTCTCTATTAAATCAATATTTCCATGAATAGTTCAAGTCTTTTAATGCTGTAATTACAGATACTAACACTATATTTAACTTATGACTTGTACGTCATATCTGAGTGAATTTCAAAAAGCATATGAGAATTATTTTTCACCCCCAAAAATAATGGGCATTATTAAATTTAAATATAATATATTCATTTTATTTACTCATTAAATTCTGCAAAAAATTAAAACTAAAATGTTTTCATGATATCCATCACAGTTTCATTTCCAAAGCATCATGATGATAATGTTTAAAATATCTTCATGCCTTATAGTCATTATATTTAATTTGTTTAGCAGAGCAAGGTGTTGCATTTTGCAATGATATAAACAATCAAGCAGTTAAGATTCGCTATACAAGTGATTATATGTTGCTTTACATGACTATACTGAACATAGGTGGATAAAGTTATAGACATATATCCAACTTTAAATAAAGAACTGAGTGGCAATATAGTTATATTTTGAGATGATAGACTACAAACACTCAAGCAGTGGATATTTGCTGTAGTATTTATACAGGTGGGTAGTAGTAGTAGTAACGAGCTACATTTATGTCGTTACTAATATTTTGGGTAACTAATACTTTTAGAGTATATTTTAAAATGGGTACTCTTACTCAAGTTCATTTTTAGTGGGAAAACGGTAAATTTACTTCTCTACTGTGGGTGACGCTCGTCACTTCATCTTAATGCAAGTTAAAAACGCATTTATCCCAAACGCGCCGTCTACTTTTCTTGGGCAATGAACGATGCCCATTCACTCATGAATGTTTCACTCTTTTGCATAATTTTTCAAATCTTTTTTTAGTTTATTTGAGACCAGAGACAGAGTTCATTGATTAAATAATAACAATATTTAAAAGGCAAAACATTAAAGTTTACTATAGTAACAAGCAGTAATGAATGAACCACCAAAAGCACACAAACTGTTTATTTTAAGTAAAGAATCATAGCATTGTATTCACAATTCCCTATCTGACTCACAATTGTGGCAAATGTAAACGGAACCACCATCAGTGAAAGCCACACCTTTCTCGGTCTGGAGTAGTTCTCCAAACAGACAATGCAAACATTTTCTGTCCTCTGTATGCTTTTTCTTCTTGGTTTTCTTTAGGCCTACCTTGGTTTGTTTCCAGTGTGTTCTTTGTCAGTTTTCACTTTACCTTTGTTGGCTTTCTCTTTGCTGTTGCTTACTCCCTCTCCTTTTCAGGGGTGTCTGTCATGATGGCCGATTTTGCTTTTGTTAACTTCCGTGGCTATTGAAATATGTTCTTTATCAAACCACTAAATTGCCTTTTATATCTATTTTATCTAATTGTCATTAATGATGCCATGAGGGACAGTTGCGAAACCATATGGGGACAGTTGCAACGATGCGTTCCCCGGCAGCCATTTTAAACTAGTGATGCACTTTAGCTTTAACTCATGGTTCCAAGGTCTATTAAGAGACAAGAAACGGCATATTCAAACTATATAACTATAAAGATCAATACTTGAACAGTTTATACAGTATGAAAAAAAAATGGTCATAAAAAAAATTACTTTACCTCAAATTTCAGTTCTTGCAGAAGGAATGATGTGGCTGTTAACTTCCGGAACGAAGGAGAGGCCTACTGAGCATGTGTAGTGGGAGTTTCATGGCTCTAGCTCATTCCTAATTGGAGAAATCAGCAATGTTGCAACTGCCACACGTTGCAACTGTCCCCAGTCTCCCTAAAGGCCCGCATAGGCTGAGGAAATTTCTCATTTGTATCACTGAAATAAAAAAATTAAATAAAACATAAAAATTAAATACGAAAACAAAAATAGTTGCTTTTTATTTAAAGAATAAACCAATCCAATGCATAACGTCTAGGTTACGAACGTAACCCACGTTCCCTGAAGGAGGGAACGGAGACGTTACATATGGGAACTCGCCAGA
>JAUYWG010000053.1:1255682-1270213 GCA_034779775.1 Enteromius afrohamiltoni
ATAAAGCTCAAAGGCATTTGGTCTCTCTGGCGAGTTCCCATATGTAACGTCGAAGTGATTCGACTGAAAGGGTAACTGACATTTGAGACTTACTATAAAGCAATAAAGGTTTTTCAGCTTATGTTCATGTAAAAATATGGCATGCAGTTGCTTCCAGCATTGGTATAAACATCATTCAGTGTAAATTGTGAAAATCATAATTAATAATAGCAATTACATTTTCAAGGGAATAATCAACAATTATGATTTTTATGATTTGTGTGTATATATAATATATAACAATTGTATTACCTTTTTTTACTATATATTATTATTTTACTATCAATCTAAATAAAAAATATACTATAGACATTCAAGATATGATCCAAAGTAGCTAGTAACTAACTACTTGAGTAGTTTTTTACCTCTTACTCAAGTAACCAGACTATTATTCAGACTATTACTTTTACTTGAGTAATTATTTTTACTTTATTGCAGTTTTTGGGTACTCTACCCACCTCTGTTTATACATTGCTTTACACGAGTCTACTATATGTATGTAAAAATCTCTCTCTATATATATAAATATAAATAAAGGGTATATTATGTATACTACATAGGGATCTATAGCATGTTGCTTTAGAGAGCTGGAGTGTATTTTCAGTGTGTGTGGTTGGTGCATCATTGTTTCAGTGACATGTTTGTGGAATATATACGCAAAGCAGCCTGTCCTCAGGGGTCAGAAAGCAGACGTCTCGTAGCTCTGCGCTGTTTATGCAATCCTGGTGTCACTGTCATGTGTTTACCGCTTCCCTAGAGTTCAGTAAAATCTCAAGATGATTAAAGAAGCTTTCGTTCTATCCTTAGCCACCAAAGGCCCTGATTAGTGGCCAGACTGTTTGTGGGAGGGCTTGTGAACTTGCGTCCCGGCAGCATTCGTGTGCTTGGACGCTGCCTGAAACAGTGCTCTGTATAGTCAGATTTGTTTTCTTTTTCACATTTTAGTACAGTTGTACTTTATTTTAGCATCAGATATAATAATGCATTCCGTAAACGTAAGTATGTCGTTTATATTATAGATATACTTTTATACTGTTGCTTTTATATTGAGCTGTGATACTGCTAAAATAATGCTATTGTATTTGTAAGACCAGAATTGTTTAATTATTCATAAAGCGAATTGTTCAGTGAAAACTCGTTCGATGCTTTTGTGGTCAAAAATTGATTATTTCCATTTTATACAAATAAAATTAGAACATTTCAAAACACACTATCTAAGTATTGTTTATTCTTAGTTTATGTTAACTAATGTGGTTAACTAATGAACCTTTTTGTGTTACCGAAATCTGATTATAAGAAGAACAACTTTAGTCTGAGTTAAAAACAGAGCTCATGCTCTTGAACTTCTTTTAAATGTTAGATTAAAGTGCCTATTAATGACTAAGAACTAAATGCAATTTAAATTAGTAATTGTTTCCTGAAGCACTTGAGATTAATCTCTGGACGGGGCCTGGTTTCGTAGTTGCTTACAAATTTAAATGGCATGAAATGTAGTATAATACATGTACTTTAAAAAGCTGGTAAGATGGCAGTTTTCATCACAATATCTGTGTTTTCTGTAGTACCGTACAGTACTGTAGTACAGTACTGTAAGGACTTTGGTGTACCATGTCAGTGCCATTATTTACTGTGTGAATATGCCAATACAATACAATGGTACTCTTATCAGTATGAACTTCAGAGACATCCGTAACATAAAATTTGTATGCATGTTTGTATGTATTTACAAACTATATCTTTGATATTTTAAAGGCTTAATACCTGTCTAAGCTTGAGCTACCTGACATGCTTAAAACTTAATCTTAGTTTTCTGTTGATAGGAGAAAATATTTTTTAGGGTTGTTTGTTCATAACACAAGGCTTGGAGATCTCAATGATGTTTCACTTTGTCAGAATTAGCAGAAATATAGAGAAAACTGTGAAATGAATATGGATGGCAGATGATAGGATTTTAGGAGAGTTTGATAAATTTTGATTACAGTATTCTTTTGAGGGAGTCTCCGTATAATCTAATTTCTTTGGAAATTCTTATTTTATAAAGATTGTTTCTGTGTTTTGAAATCTGTGTTGATTGTGAGTTTCAATGCCGTTCACATTTCCAAACGTTCCTCCGCAGCTTGAATTGACGTGGAGGAGAGATGCAGAGGACGGCCCAAGGCTCCTTCGATGCCAATACCCACTTACAGAATGATCCTCATCCGTTTTCTCATCCTCCAGTGTCGTCCTTTGGTTCCAGCGTGACTACGGCCAGCCCAGCCAAGAGAATTACCTTCTACATGAGTGGCGACACTCAGTTCAAAGGTGTTAAGATGGCCATCCATAAGCGCAGCTTCAGGTGCTTTGATGCCTTGTTGGATGACCTTTCCCAAAAGGTTCCTCTGCCTTTTGGTGTGCGTACCATCACGACCCCCAGAGGGATCCACAGCATTAAACATTTAGAGCAGTTAGAGGACGGAGGCTGTTACCTCTGCTCTGACCGCCGTTATGTTAAGCCAATCAACATGGAAGCTGCAGGGAAGAAGCAGGTGGTCTGGCACCACCACAGTCACCCACATAACCCTCGCCGCAAGCCCTCCCGACCCGAGGAGCCGCCCTCGGGACATCAGCACTACCATCGGCATCCCAAAAGGATTGTTCTGGTAAAAAACAATGACCCTACTGTAAGGCGATCCATCATTCTGAGCAGACGAACCGCTCGGAGTCTTCGCGTCTTTATGGACGAGATTTCCGAACTCATGCAGTGTCATGTCAAGAAACTCTACACCCTGGAGGGACGTAAGGTCAGGAAGGATTCCATTTCTTCAACCATTCTCTAATTAGCTGGGTCAAGTATTTCAGGAGGCAGGTGTCAGGTCAGGATAGAGCTAAAGGCTCTGGGAAAATAGCTGTGCTAGCTACTAATCTAATATGTATCTTAAAGAGATGGTTCACCTCCCAAAATAAAATCTTATCTCACCCTTACATTATTCCCAATATGTATGGAGTATGGACCAATAAGCACCATAAAAAAATTAACTAATTTACTCAAAAAACAGCGCTCTAAAATCTTCATGCATGTAAGTTTTTAGAATTTGTACACAAAAACACAAATTTCTAATGATTGCTGCGTATCTCATAATCAAATGCTTGAATCTGTGCATGCACTAAATTGACTCCCAATATTACGTGGGGTTTTTTCATTTTGAAATTTAACAGCATGCAATGTTTTATTAATATGGGAAATGTTATGTTGAATATATCATATAAAAGTAATTTTAAGAAATATCAAAAGGTTGATACTGCTGTACTTATTTAAATACTGTAAAATCTAGATTTTGTGTTTAATTAGTGGATTTGCATTTTTAAGGTTAATAAATTTAATTGAATAAGTCATTTTTATCCAGTCCTCTCAGTGATAAAAGTGGCCCAATTCACCTGAATTCACTCTACATAAATTAATATGTTGATATTTTAGGGGTTCTCGGTGATAAAATATATCTGTTACCAATGGTGCTACCCTGTTAAGCGTTTTAAGTGAGTCAATTGTGAGGTATCTCTGCATGGGTTTGACATGTTGTATGACTTTTATAGCATGTTTATTTACTGTTCTCCATAGATTGACAATATTCAGAGTCTGATGCAGTGTCCTAGTGTGCTGGTCTGTGTGGGTCGAGAGCCCCTCAGGCCGCTGCTCATGGAAAGCTTGAAGAAGCTCTCAGATGAAAAGCTTCCAGGAATGGGCACAAGGTCTCACTCCAGTATCTGCAGCGAAGGGCATGAAAGCAAAAGGAATGGTAAATATTTAATATTATTGTTTACATACCAAGTTAACTACCATTTACATCCATTTGTTTGAGCTGAGTCATTACAGTGATTAACTAACCATCTACCCAACCCACATGCCTCTAAAAATAGACTGAAGATGAAACAACAATTTACCACCAACTCGCATGCAGTTAATGTATTCTAGGGGCTGGTGAATCAAGAGCCTATTTGCAGCCTATTATTAAAATTTGTTGCTATTATGCTTGGTGAAATTATATATCTATTTCTTATGATTTTGTTTTAACAGTTAACTTTGGCCTGGAGACAAAGAAAAGCATTATCCATCCACGATCAGACTCCAGTAATAGATCCACAAGATTCTCTCTTTCTTCAGAAAAGTCATATCAGAATGGATTATGCATGACACCTGGACAGTCCGGTTGCGTAAGCAACTGTCCTTATGTTAAAGAAGTTGTAGTGAACGATGACATTGAGAAAAGAGTGCTTGTAAACAAAGACGGCAGCCTTTCTGTGGAGATGAAGGTCCGCTTTCGGCTGTGCAACGACGAGACTCTTCAGTGGTCCACCGAGATCAAGAAGTCATCAGTGAAAGTGAACGACTCTGGCTCTGTGAAAGATGCAGATTATCTTCAAGCTAAAGCTGAGTTTTCAGACCCAGACTCCATATCTGCATCAGAGACTGATGAAGCCTTTGCAACAAAGCTACATCAGAAGCATAACGAGGAAACGCTTTGTCAAAACTGTTGCAATCACTGCCAAGAGTATGACATCTGGAAAAACCCTATGCACAAAGAACCGGGGACCTGTAAATCGCCTAGTTCCAGTGCATCGTCTCACAAAATTGTGCATAAAAAGTCATCGGTGGATAGTACACGCACAATTTCTGGTTCCAGTGGCGAGTACACTGAGCATGTGGTGGAAAAGGCCTTGTGCTTTCAGCAGACAATGGAGGAAGGAGACACTAGAGTAGAATACTGTGCAATAAGTCGTTGCTGCAATCGAAGTGAAGTATCATCTTCTGGCATCACGTCAAAGAGCAAGAGATCTTGTGAGGAGGACTGTAAGAGTAATGCTAAAAGTAAATATTCTCATATGAATCCTAAAACCTCTTCTACTCCACATTGTGAAGTCATTAAGGTCGTGGAAGAGCGTCCACTGTCTGCAGTCAGCAACTCATCCAAAGTGCTGGAGTCTTTGAAGGAAGATCAGGATGATGATTATGATGACCTGCCTCCAAGCGTCTCAAGAGCATCACACTGGTCTCAAAGTGACCATCTTGAGAGTGATACTCAACCCAAATGCATTCATTGTTGTGGCTACCAATCCTCACCAACATCTTATTTGTCCCCGAGACCTCCAAGTAAAGAATCGAGCAGTGCTGTTCACTCACTTAAGCTCAAGAAGTGTAAAACCACTTTTGCAGCACCAGCACAGCTAGATGGGATGAGTACGACATCTCCAATGTCAAAAGTGTCCTCCAGATCACATCTTTGTCACTGTGGAGACATAACCCCAAGTTCAATTGCATCTAGTGGGGGGCACAGGCTTGAGGGAGGACCTTGTAGTACAAATGTCAGACATAGCCAAGCATTTTGTATATCTAGAGGTCAAGCAAACACGCCTGGATCCAATGTATCTAATGCTCTGGAGATATGTGACAACGATGCTGCAAACAGATCTTTAAGTGCCACTTCAGGTGCGTCGAAACGATCTGGCAAGTCTGGTGTATGTTCATGCTGTGAGCATAAAAGGTTTAATGTGAATCCAGAGGCGAGTGAAACAGAGAAAGCTGATTCCATAGTGTTGATGTCAAACAAATCTCCTGCATCCACTTCAGACGAAAACTGTGAACCAATTCATAATAATGCAGAAGGGGAACCCACTCGGGAACGCTCTGAGTCTGCGCTGTCTAAAAATTCAAATACCTCTTCTTCTATAAAAATCTCAAGAAAATCCAACTGCTCTGCACATGAAATGTGTTCTGTTGGGAAAACATCAAAAACTGAACATGATGAAACAGAAAGTGTTAAAGAAACAACCAAAAGTGCCACACCAGCAAGGTCAGTCAGGTCAGACTGCATTGTTTCAGAGAGAGAGCCCACACCAGCCTTGGAAATGGATAAAGCTGAAGAAAAAAGCCAAGAAAGAGCTGTCAGCCCAGTGTCAGCCCATTCACATTTATCAGCTGCATCGAGGACATCCTACAAATCAAAGTCTCAACATTCAGAGAATGCTAAAATGCCTAGATCTTGTAGTTCAAATGATTTAGATGAAGTGCCATCAAACTTATTTAATTCTCAGGGTGATATATCAGAAATTGCTGCTACTCAGAGTCATAGTGTGACAGATAATCATTGTGGACAAGACACAGAGTTTCCCGAAGAAGTCAGATCAGTTAGTGCCATGTCTAATAAATCAAACCGATCTTCTCAACATTCGTCACATGCATCAGAGCAAACAACTAAGTCTGTTAAATCTTGTTGCAACTTACAAGAAGAGGCCACTCAAAATGCCAGCACTCCTGATGTTCAGTGTGAACCGGAAACTGAGATAAGCACTGAAGGGAGACTGTGCAGTCCACTGTCCAACTGCTCCAAAATATCTGTGAAGTCACATGCATCCTCCAAGAATCCAGATGCAGAGTCAAAATCTAAGGAAAGGGTTCCCAGTGCGATGTCTGTTATAACAAACATGTCTAAAGGATCTTGTAGGTCCCGCAAATCAAACCACAATGTTCCAGAAACCACAGTTACCTCAGAACCAATTAATAGAACAACTAATGAATGTTCAACTCCGGAAAGTGTGTCATATAGAGCCACCAGCGCAATGTCTCAGACCTCAGAAAAGTCTAATGCCTGTTCTGAAAGATCTGTCAAATCCACTGCAAAGAGCGTTGTATCTCAGGAAGCTGGGAATGGCAAGGACATGACACAGAATGCCTTAACTGTGACTTCTCCATTGCCTAGGTCAAAGAGGTCCCCATCTCCTATGACAAAGAGGTCTCACTCTCCTAGATCAACACACAACACTGAAATTAAGAAAACCGAGAGCAGAGCTCCAAGTGGGATGTCAGTAAGCTCTAAAGTATCTTCACAATCCCAAAGATCCAGTAAATGTCATTGTGTCAACCCCTCAAGTGGTAATTTGAGAGAAACAAAGACTGAGATGCTAAAAGAGGATGCCAAAGATGAATCTGAGAGCTTGTCAGGAAAATCAAAGCTCTCAGATAAATCTCTTATT
The DNA here is from genome assembly GCA_034779775.1 of Enteromius afrohamiltoni. Classification (NCBI taxonomy): domain Eukaryota; kingdom Metazoa; phylum Chordata; class Actinopteri; order Cypriniformes; family Cyprinidae; genus Enteromius; species Enteromius afrohamiltoni. The sequence continues at coordinate 1,262,727 of JAUYWG010000053.1, forward strand.
AATAACATAAAGTCTGCAGGCAACCAGTTTGATGAACCTCTAAGTCCTACATCAACAGCATCCGTTTCTCTTGGACTAGGAGAAGAGCACAAGGGTGATGACTTTGATGAACGATCAACCAGTGGCATGTCAGTCACCACAGAGGAAGCTAGACACAAGTTAGGTATTGTAAATGGAGAGGAAAGGCCAAGAACAGAAATGTCTATAAGCTCTGCGATTTCAGACAAATTCAAAAGATCCCATCACAAGAACTGTAAGACTCCTGTTCAAGCTTTTTCTCCTGTCTCAACTGAAAGCATAACGTCAGCAGATGTCAAGAAAAGCAAGCCAGGAATCCACTTAAATGAAAACAATATCAGAGTGCCCTCCACTTTGTCACTGTCATCTTCACAATGTAAGTCACCCTCGAGAGTTTCACAGGGAAGTGCTAAAAATACAGCTATGAGGAACAAAGACTGTGAAGCTGTCAACAACACCAACCAAGCAGAAATGAATGAAGCATCTCCAAAACTTGACCAAAGTGAAAGAACCTCAGGAAAAGCTGTGCCAGAAAGTGACCATTTAAGCTCTTCAAAAACATCTGAGCAGTCTAAAAATGGGCTCAGTACTATAAAGAGTGATAGATCTAAAAGTACAAGACCTAAATGTTCTTCCCAGTGTTCAGAATTAAATGGGCTGAATATAAAATATAATGGAGACAATGATGGCGCCACTGTTAAGTCATCCACATCAGACAGAAGATCTATGAAAAATGATGCATCCAGGCCAAATTCAGCAGGGATGTCTGAAATTTCCCAGAATTGTATATGTCTACCACAAGAGATGCCAAACAAGAGTAAAGCCTCATTCAAGCATCCTGGTTCCTCAAGTGACAGTGTTTTATCTCGGGCACTTTCAGCAGCTGATCTTTTAAAAGAGATTATAGGCAATGCAAGACCAGTCAGCAGAGAATCAAAGTCAGTTGCCTCCAGCAAAAATGTCGACAAGGTAGAAAATAAGAGCCAAAAAAGTGGCAGGAGCAAACACAGCAAAGTCAGCATCTCATCAGAGTGCAACAACAAGGAACTGATGCCGTCATGCTTACCGAACGCTTCCCCTACAGAAGTTGTGAATGACTGGCTCAGGAACATTCCCATTGATGGCCATGTTTATGAAATGGATGTCGAACTCACTGAAGAAATGACCTTGACTGAAAGTGGTGAGGACACTTCTCAAAGAGACACAGTTGAGGCACCAGAAAGCACAATAGAGATTGAGAAACCTCATGATGATCAAGCAGGGGGGAATCCTATTCAGACTGGTGACATTTGTGATGAGACAGAGTTGTGCGACAAAAGAGCGGAACTGGAAGTAAACGCAATAGATCCCAACCCCACAGCATTAACCAAACAAGACAGTTTGCAAAAGCAACATCATTCTTCGATTCAGGTCATGAAGGTTTTACTGGGTCCAAAACTAGACAGATCCAGTAGTTTACCTGAGGTCTCCCCTGTATATGGGAGAAAATTAAGCCAGTCTGCTCAAGGGCTGTTGGACTGCCTTGCAAACTTACAATTGATTGACTCAGACTCTAAAAGTGAAAATCATCAGAAATGTAATGAAGTCATGATGATCCTACAGTCGCTCTGGCTCCAAAAGCCCTCTGAGGATGAGCAGAAAAGCCAGAACATGAAGGAACACCCCTCTGCTGAAGATGAATTTAACCCACACTCTTCATCTGGGGTTGATGTTAGCAGTGGCTCTGCTGGCTCTGTTAAAGGTAGCATGAATGGCATATTAGAAAAAACAGAGACTGTACAAGACGCAATACCACCAATTGCCGAATGCGAAGGCTCACTGCAAGATAAAGATGAAGAAGGCCAGGTAAAGTCTACAGCTCAAGCATGCAAATATTTAGATCCATCCAAAGTCCCCTCAGATCCAGCAACTCCAGACATTGCAGAGCGAGTCCAGGGTAGTCCAGCAAACACACAACTGGAAGATGACCAAGAAGATCAAGAAGATGATGCTGAAAGCAGTGATAATAGGAATGAATCGGATCAAACACCACTAACAACCTCTTACAAGAGCTCTGGGAATGAGAGTAATACTATGAAATCTCAAGAAAACACAAGCTCAGAAACTCCACCGTCTGTTCAGAGAGCTCCGCTTACCAAAAGAGTTTCACAAGACCCAGATCCTGTTTGGGTGCTGAGCTTATTAAAAAAGCTAGAAAAGCAGTTCATGTTACATTACGCCGACGCCATGGCGGAGTTTAAAGTGAAGTGGGATTTGGATGACAATGAGATGCTTGATAAGATGATAAGTGAGCTGAAAGAGGAAGTACACAAACGGATTCAATCTAGTATTAACCGGGAACTGCAAAAAATCCAAAGCAGGGCTGGCAGGGGTCCGAGACCTCCCGGAAATACTCTATCGAGAGAGTCTACGGTCCAGACTGAGCAGCGACGTAAGCGCCTTCGGGTCATGCGCAATAAGTCCATCTTGTCAGGGAGTGACGAAAATTATACTGTGTCAGGAACCGAATACAGTGATCAGCGCAGTGACGATGAGTACTGCCCATGTGATGCATGCATGAAAAAGAAGATGACATCCAAAGCGGTCCAGCGAGCTCAGGCTATGAGTTTGGCTCCAGTTATGATGGAATTTGATCTGCGGAAAATTTTGCAAACGAAAAAGGATCCAGTCCAACCTACAGAACCAAAGACGGAGAAACAGGATGCAGCCGGCTTGACTTATGAAGTCAAGAAAGAAGAGAACAACTTAGAAGTGGTTCAAGAAGAGGTAGAAGAAGACAATGACAATACTAGAGACCATAAGTTTGAATCGGGAGATCAAGAGCCTGACGATGTTGTCAATACAGTAGATGAATGCAAAAATGCAGAAAACCTCCAAGATTTAGACTCTGATACAAGAGATCCAAATGAAAAGGAAGCAAATGGCCAAAGAGATTCTGGTGAAGAGCAGGAGGAAAATAAAGCATGTGAGGATGTAAAAGAAAGGACAGATGCTGCGGAGAAAGAGGATGTAGAAATGGTTGAGGATGAGACTGAAAAAAATACAGAAGAGGACTGTGAGAAGAAAGACAGTCCCAATGGAGATGCAGCAAGTGCAGAAAATAGTGATACGGCTGTGGAGGCGGAAAAAGAGGATGAGATGACAGAAACTGGTGAGGGAATCGAATCAGATGACAAGGAAGCAGAAACTGAGACTGGGAAAGAGAGTACTGAAGACAAGACAAATAAAGATACACCTACTAAAGGGGAAAAGGCAGATGAAACTCCCAATGATGAGTCTAGCAGTGAGAAGAATACAAATGGAAACCAAGATGGATCTGCAGAGGATGATGCCAATAAAAATGGGACATCAGACACAGGACAAGAAGAGGACCAGCCTGAAGAAAGCTCCAAGGAGGTCGAAGAAGACACAGAAAATGAATCAGACAAATGTAGCCCTGTTGTTGATGAAAGTGAGAGCACACTAGAGAAACAGGTAACGAGAACATCGTTGGAGTCTCAACCAGGATCCGAGGAGAGCTGCATGAATCAGGCGGCTAAACTCAAAGATCTTCAGAGTTTCATGGAGAGTGTCGAAAGTCAAGGAGACAGCGTGGTTGTGATTACTAAACAACCACCTTACAAAGAGCCACGTGAAAACAAAAAGGGCATGTGCAATGGTTTGTCTGAATGGCAAGTGTCTCCTAAAATAAACAACAGGGCCAGTAAACAAAAGAAAGGAAAATGATCTTATGATGAACAATGAAGAATTGTAATCATTTGATATTCCCTCATATAAAGCACTTTATTACTAATGTTACTTCAGATGGGACTTTGACATTGACGATTTGAGATGATTCATTTCACTTTAAAAGGCATCTGAGGAACTAAATAGAAACTTTTAAGATATTTCAAAACGATATATTGTACAATTCTGTATATTTCCATGTAGTCAAGGCATTACTTTGAGTATGTTAAAACATTAATCGACAAATGATTTACTCATGGATTCATATACTTAGTTACATTTTATCGATAAACACTGAATTCTCAGGGTTCTGAATGTTACAAGTATTATTATATTACGTTGTTTGCCCTCAACTTAACCAAGATTATCATTGCATTGCTTCTAGTTTATATGCTAAGTGGCACAATTATATTTCTAAATATATGACTACAGATACAGTATGATGTAAGAAGGAGGTATTAATCAAGTGCTCAGTTTAGCAGCAACTTTTTGCCATTACTGTATATTTCAAAATGACTCACTTGTATTAATTTCTGAAGTTGCAAGGATGCTGCTAAGTGGTGCTTGATGCCACATTTTATGTAATAGAAGATCACACCATTTGTGGTATTTAAACCATCCTGGATCCGGGTTTGTTGTATGTTGCTATTGCACTGTAACATTTACAGTAATAAATGTTCAACTCTGACAGTGTCACTTATTGTTTTCTTAACAGGTCAGCACATATTTAGCATTAGAAGATTGTTGTTTCAGGTATCTGTCTATATAAACGTTCTCTTTGTATCAGTGCTCTGCTATGGTATTTTTAACCTGAAAGAGTTGAGCACAGGTAAGCATCCTTAACTTTTTTTTTGCTTCATATTGCTCTTTGTTAAACTATTTTGTTGTTGTTGTTATTTGTCCTTTATGTATTTAGTGATATAGTCAGGAACACACTTCAGCATGAATAACCACAGCAGAGTTTTGAGTTCAGCAGCTTGAATAGTTATTGCGTCATTCTAATCTCATTGCCTTTGCACTGGGAGTATCTTTAGCAGGATGAGAGGATTGAGACTGAATGGCATCAGTCATTAATCTAGCACAGCTATTAGTCAGTGGTGTGTAAATGTAGTTCAACAGGGTCCATAGATTGTCACACAAGCCTGGACTTTACGGCATATGTACAGAAGACCTTTAATCTCTCATAGTTTATGTTAGTTTGAAAGAAATAATGTGTTTAGCTCTTTTACTTCCAATGTGCCTTCTTCTAAGTGCTGTGCTTTTTAAAACAATGGTTCAGAGAAGTCTTGATATCCATTAATGTGTCAATTTTACAGTTAAGTAAAACAAGTTTGAAATAATTTAGATTTCTGAAATGTTCTAGAATTAGTTTCTCATGCATGTTTATTTGATTATTAATACAGTGATTTTTTTTAAACTAGTTATAATTTTCCCTATTTTAATATATTTTGAAACGTTATTTATTCCTGTGATGGGGAAGCATATTAGGATGGTTTCTGGATCATATGAGACTGAAGTAATGACGCTCAAACTTCAGCTTTGCATCCCTGGAATCAAGTTAGATTTTATTATATATTCAAATAGAAAATGTTTCTTTTAAATTGTAAAAATATGTAACAATATTACACTTTTTACTAGATTTTTCAATCCTATTAATGCAGCCTTGGTCAGCATAAAAGAGTTCTTTCAAAAATATTAAAGAATTCTAATTATTAAAAATTTTGTCCGGTAGTGTGTAATTAAAAGTAAAAAATTGCCTTGTACCGTAAAGATAATATGAAGTATATGCTGTTTGTTCGTTTTTCCAAGACAAGTATTTAGGGCTGTTAAAACATTTTAGTAATGTAAAAGTCCCCTGAAATGTTTTTAGAAGGAAGAAGGAAACCTGCCTTAAAAAAGTGCACTTACAGCAGTTGCAGCAAATCAGATTTACAAAATTTAATTACTATGTTCTTTATCAGGTCACAGAAGATAAATGCTCTGTTCACCTAAAAGGTTAAAAATGTAACATTCATTTGTAAAGGCTTTGCTATCGCCAAATGTCGAAAGTTCACATGACATGATGTTTCTACATTGGGGTCAAGACATCCAGCATTTTTAAGTTCAGCAGCTTTGATCACAAAAATGTCAGTCAACAATGGAATATTTCCTGCTTACCAGGGCATATTTAAACAGCTTTTTGGAAACCAAGAAACTTCATAATCACCTTTAGTAATACTGATTAGCAAAACTAGTACTAGTCAATCCTAATCACATGTTTGAGAGATTTATGTCACAGTTTGCATATGGATGAATCTCATGAAATATAATTTTTAGATAGATTTATGCTGTTCCGAAAAAAATCTAAAAATATACATATTGCATTAATTTCAGTAGATATGTCCTGTTACCTCTGTAAACTATAATTGATTGTATATGTGTTGGATATGTATAATCTAAGCTCAAACTGGTCACAGCGCTCTCATTTCTACAGCATCTACTCCAGTTCAGAATCAGGCTCATTTATGAGAGCCAGCAGCTTCTCTCGTAGCTCCGTAAATGTTGGTCTCTCATCAGGGTTTGACCTCCAGCACAGCAGCATAATGTCATAGAGCTCTTTGGGGCAGCCGGCCGGTCTCTCCATCCTCTCTCCTCTCTGAATGGACCGAACGCACGTCATTTTGTCCATACCTGAGATTGTGGAAAAATGAAATGCACCAGAGTTGAGTGAGATCCTACACCCAATCCTACACCCAAATGTGTCATGTTCAGGGTGGTGCAATGTATTTACCAGGGTACGGGTCTTCTCCATATGTCACGATTTCAGTTAAAAGGATGCCGAAAGACCAGACGTCGCTCTTGCTTGTGTAAGCCTTGTTGTCAAATATCTCAGGGGCCATCCATTTCACTGGGACCTTTATTTCTGCAGATAGACGAGAACTGTCATATGCACTTTGTGCATGTCATATGCGTCTTGCATGTTTGCTTGAACATATCAAAGAGCCTGTCTCACCTGATGAAATTCTGTGGCTTCCAGTGAGACTAATTTCAGCCAGTCCAAAATCGGCTATTTTGCAGCATTGCATGTCGGTAAGCAGAATGTTCTCGGCTCTCAGATCACGGTGAACTATTTTATTCTCAATGTACATCATTCCTTCTGTAATCTACAAAAACAAGAAGAAAGAAATCTGGTATGAGATTGTTTAGCAAAAGGCATAACTAGAGTGAAGTATGTTCTATTTTTAGGCATTTCTGCCTTAGTGCTCATCAATAGCAATCATTTCCATCCGGAGATGGCCAAAATCTGAATATTGCAAAAACATTTCTGAATTAAGCACCTTTCCATCTGCGAGTCACTTCCTGATACACTGGCACTAAATATCACCAAGAAAAGTAGGTGAAGTCACTGTATTTAAAACTTTTCAGAGCTAGCAGACTAAATTCAATAAATGTGATCGCTAAAGGGTGATTGGGATTTCATTCAGACAGACTATGTTCATTTCAGGAGGACAAAAACATTTCAGACGCTGTGATATGACATAGGTTAAGCTGGTTAGTCAAATTTACCTAGTCCCATTGTACACAGTCAAAATACTTTTTGCAACTGTTTTGACAATAACAGCGTTTCGAGAGGAGCGGCGGCTGAATTAATCACAGCTGCATCTCATGTAATTACCTTCCCATTATGATCTCCCTACCATATGCTACCTTCCCACTATAAATGCTCCCGCTTCCCTTCCTTCCGTATCTCGCTTATGCATCCC
>JAUYWG010000053.1:1280185-1306688 GCA_034779775.1 Enteromius afrohamiltoni
ATATTATATATTTTGCTGTTTCTGTTTTGTTTAGTTTAAATTTCCATAGTTTCTAATATTAGTATTCTATATTATTAATTATCAGTTATATTAGCTATTATTATATGATCAGCAGTCAAAGCAGTATTCTATTTTATTCTAATATGGTATATCAGTATTCAAAACTTTTTAAAATATGCATTCTATTCTCTTTTATTCTATTCTACTCTATCACGGTAATCAGTATTCAATTAGGGTATGACCAGCAGTCAAATTGTTATTTATTTATTTATTTTGGTGATCAAAATTGCTCATTTTATTAATGGAAGTGGTGCAAAGTTATTGTTATAATTAGGATATCATCAGGACATTGGTAGAAATAAAGATATTCATGTAGGTTGTATTGAGTACAAAATACTACAGAAGTGTGTGTGTGTGTGTGCGCGTGCGTGTTCATATTTAGTTGGTATATTAAACCAATTAAACCTCAAGTTATAATTATTACATAGAATTAAAACATACTCAGGTGTCGTTATCTTTCCTCTAAATGCAGCTTCATGTCCAGCCAGGAGAATAGTTTCCAGAATGATTTTAGTTGCACTGCCTCCTTTCATCCGGGACGATCCGCTGATGGCCTCAGCCTATATGAGGAGAGATATGATGGGTGGACATCAGTAAAAATGTGGACTTTTTCTATAGAATGCTGTTCTATAGCATCTAATGCTGTTCCATTGTTATCGAGTGTCCCGGGTGCCTGCCAGTGGTTACTAGGGTGGTTGCTAAGGTGTTCAGAGCAGTTGGTGGTGTGCACAGATGTGTGCAGTGTCTCATACCCCCAAAACAGGATTTAAGACGAACGCTTTCTTATGCCTCTGCTCTGCAGTCATCCTCTCTGCAATGTGTTTAAAGTGAAATGAACAGTTCTGCATCGGTTCGCTCCTGTCGGCATGACAAGAATGTTAGTATATGCAATCTCCCCTTTTTATTGTGTGCTTAAAATCAAAATATAAGAAGGTGTAATATGTAGAAAGGCGTCGGTAGATCTACCTTGCCATATGTACAGGATTGAATCCCAGAAGCACTGGAGTAAAGACGTCTAAGTGCTTCAGACAAAAATCCAGTTGCCCAGCAACAAATGGTGCCTTTGACACAGAACAACATCATGAAGCACATTCACAGCTGACCCGCGGACGGCTTTGATAAGAGCTCGCATTAATGTTACCAACATACGTATGAAAGAAATAAGATAAAAACTGCATTTCCTACAGTGCACTCCAGTAAAAAAAAGGTTTAAAAGCTGTTGCTGTGGCAGTCCCTTTCAAAAGCTGCACCGTTTGTACCTTGTTTACCCCAAAAAGGTATCTTTAAGTAGCTTTAATGTGCATATTAGTACCTTTTGAATAGACACCATGAGTAACTATTACAGTAGTCAAAATATTATTAAAATCACACTTCTTAGACACAGTATAGACACAGTTATTGTCTATGAAGTTAAAAATGCGTACAATACATGCTTTTGTTTTTATTTGTTGTGGGTTTCATATATTACTTTTACTATTATTATTATTATTATTATGTTTGCATATTTTAATGCAATTAAGCAAAAATCACAATATGAAAAATAGTCATTGCAAACAGAAAACCAATCAAAATAGTATAATGACTGTAACATTTGAATTCATTATCTTTATGTCTACTGTATTTTAAATAGTAAAAAACAAACTGTGACTAGGCTGCATACAGTAATAAATATTTTATGTTATGTTTTTACATACGTTGGTCCAAATATTTTTCGTATGTGAAGTGAGAAGTTAAAAAAACAGGACTGTTCTTGGGAAAGTGGAACGTCTGGTCACCCTAAAATAGAGACTTAACCCAAAACTATATAATGTTTAGATATAATTAATTAAATGAATATACAAAAGAGGAGATGGTTTTTGTCCTTAACTATTAATCAAATGATGTGATTTGAGAAAAAGATATGTGTTATTCATACCGACATGCCACAAGATATTCCAATGAACAGGACTTGCTTCTTTTCTGCACAAACCTGTTAGTGGGGGAAAAAAAGAGGAAATGGAGAAGAAGGAAAAAAAAGATATTTATATCTATCATGCTGATTGTTTTTTTGTTAAAGAAAGCATAATCATTTATAGCTTTACTCAAATAAAACATTTTCCAAAGGCCTCGTTTAATTTTCTAATTAATTAGGCTTGATTTTGAAATGATAAAATGCTTAAAAATTGCACAGACTTATAATTAAGGCTGCACCCAAGTAAGTGTAAATTTCAAACACTTTAATAATCACATAGCAACAATCTGGCAACCGCCCAGAGCTCTCTGGCACTGCGGTGTGGAGCACGCTCACATGTTCTTCTGAAAATGTCATAGCCTGTTGTCTCTGCTTGGGTTGGTGAAACTGATTTATTACTACGGTAAAGCCGCATAGTTTGTTTTCACTCTTTGTTCTTGCGCTCACCTTGTTCAGCGTGCGAGCTCCCAGCGCCGGGTCGTCCTCAGGAGCCTCCTGTGATGTCAGCAGGGCCCTTTAAAAACAGAGTCCTGAAATACTGCAGTGTCTCATCTTATGCATCAAACAGACAGACTGTTTATTTACCTGTCACCTCCAGCTATGAGGTACGAACAGATCTGCTTCCGTTTTTGGCCATTCAACATCTCATTAAAGGATGTCTGAGGTACGAAATACGATATGACATATACTGGATAATGAAGAAATGTAACTCATACAGAACACAGTGGAGAAAATGTCAGATACTGTAGGTAAATATAAAGAGGTTTCTAATTTAATTTTCTATTATTTTTTTTATTTATTTATTTTTCATTTTTGGAAATGATAAATCTTTCTTAAATTTGATACCACCAAAAGAAATGCAATACGGCCTGATGTTCCACAGCCACTTAATACAATCAAACTGTCCTCTGGGTCCTGCAGAGGCAAAACAATTATCATCAGGCTTTTTGACATTTTAGATTTTTTTTTAGAAGTATTCTTATTATTTAAAAAATGTATTCGATAACATGTATTGCTTTAAATTATTATTAAAATAAAAAAGGTTAAGTCATTTAAAATAATATTAAATTAAAATATATAATTTAAATGTTTAATATATATATATATATATATATATACTAGTAAGATATATAAATGCTGTATTTAAATTACAATAATGAAATAATTTTAAATCAACATTGAATAATAAATATACTATTTTATATATACTAGTGCTGTCCAACAACCAAAATACATTTTTCTTTACATAATATATGTGATTGTACTGTGTTTATTTATTATGTATATATTAAAACACACGCATACATTATTTTATATATAAATATATTTAATAAATAAATATAACTTATTTTCATTACATACGTACATGCATGTGTTTGTATTCATATATACATAATAAATATACACAGTATACATAAATATATTATGTAAAGAAAAACATTTATTTTGGAATGCCATTAATCACGAATATAGGACTGCTTGTTGATATTACTCACCCTCAGCATCATTTCTACCCTCTTTGCAACATCCACCATCGTTTGGATGACCGGTGAACCATATAGTCTCTATAAACAAATTGCACACGTCATTAGCCTAGAAGACTCTTGTTAGGAGCATAATGACAGTTAATAGTTACATATCTTGTTTAGAACTAATAGGCCAAACCTGATAAAATGCATCATGATTTATTTTCTTCTCAAAAATCTCGGCTTCGCATCTCCTTAGTATTTGCACCATCTGTTTACCGTTTGCTCTATCAATATCTCTGCTGATGGGGTTGCATTTCTCCGTGACGGGTAGAGAGAGCTCGTAGCACGGCTGTCACGTTAGACAGAAAACCCGGCACTTAAGATTAACAGCACCACTCAAGACCTCCTGTAATTACATTTTAGCTTGCAGGGGAAGAAGATTTGTTGGTCTATTACCGGCTACAGGACATTTGAAATGAAAGCACAGCCAGCTGCCAGTGTTCGGTTTTCACTCACCTTCATGTGATCCATGTTCATCAGACTTCGACCACAGTGAACATGCAATGCACTGAGATCGCTTGAGAGGCAAAAAGCCCTCACTAAGCACAAAGTGAGCAGAGCGAAGTTCACCAAATGAACTCTGACCTGTCAACTGAAAAAAAAAAAAGTTGAATATTGACACACGGTAGAGTATTTAGCTAATATTAGAACTATATATACCAGGACATATGGATCAGCAGTGTTCTACTCTGTTACAGTGTTTATTATAATTATATTCTACTCTATTCTGCTTCATAATGGCATAAATCAGTATTCTATGTTATATTCTATATTCTATCAGTATTCAGTTCTGATCAGTTGTCAAAGCAGTATTCTATTCTATGGAATAATCTGTAGTCAAAGCGCTATTTTTTCTGTTCTATTTTAATTCTCCTCTTTTCTGTTCTGTTGTGATATATAGCAGTTCTCTATTCTATTATGGTATACAAGTATTCTGTTATGATCATTTGTCAAAACCATGTTCTAATCTATTTTATTATGGTATATCAGTATTGTTTTATGATCAGTAGTCAAATCAGTGTCCATTCTATTCTTAACATCAGCGTTCTATTGCTAATATATTGCTATTCTGCTCTATTCTTTTCTGTTAGAACAGTATTCTGTTGTGCTATAATTAGTAGCAAAAACCGTATTTAATTCTATTCAATTCTGTCATGTCAGTATTCTATTATGTATGATCAGCAGTCAAAGCAATATTCTATTCTACTCTACTCTACTCTGGTATATCGGTATTCCATGAACAGTGGCAAGAGTATTCTATTCTATTCTGTTGATCCATTTATGGAATATTAGTATTCAATTATGATATGATTAGTATAGTCAAAGCAGGATTCTGTTCTGTTCTATTCTATTCGGATATATTCAGTGTATGAGCATTATTTACTGTTTGTTTATTTTCTCATAGACATCTGTTATTATTTAATTATTTTATTCATGTATAATTATGTTTTTATTCAACATCTCAGTAGACTATTCTTGATTTGATCAGACTTAGGTCACAAGTTTGTAATGGATTCGGCACTTTGGAGCGTGTATGGTAAATCTTTTCTATGATTTTTTTTTTATTAAACAGTACAAAACATCAAAGCATTATGGCAGTGCAGTCATAAACCATAACAATAAGAAAGATAATAAAATACCATGCAAAACCACGGCTGGTTTGTTTTAACTATAGTAACCATGGTGTTCTTTTTTAAGTAAAAGCATGATTACTTTTTGTAAGGGATGTGTTAACAGGTTAACTAAAGAGTAATACATTTACACCTAAAGAGAACACATAGAATGCAGTTGTTGTTGTTTTAGGATGAACAGTTTTAGATAGTTTTCATATACAGTACTTGATGAACTCTGAATAAAGAAAAGAGAGGTTTAGAGACAGATATTTCTTTATGTACCTGAAATTTAGCTAGCAGAAAACAAGAATGAAATTAATTAATGAAAACACTATATATATATATATATATATATATTGCTATGTTCTCTTCTGAGTATTCAAATAAATCAAGAAAGTACTTTGAATGCTGCTGTAATGATGATAAATGAATATCATGCTTAATCTGATTATTAATAATTCAACATTTTCTTATAGCTTCTTTTAGAGTGTATTTTGAAATGACATTTATTATTAATGTAATATTATTATCCCAGTATTCCTTTAATTAGACACCAATTTCTGTTCTGTTCTCTCGAATTGCATTATATTTTCATTTCTTATCTAATGCGAAAGTATTTTGAATTAATTATTGTCGCAGTAGGCTATTACTTGAAATTAAAGACTGTATTTTTTCATTGATATGATGTGATTTCTTTTATTCCATTCTTCCCACAGTTCTGTTCTGTGTCTATTATGATGTTTTAAGTGGACTATCGATGTGCAAGTTTGAATGGCGTCATAAATATAGTCCAACGGGGTGTTTTTGGAGAGGTGGAGGCTGTACCGCATTCATGCCGGGCGGGTTCGTGCGTCATGCGGCTTCAGAAGGTGAATGAGTGACTGCTGAGAATCAATCAGTAACTGGCCACCTGTGGGTCATGTGCCTGCGATGCAGCGCCGCTGATTTATTGGTATTCTTAAAGCGTCTTACACGAGCGCATGAAGTGAGGAAGGCGAGCGCGAGCTTTGCGATGGACTCCACGCGCTTTCGCGTTATATTAGACGCGTCGCGAGCGGATGTAACCAGTGGCGAGACTGGGGGCGCGTTCTAGTATCAATGAAAGGACGTCAAAAGAGTGATTTCCCTCTCAAATCATCGCGTTTTTGCGGATTCGGATGGAAACAGATTGAGGCGCATTGGACTCCAGACTGAGAGAGGGTGCTGATGTTGATGCTGATGCTGGCTTAGATTGTTTATCATCTCCGCAATCACAATGTACAAGTGTTGCAAACAAATGCGCTACTGATAACCATGTAATAGCTGGAGGAATGTTTAGTTCAGGTTACTTTTGCGTGGAAATCGGCGTCGCTCATCTGGATTAACTTATCAAGAAGATATGATTCACCTAGTCACTTTTATGAGCCTCGTTCTGTCTCTGTTTGGATGCCACATCTGCTTTGCAGGGGCGAGTAAGTGAACTTATTTTGCCTCTATTTCATACAGTTTGACTCATAATAAAGATAATGCAGCGTGTATCTCTGTATACTTGTTGGTCACCATGACTACAGTCAAGCATAAGAGAAGGCTCTGTTATGTAACGCTTTCAGTGTTTTTAATATAAGCCGGAGCCAGCGCAGGAAGACATTAAGGAAATTGCTTTTACTCTGGTAGTCGTTGTGTTTGATTTAATGGCCCAATAGATAGTGCTGAGGGAATGACCTGAGCCAGAGCATGTCAAAGCATGACATTCAAGTGCCAGTGCATTAGGTAAAAATGATGGAATATATGTACAAAAGAGAATAAGGCTCTCAAACGACTGCTTTCTTGTACTGCACGTGATTTCATTATGCTCCACTGTTATTTTTGCTACTTTACACTAATACATAACAGTCATTTATGGAATGTATTTCAATGCACTTAAAGTCATTTAAACTACTGCCAAACCTGTAATGACATCAAACTCCACAGTTAATTGAAAGACTGGACGTCTCTCTCAGTGCACTTATTCTTAATTAGCCAGTTTTACCAGAAACCATGATCAATGAAGGATGTTCGTCTAGCATTGACCTTGGCTCGTAACACTGAGATGAATTTCTCTTTTGTTGGCAAATAGCAAAAGGATGAGTGCGGTTACTCATCCCTCTGACGCAATGTTTGCGTTCCCGCTGAGCTCTGTGAACATGTTTGATCCTAAAATGCTGGCTCAATTGCCCTGCCAGGCCAAAATGTGTGCTCATTGGGGACTACAAGGGGGTGTTTGGCTATGAAGCGGACACATAGACGGGGTTTAGTGTACTGCTGTTACAGCAGGGCTCTAGTATCACATTTTGAGCCATACAGAAAAGTACTACACAATTTTTTTCTATTAATATGTAAACATAATCAGTATGCACTTTGTTTTAGTTTTTTTTCAAATGTGCTAATGTGCATATTGACAGAAACTGCATTCAGTAAATGGTAACCTTTCTGTTGATTATGGTTGAATTTATCAGCACTTATCACCAAATAATTTTGCTACTGCACGCAGTACTAACAAAGAGGAGGATGGTGTAGACTCTTTTGTGCATATAGGTCTGTCATCTTAGTCATTTAATTGTATATACCCCTTGAAGTAATTTATTCTAATATATGCATGAGTTCTGGTTAGAAAGCATGCTTAAGAAAATAAAGATTTCGGTGCAGCTGAACCAAGTTCAAGCATTTATACAGCAGACATTTATGCTTGAACCTGGTCCAGCTGCACCAAAACCTTTATTTTCTAATGCTTTCTATTTCTACCTTCAATGTCATACCTTTTATATATGATTGCTATTGTGTTTCTTAAGTAATATTTTTGGCTTGGAAAAATAGCTTATACACAAATACACACATGCATTCACACAATATATGCAATCATAATATACAATTAGATTAATATTTTATTTACATATCTATTTTTTATTTTGTGTATTTACTCGTTTATTTATATGATTTGTTAATTTTGTATGATTGTTAGTTCATGTTATATTTATTTCTATAATGTGTTTCACAATACAAATTACAGTTATATTGTAGCAGAAGATTTATCATCATCATATCATATTGTTTGCAATGTCTTAAAATTGCTACTGAACAGATTAATCAAAAAACTTTAAAGTTAAAAGCGCCTTATATGCTGTTGGGTTTTAGTTCAAAACCAGAAGTCCTTCTTTTCTGTCTAAAAGATTTTTCACGCTGGCGCATAAAGTCAGAGATTTGGCAAAGAAGAGTTTACCACTATTTTTGTCCAACTGAGTCATGCTGATCCCATTAAAGAAAAGAATTAAAAGTAGAATTCATTTGCATAATGTCCCAGCAGAGTGAATCAGCTAAATACAGAAGTGTTGCATATTTATGAGCTGCATTATTGTTGTTCATTGAGCCGATGTCAGGTTGGCCTTCGGATACGGAGACAAAAAAAAACAACTTGTAAACATCACTCTTTTAGCATGGTTTAATGTTTTTTAAAGATGATGTTTATGGAGCCTGAATGTTTTATTGAATAGTTCAGTTGTATATGTTCAAATACGTCGCGGGGGGGGGGGTTGTGCTAATAAATGATTCATGCTGGTGATTTGTGCTTCACAGACCGCCCTGCTGCTCCTGTCAATGTCTCTGTTACTCACCTGCGGGCGGATTCGGCCACCGTGTCCTGGAATATTCCGGAGGGAGAGACCGTAATTGGCTTTGCCATCTCACAGCAGGTCAAACAAACTTATTACTGTGAGATACAGCCCTATGGGCCGTTATAATAATTGCAGAAGTCTGACATTTAATATCTGCAAAAAATGACCTCTGATGAATTATCAGCTGCTTAGACTTAAACGTGTGTGTGTGTACGGGTTTATGTGGTTTGTGAGGACACAAATTTGTATAATGACATGGGTATGAGAATATGTAGGTGTTTTATGAGGATATTTTCAGTGTCCCCGTACTTCAAAAGGCTTAAAAAACATACTAAATGGTGTTTTTTTAAGAATTTAAAAATGCACACAGTTTCCTGTAAGGGGTAGGTTTAGGTGTAGGGTCAGTGTAGGACAATAACACATACAGTCTGTACAGTACAAACACCATTACACCTGTGGAGAGTCCCCGTAAACCACAAAAACCAACATGTGTGTGTTTGTGTGTCTTTTAGCGACAGGACGGGCTGATGCAGCGTTTCATTCGTGAGGTGAACACGACCAGTCGTGCTTGTATACTTTGGGATCTGGATGAAGACACGGATTATATTATCCAGGTCCAGTCCGTTGGACTCTATGGAGAGAGTCTGGCCAGCAAAAAGATTCACTTCAGGACGCTTAAAAAGTCTGAACATTTTCAATCCACCATGATGGATCAAGGTAAACTTAGCATTTGTACAATGTTATATATATTTCATACAATGCATTTCATATCTTTGTTGTGAAAAGATGTGGAAGCATGTATCTGGGAAGAAGAAGAAGAAAAAGCCACAACAAAAATTGTGGTCATCTCACAATTCTGATTTTTCAAGATTAGCATTTGAAAATTTAAATGTATCTCTACTAAGCAGTTCAACCAGCAAAAGCTCATAAAATCTTACGGCTCAGCAGAAATATGTATAGCATGTAATGTAAATCAATAGTTTTTGGCCACTTTTGCATTTGAGAAAGCTGTACATATTATATATCCTCTATGATTTTTTTTGAGAATGAACACAAAGCTAACAGACACGAACTAGGATCCACAAAGCATTTCATTAGTATGTTAATAATTTTCTTCAGTCCTCTAACACATGTTATTGTCTTGTTTAACTGATCAGATGACCCTGCGGTTGAGGGTTTAGACATTTCCAGACACCTTCAGACCGGAGAGATACTGATCATTATGACTGTACTGCTGATGTGGGCAGGTAAAGGACGTTGTGTTGGATTTAGTTACACATAATTATCATTAACAACAAGTAGTCTGGTTGTAAAGAGATTGATTAACAAAAGAAACGTTTTGACTTGTCCTTCCTACAGTAAAGCCTGACATGTGATATAATAGCCAGAAAAAAATCCATTTTTGAAATATACTTAAAAAGTTGGCACGTGACTTTTTGAGTCTCATACTCGATGCGTAAGGATATTTATGGCATGTGAACCATTATCTGAAGGAAGATGCGTTTTACAATTTTGTGCACTAAAAAGGATACACCAATCAATCAGCTGACAGAAGGCAGGCAGGAGAAAGGTTTCTCAACAAACTGTTGATCCTGTTGATAATTACGACTATGATAAAGCAGGCTCTATATGATTCTGAGCTGTACGATTATTTAAAACATCTCTGATTTGCATTGAAATATTACATCTGAAATACTTTCACATAATTTACTTTGTTGTTCTTGTTTCTATGGTTGGTGACCTTCAGAAAACGTTCTCCTTTCAAACTCAATTAGGACGTCCAGATGGTAGATAGTGTGTTGTTTTAATGAAACGTATCAGATGCACATCTCGTAATCAAGCTGATCTCTGTCTCGCTGCAGCTGTGATTGTGCTCTTCTGTAAGCAGTATGATATCATCAAAGACAACGACTCCAACAACCACAGTAAAGAGAAGAGCAAGCCTCTGTCCGGACAGAGCACTCCAGAGTATCATAACGGAGGCCTGCTGGGCAGCAAGGTGAGACCTTCACCACTGATCACGCATGAGCACGCTTTTAATGCATTCAGCAAATATTTAGCAAATAAAAATGTTTGCAATTTGACATAGGTTTATGAAAATATGTCATTGCTGTTAGTAGTGTGATCAAATGATAAGTGAAAGGGTAATGTTAGACCACACTTTATATTCATTTTGGTTAATATTGTCACTTTGGTAATGTAAGGTCAAATACAGGATTTGCATTTTCATTCTCCAGAATACACAATCTAAAATATTTGATTTTGTCAGAATGTACTTTGTTAGCGTATTAGGGGTCTGTATATTACATATCACATAGTGGCATAAATTAATTGTATACCACATCATTTTAAAAATGCAGTAAGTTAGAATTCTGTATATACAAAACATTTAGTCCCATTTGTTAACCGCATAAGTTACGATGAAGTCTTATTGAAAATGACTTTATTTACATTTTCAATATGAACTAATATAGTTAGGAAATGGTACTTTATTGCAAAATATTACTGAGAATTGCTTTATGATTTTTTTCATTGTTAACTAGTGTAGTTAACTCTTTTTAAAGACTTTTGTATTGTATTTTTCATTGTTAATTTATGTTAATTAATGGAACTTTATTGAGAATGACCCAAAATTGCTTTAGAGCCAATATTCATTATTATCAGTTTATTAACTAATATAGTAAACCTTACCTTACAGTGTTAACAAAAACTGTTTACAAGTATTTTTGTTGTCCATGCGTGTTAACAAATGTAGTTAACTGAAATGAAATGAAACATTACTGCAAAGGATTAATGAGGAATATTGTTACTGGCATTTTAAAGTACAGGTACTTACAGTTTACTTACACAAGAAAGTACTGGGTAGTATAAGGTCACTACATGGTTAAGGTTAAGTTTAGGGGTAGGTTCCAGCTACTGAATTTGTATTATAATTGCTATAATACCATGTTAACTAAAGTAGTTACCTGTTTGTAAAATGTTACCCAAAGTTCCTTTAGAGGCATTTTTATTTTTAGCCCTGGGACTCGAACCCACAACTTTTGGGTTACAGGTCCAGTTCTCTTTCCATTAGGCCACGACGGCTCCGTTGTATTAACTAATGAACACAAACTATGAATGAACCTTATTGTATTCAGCGTTCCTCACCTTTGATTCATGTAAATGCCTCAGAATTGTAATAGTTTTCTCAACAGGTGTGGTTTATTTATCTAATCTCCATTTGAACTCTTTTGCAGTTTCAAAGGACATCATCCTCTGTCAGCATCATCAAGGTTTAACCACAGCATCATCACACATCAGCAGATATCAGCTCAGCTCACCTTCTGATATTCAAGCGTTAAAGGCAATAGTAACGTGAACCTCTAAGCTCCCTCAGCCTCATCAGGAATTGTAAGGTAGTATACGGGTATTCAGTAGTACAGTATACTCCAATAAACAACAATGTCCTGGACGATGAACATACTGTACCTCTTTAACTAACACATCAATTATAATCACGGGAGGAGCTATCTCGGTGCTATAGATATGATTGTGAAAACACTGGCAGCCGGATACAGTGGTTCAGATGAGTGATGATGATGATGACAATAAATTCATCGTCAGCCACAGAAGTGGCCTTATATTATGCATTATTAATTTCTAACGCAGTGAACAGTGTATCAATGGCTTGTTTTATGTTTTTATTATTAAGTATTAACACTGTTATTAAATGTTTCACACCCTTGTAGACTTGATTGTTGACAGTGAGGTTTACATCGGATCCAGAGCGTCCAAGTTCATAAGAAATGGTTTCGTGTGCCAGACTAGTTCAAGTCTCTATTTTGAGTTTGTAAATGAGTTAGTAAGTTAGTAAAATGTCTACCCTGTTACTGTAATGTGTGTAGTTCAGAAAATAATACTTACTTTTAATTGTTATACATTTTTCTCGATTCTCTAAGCAAGAAGTTTTGATTACATTATATCGAGTAAATTAGCTACACTTAGCTGTAGTTTTGGGCAATAGATAAAGAATGTAGTTTCAATTGCAAAAGTTAGTAGCAAGGTTTGTTAATATTCTTGTTCTTAATCCAAACTTTCCCATAAATGGAAAATGAAAAATGACGTGTTTTGTCTGTCTGGTTATTTATTTATTTGCTTATTTTACTTATTTGTATTTTTGAGATGCAAACATATAACTTTACACAGTATATAATATTATGATCCATGAGTGAATGTTTTTATTCGGTATTTAACTGTTTAAGAAATAATACTGTATATATACATACACATTAGATTAGATTCAACTTTATTGTCATTACAAGGCAACAAAATGCAGTTTAGGTCTAACCAGTGCAATAAGCAGCAAGTGCAGGATAAAGGTAAAATTCTAAGTGCGCTAATGGATAATATAATATTTACAGATTGATGTACAGTAATATGAACATAACATAGTTTGTATTAACTATAATCAGGAATTACAAGTAGCTGAACATAATGTACAGGTTGCTATAGTAATCATGATTATGCAATATATATGAACATTATAATTATAAATGTACACATGTAACGTGCAACGAATATGTGCATTTATAAGGGGGTATGTGCAAAATTAAATAGTGCAACAGGGCCGTGCACAAAGTTAAAAAAGGGGCTGATAGAACAGGCTGAATAACAACAACTCACATTCATGACGAATCTAATATGGAATTGCATCATACTATATAACGCAAAGCAAATGTAGCCTATGTTTTACCTGATGGTGTACGATGTTGCTGTTGAGGGATTACTGCTGCTCCTGCTGCTGATAGTGCTGGAGGACAGGGCTCTGAGACTGTAGACATTAAAAAGGCCATAGGTAGCTGATTAAAGAGGTGCTTTGAGATAAAAAATAAAATGTAAAAAGACTGGTGACAATGCTTTAAAAATTCTAAATGAAAAAAACCTGTGTGTCCTAGCTGTTAGCACCTTCAGAACATCACAGCATCAACTTTACACGGGAGGGACTGGATTGTAGAACTGTAAAATCTTCTTTCTTTCAAATATTAACATAAAAACTTTTTGGAATATTTGTTATATTATTGGTAATAACTTTAATGTATACACATAAAACACACAAACATGCACATGCAGTGCTTATTAAATGTTTAAACTGTAGAGGTATAATAATTTTACTGCTGTAAAATCAGCATTTTATCTCATTTGAAATATAAACCTAATATCATCTGTTACTTAATACATTTTCTTTAAAAACTGTGGGTTTTTTTTTTTTAATATTATAAATATAATAATCCATAATTATGTGAAAATCCTTATTAGATCGTTTTTAATGAAATAAAAGTTCTCCAGAAAAGAAGGGAAAGTGCTGTAACTTACTTTAAAACAAAACATGTTGGACAGATCTACAGAGCCCCTTAGCTTGCAGTTAATGAGCACCACTACTTGTGCAGCTCATAAAAGGACAGGTAATGTTTATCTCCCTGTTGCACATTTATTTCAGTTCATTTGCTGTTATAAACTATAGTGTGCGCTGTACACCCTACCTACTGTTTTGCTGCAGTCTGCACCTTCCAATTAATTCGCCTGCCTCTCCTCCAGCTCCGCAACACCCAGCCTGCAGGAAATGCGCGTGCACCTGGCGAGCTTGTACCCGGCTCGTAACGAGCGCGCTCTGCCCTCAAGGGCGAGCATTGGTTAATGGCAGTCATGTGACTGATGCGAGCCAGATCCTTTTATTTAGCAAAATTTAGATTAATAGTCAAATTTTATTGTTGAGGGGCAAAGACAGGGCTCCATATGCACATAGACATAAAAAAACAAGAAAAGGGCACTTGGGGCATCCTGGAGGAAAGGGGCGGGTGCACAAGCTCAAATACATTAAAATACCCTGCGAATGGATTCAATTGTCTCTCCCTTCATTCATGACAGTCAGTATAGGGGAGAGTTCAGTAAGGAGACAGCCCTGGGAAAAAAGCTGTTCATCAGTCTGCTGTGTGTGTGCATATATAATTTATTTATTATTTAAATTTTTTTTTTCTTTTTTGTTCGTTTCAATTGTTTATTTCATCATGCACCATTTTTTTTTCTGTTCAATGATTGAGTGTAATTATTTTAAAGAGGCTGAATTTTATTTTATTATATAATATTACGTTACGTTACACATTATGGTTCATAGAACCAAGGCCATAGTGACAATTTTTAGTGCATTTTGACAAGTTTTCTGAAAAGATGTAACTATGGATTACATTTATTTGTTTTATTTATTTATTTTTCTCTCTCTGCACTTATCTTTATGGATGTTGATCCGTTAAACGCAAACCAAAGATCTATACTTGTTCATATATATGTATGATTGTACATTGTCAAACTATATCTATATCCTTCTTCCCTGTTCCTGTATGTTTTTTCCTTTTTGCAATAAAAAAACAAAACAAAACAAGGCCATTGTTCAATTAGGACACTTTTTATATTACTTAATGTAAAAAAAAAATTATATTACTTTGTGACTCAGATTTAGTTTAGGACTACGCTTAAGCCTTGTCTTTGAAACCGGGGGAATATTATATTAAATTATATTCTATTTTACGTAGATAGATGTATGTTGCGCTGTTGTACTCTCAGCTGTCCGGTAGGTGTCGCGCTTTCTCTGTTTCACGCTGAACTCTTTCAATCACTTCCTGTGCTGCACATACATCACAACAACTCCAGCAGCAATGAAACTTGTACAGTTTCACTTCTTCAACACTTGGAGACACTTTACAGGAATAAAAATGAACCTGGACGAATAATTCCTCATGGAGAAACGCTGATATTCCCGCTGCTGGCTGTCCAGTGCTTATAAACACTGGACTTTTATTATATGTTCTCCTTTTTGGGCTAGCTGCTCATGCTAGTTAGCCTGCGACTGAAAACAAGAAAAACACAAATTATATCCTAAATATCTTCGTTTCTCATTGATGTGGATTAATAAGAGACTCAAGTCGCCAGGCGTGCGACGTAAAAGTCGTGTATGACAGCGTTTTTGCAGTTTTGTCTATGAATTATGTATGCAGTTTAGTATTAGCACACGCTAACTGAAATAATAATAGGGAGATTTTAGATGTTTGGATATGACTTTTGGGGATACACAGTATAATTCGGTGTTTATGAGTGATTTGAAGAACTCTTTGTTCGGGAGAGGAAGAGGAAAATGAGGAAGAGGAAGGTGATGGTGATGAAGATCAGCTCAACAGGGAACTGCTGATTATAAACAGACACTTTCAGAAAAATGCCTAGAAGAAAACAGTCTAACCCACAGCCTGTCAAATGTAAGTATCTCACAATCATTCAGTTTGACTCTTCTTCTTCTTCTGTTAATGTGATTTGTAATGTGTTTATTTCTGTTGATAATTATTAACAAGAGCATAAAATGATTGTTAATGCCCACATTCAATCTGTCTCTAGTTATTTGATCAGCTCATTCAGACATTTCTGTCTTTTTAGTGTCTCTGGATCTTATTTTCAGTATCGTACTATATTTATATATACCGTGCATTATGCTGTATATCATTATGATTAAATATTTAGAGAACTGTTTAATCCTGAACATGTCAAATGTAGGTTTTGCAGATCTCCCGATATCTCTATAATTTGGCAGTGTCTTCTGCTTTTCTTCTGTGTTGCAATGATACTGAATTTTGCCGTTGACATATGAGCAACTATCGACACTTTAGTATTTCAGACTTTATTTATTATTAGTTATTCACATGACAGACTCTGACTAGTGTTTACTTCAGTTCTGAATAATTAAAATATATTAATACTTTTCTAAAAACAGCCTGTTCATTAAATATATATGAATAAAATAGTGCTGAACAATGATTACTCACCATTAACTGCAATTGATCACATCCGAAATATAAGATTTGTGTACATAATATATGTGTATATTACTGTGTGTATTTATTTTGTATTTATAAATACACACACACGTGGATGTATATATTTAAGAAAAATAATGTTTATATTAGATGATATGAATGTAAATATATACATGTAGCTATTTTCTAAATATTTACTGTATGTGTGTGTCTTTCTATATACATGATAAATATGCACAGTACACACACACATACATTGTTTGCAAAAATGTTAATCATTTTCCAGCACACATGTACACACACACACACACACATATATGTATGTAATTTTTTTTTATTATTTTTTTTTTTTTTGGAGGCTAGAATTATGACTTATGATATAAAAAAAAAATATTTTGAATTGAAAGTATAATTATTATTATTACAACTACTACTACTTCTACTACTAATGCATTGTATATTTAATAAAATTGTCCCTCTATGTCAAAATAATAAAAAAAATAATAATCATTGCAGTCATTATAATTTTTAAAATAAATAATAAAAATCATTTATTTAACAAAAAATGCATATTGGTGTGTGTGTGTGTGTGTGTGTTTCTCTGTAGTGGATATACTGTTGAATGTTTTTTTCTTTTGTGCTTAATTTTTACTCCCATTAATTTTTTGCACTGCATTGTTGAAATAATAATTTATGTCCGTTTCTGAAGATCATGTGAGCTTTTGTTGGAGAAACACAAGTTTAACCTTTCCTTTTGTTTGAAAGCAGCTCTTTTTAGTTCCTCTTGTGCTTGTATACACGTTCTAAAGGAAATAGTTTGACTAAAAGATAGTGTCCAAAGCCCTTGTTTAATGTTGAGTAACGAGTCTTTAAGAATCGGCTCTATCTCAGTGAAAACATGTTGGCTTCCCCTCTTCTGTCGTCATTCTTTCCTCGCTGCGTTTCCTCAGGACAGACCCCTGTTCCTGCCACGGGACCGTCTCTGACCCGACTCCCTCCATTTATCTTCCGTCTCTCCACTGTTCCTTCCTCCTTCATTCATTCCGGCCATTTTTTTCCCTCATTCCAGTGCCGATAACCGTCAGTCTTATCTCTAGTTTCTCATACCCTTTTACTGGATATGACTGACAATCGTTATCAGATTAGCCGCATCTAAGGATCCTGATATATGATGTATGATATGATTAAATACAAATTTTACATTGTATTTACTCGAAGATCCCTTTGAGTCAAAGTTTACTGAATCCACTAAAGTCTTCCATACTTAAACCAAGCAGGTACTTGTCTAAATGTAAGAATAATTGTATTAAATGAATGGATTAATCGCTTAAATAGGCTTTAAAATAGGATGACCACTTGGTTTATAATAAAGTAAACTAGGATATTATTATTGATGATGTTTGTTTGTTTGTTTGCAGTGGGAGCTGAAGATGGGACGGCAGTCGGCAATCAGGAAAACCTGGTTCTGGAGAGCGACTTCCTCCTCGGACAAGAGCTGGGCTTTGGAGAAAATGATTACAGGATCGTGGGTTTCGAGAGGGACTCAGGTCAGTGTTATTTAAGTCAGTTTACAATGGTTCCACACTTCAGTGAATTGATCATTTTTATAGACTTTAAAAATTGATGACCCACTTTCTAAGCTCGTGTAGAGTAGCTGTTATATTTAAAGCTGCAAGCAGCGATGACCCTCGCACCCGGGCTCACCGCCTCTCATGGCTTCAGGAAGACAGGGAACATTGAGCGATATGCATTTAAAGAGGCAAATATAGAAATAATATGTAAAAGTACTTTATTTCCTGCTGCCATCTGGTGGCGCTATGTCTAAAACTGAATATTGTTATGTAGATGTCTTCAGACCAGTACTTTTATCAAACAGATTGATGCAGATTGAAGATCGTTTGCTTGAGTTAGAGAAAAGCACAACATGTACTGTTGTCAACAGGTGGCGCTATAATTATATCTCAATATTGGCCTTGAGATGCCTTCGGCAAGGACTCTTGCTCAATATCTGAAGTTTGGTGCAGACTGGACATTGCGTGTTGAATTTAATGTAAACAACTCATTTCCTGTTGCCCAACTGGTGGTGATTAAGATGGAATATTGGCCTTGTGTTCAGGCCAGCACTAGTTTGGGGGCAGATCTGGGGCGTAACATCGAGTTTTGCCAGGCCGCCATGGACACTTCAGCGAAAACTCTAGATCGTCACAATTTAACATTGCAAAGGCCTTTACTTTACACTGACCAAATTTGGCGTTGATCAGAATAATTCTATGGGAGGAGTTTGTTGAAGTATGACGCCTGAAAATGGCAAAAATGACACACAGTTTGCTGAGAATTTTAAAAATATCTGACTTCCTGTTGGGTTGAGTTGGGTGTCGTGACTTTTCGAGTATGTTTAGCCCTTAAAAACCAGAAAACAATTCAGTTCGGAGAATAATTATAATAAAAAAAAAAAAAAAATGCAAGATAAAAATGCACCTTCCTAATTAGATTTTGTGAAGACTTTGTTGTTTAGTAGTAGTAATAGTAATTATAATTATTATTATTATTATTGTTGTTGTTGTTGTTATATTAACAATAATAATAATATTAAAATAATTATAATGAATATAATACTAATATTAAAATAATAATCTGTTGCAGAATAGCTAATGCAATAGCTTTGTTTTATATTAATAATAGCATTGTATTAATAACTAATAATAATAATAACATTAACAATAGTAATAATAACAATAATTATTATTATTGTATATTATAAATATTATATTAGTATTATTATTTATTGTTGTTGTTGTTACTACTACTGTTATATTAAAAATAATGATAATAATAATAATATAAAAAATAATTATATCATGAATAAAATAAATAAATAAAATAATAATAATCTATTGTAGAATAGCTGATACAACAGATTTGTTTTATATTATTAATAACATTGTATAATATCAATAATAATAATAATACATCAATAATCGTTTTGTAGTAATTAATAGTAATATTTATTATTATTACTACTAGTAATAGTAAAAAATATTGCAGTTTTTTTTAAATAAAAAAATATATATAATATAATTTCAGTAATGCTAATTATAGTAGTAATCTTTAAAAAAAATCTGTTATAATTGTTTATTTATAAAGCATTTATATTATTGTTACCACTGAAAACAAATAAGGCCTAGATTTATAGTGATTATTTTGAAAGATAAATAAATAATTGCATTACATTGAAAATGAGGTCTTGTGGCTTATAGTCCATATCAAGTCATCTATATGCTAGTGACAAAACTAACATTTAGCCATATTTAAAGCAGGTTCTGTGATTAGTAGTAAATCTCTCCATCACATGCTTTCAGATAGAGCAGCATTTAATACACAGTGCTGCAGTTCAATGACAAGCTACGCAATATCACGTTCATTTTGGCTGATGTAAATGCT
Source organism: Enteromius afrohamiltoni (assembly GCA_034779775.1). NCBI lineage: Eukaryota > Metazoa > Chordata > Actinopteri > Cypriniformes > Cyprinidae > Enteromius > Enteromius afrohamiltoni. The sequence goes on from JAUYWG010000053.1 coordinate 1,300,241, forward strand.
GAAATTAACATGTACTAATATTAATAAATGTTAATGTTAGAAGTATTGTTCATTCTTAGTTCATGTTACCTAATGAGCCCAGGGTCCCCAGCCCAAACCGCTGCATATAGTCTCTTATTAGTGTACGATAAGTTTGATGTATATTGATTTTATCAGACGATATCACGTGACTAGAATGTTTTCTATTTTCGATGTTTTCTATTTATACTTGTTTTATGTATGACTACAGACAATGTAACTTGAACAGCTTTATTGGGCATTCAGTTTTATTGTAGTATGTGACGGTTCATAGAGCAGAACATATCTGAAGTGCCAAAACTCACGCAATGACATCACATACATATGTTAATTAATGTGACGTCTCTCAAAATCCCCCCCGATAGACTCCGTCACGGCTGATATGGGAATGCCGGTGTACGGCTTCAGCGATGAGGACTGTTCCAGCTACAACCGTCTCGGCATGGAGAGTGACTTCGAGGACCCACGGGACACGGAGAGCGAGCGGGAGGAGATGGGCCCCGACGCAGCGTTCGCTCCGTATCTCTCCTGCAGGCAGTGCGGTCAGTTGCTGGGTGACCCGCTGAGCGGAGCGCTGGACCTCACTGGACTCTACTGCCTCCAGTGCGGAGCCGAGGGTGGAGACGCAGACCGGCAGGACCATCCGTTAGAGGAGGCCCATCCCGCTGACGCCTCACAGGGGACGCTAAACCGAGGAAGATCCACGTCCGACGGAAACTCTTGTAAAACGTACTCCTGCAAACTGTGCAGCTTCAGCTCGCGCTACTCCAATCACTTGAAGAGGCACATGAAAACACACAACGGTGAGAAGCCGTACCGCTGCCAGCAGTGCTCCTACGCCTCCGCCCAGCTGGTCAACCTGCAGCGGCACGTGCGCACGCACACGGGCGAGAAGCCCTACAAATGCGAGTTCTGCACCTTCGCGTGCAACTCTCTGGGAAACCTGAAGAGGCACCAGCGCATGCACATGCAGGAGAAGGACCTCAGCTGCGGCCAGTGTGACTTCAGAGCCAACAACAGCCACTCCTTAAAGAAACACATGATGAGCCACAAGGAGGACAAATCAACAGCCTTCACGGAAGGTAAATGTTTGATCCACTTCATGTTAGAGCTGCGTGGTCAATTGAAATACAATCAAAACTGTGGTATAGCTTTAGAGCAATTATCCAATCGCCCTAATATTGATCAGTTTGTTTGTTTTGGCTAAAAACTCAGGGGAGAAGAATGGGATTTTTTATGATATCAGATATATCTCTGATATCATCAAAAATATCTTCATTTGTGTCTTGAAGATGAACGAAGATCTTCTAGCTAGGACTGGGCAACATATATTGTTTGATATATTCATGCGCATCCTGTCAGTAAAGCTGGTTCTTTGATTAGCGGTAAATCTCCATCAACTGTTTTCAAATGGACCGCTCACAGTTCTCACAGAGCTGTAGATCAGCTCGTTAGTAGAGTCTACAAGACCTGAATTGGGTATGTCTGACAAGGGATGCATACGAAATGTGCAGTGCAGGGGTGCTTGTAGAGAATCATATCAACCTGTGGAAAATGGGGATCTAATGACCGATGTAGTCACACTTGTGCCAACAGAGCCAACGAGTTTGAGTCCTATTGCTGATCCCACTCCACCTGATAATTTCCTTTCATTTCTCTATTGTCCTGTCCAATAAAGCATTAAAAAGCTGCATTAAAAAATCACACATTTATCAGAAAAATCACAATTTAAAAAAAGATTTCCCCCAAACTCAGTACCGTCTGAATCTTTCCTGTCCCTGCTTCTGTCATAATAGACATATACATGCCAAAAATATTAGTTATTGCAATAATATCAAATATGAATAGGCAATAGGAAAATGTATTCCGTACCTATATTGTTACTGTTTCACTCATATGTGTCGTATTACAGAAAAGTAAAGTCATTTATGAATACAAAGCAGTTATTAACTTTATTCAGTTATATTCCAAGAAAGTACAAAGAAGCGGTTGTTCTTTTCAAAATGACAAGTTTCTTGCTGTTGCATGTTTCCATTTAGTATACACTTTGTGCTTTAAGCACTTTGTGCTGCAAACCAAAAAGAGGAAGCAAAGCGTGAAGCAAGGGGGAAGTAGAAACTCTTGGCTTCCTAAATCTGGATTGGCAATAAAGAGGAAGTCGTTTTTTGTTCCTTTGTCTTTCAGAGTCTGTGGTATCTGACCTGACTCTGCACATCAGCAGCGACCCCGACTTCCTCCAAAGCTACGACACCCTGCGAGCAGACCGCCATCCCCCCGCCCTGCTACACGCCGAGGGTTTGGCCAAAGAGTCGGACCCTCTGCCCGAGCTGCTATTCCCCTTCACGTGCCGCGTGTGCGGAGCGGTGCTGGAGGACGAGGAGGGCGCCACGGCTCAGATCTGCAGCAAATGCACACTAGACATGCTGTCCAAAAGCTCGCCCAGCAGCCCGGAGAAGGGTGACAAGCTGTACTCGTGCACGTCCTGCCCGTTCGTCACACAGTACCCCAACCACCTCGCCCGGCACATGAAGACTCACAGCGGAGAGAAGCCCTACAAGTGCCCGCAGTGCAATTACGCCTCTGCCCACTTCGACAACCTCAAACGGCACCACCGCGTGCACACGGGCGAGAAGCCCTACAAGTGCCGCGTGTGCGACTACGCCTGTGGGAACCTGGCCAATCTGAAGCGACATGAGCGCATCCACTCAGGCGCCAAGCCCTTCCAGTGCAGCGTCTGCAGCTACAGCTGCAACCAGAGCATGAACCTAAAACGCCACATGCTGCGGCACACCGGCGAGAAACCCTTCAAGTGCCAGGAGTGCGGATACACCACGGGCCACTGGGACAATTACAAACGCCACCAGAAGAAGCACGGCCACTCCGCCGAAGGCTGGCTCAAGATGCAGCTGCCAGAGAAAGAGGAAGAGGAGGAGGAAGGAGAAATGTAGTGGAAGCTCTCTGTGATGTCTAACTCCAGTTGCCTTATTATTGTTGTGTTCAGAGGAATCTGTTTAGTAACGGTGTGTCGCGACAGGGCCGGTGTGCTGATTTTGTTTCTTCACTCGATTGTATTTTGTATTTTGTCCAACTGTTTACAGCAGCTGATTTCAATCCCAGAATCAGAGGTTTGCAATCTAATATTGTCATCTTGAGCTGGAAGAGCATATTTATGCACCGCTGGGTGAATCTCACAAACATCTAACAGGCCATTTTTCACCCTAATACTAAGAAAAAAAAGGGGTTTATTTTGCATGAAAAAATGAGGCATGTTTCTTAGGGCCATAATGATGAATAGCGAAATTATGTTCCACACTACCTTTACATTTATTTTTATATATTTTTTTTTCTTTTAGGTTTTAAAAATCAGACATGTTTCCTATGATTATTGAGTCTTGTTTTTGTTTGATTTTCTATTTTTTAATTGTTTTGGGGACTTATTTTTTTTTTTTAAGTTTTTTTTTCTTAAGTTTTACAAATATATGTATGTGTGTATATATATATATATATATATATATATTAGAATTTTTATTTCATTTTTTTCCAGCCACAACCAAGGAGAAAATATTATTTTTTTCCTATTTACTGCATTTCAGTAAAAATTAACTTAATGTGAGCACAACAAATGCTTCCATTATAATAATTGCATTATAACTATAAGACTTCTTTCTGTTGTTTTTGTCACAATGCAAAAAAAAAAAAATCCTAAAACCATACTTCATTTTCTTTTATGCTAAAATATAATTTCCTTTGTCTTAAATTTGGTGTGTTTTGTGAGATTCACCTCTCTGCCGTCATGGATTCTCTTTGAATTGCTGAATGAAAGAACTGCAATAACACCAAGAGGTGGCGCTGTTCCAGGCCGATGCAGCAGCTCTAGCTGTTTGAGAGGGATTTGATGACACTGAAGACGTCTGGCTGCTACTATATGTTCATTGATGCACAATGACAGTGATGTTGCCTTGTGTCTGGGAGGTGCTGCTCCTCCATCCCTCATTTATTGTATCTGAATTTCCTGGTGCCACTGCAAAATGCTGCACTGATCGGGGTCTCGTCCGTCCCCAGCACACTCGAGGTTTTTCTAGGGCATTAGAGGGATACGTATGAGTGAGTCTCATGAAAACTGTTCAGAAATGCTAGCATTATATTTACCCCGAAGGGATTGTTAAATAAGGGAATGTTTTGCTTGAAGAATATTTTTACGTATTTTTGCATTGTGACATTATTGTGCATCTCTACTATTTTCATGTCTGTAATGTTAAAAGAGGAAGAAAGTGAGTAAATTGTTCAGTTATTGTGGTAGTATATATTATACTATCCCTTTGTTTTCTCTACTCTATTACAGTATTCTTTTAAATTGCATTTTGGGTAATTGACCTTAATTGTCTTTGAAAATAATGTCACAATGCAAAAAAAGTTGTAAAATAGGCTTCATTTTCTTTATGCATTTGTTTTTCTTTTATTTGTGGTATGAAAATGACCCAGATATGTTTTCTTGAGATTCACAGTTATGCGTGTATGTGTTTTTTGTTTGATATTTCCTTCAGTTTTATTTAGAATAAAGTGTGATGCCTACTGTAAAATTTTCTCTTAGGAAAAGTAATCATGGAAACCTGTGAATGTTTCATTTTCACACTTTTGGGGGGAATGATGTCCCTTTTTTTTGTTCAACCAGTTCATGAGGAAGAAAGTGGAGACCACGTGTTCACATTCACTTTATAATGAACAGATCCTATTCAAAAACACACTTTGATACATTTTGTACACAGTCACTTTAATATGCATTTGATCCGAAAGGAATGGTTCACCCAAAATAAACATTTGCTGAACATTTACTCAAGTTTTTTCATCAGTGGATTCTCTGCAGTGAATGGGTGCCGTCAGAATAGGAGTCCAAGCAGCTGATAAAAACATCATAATAATCCAAAAGCTTCATTTTTGTAAGGCATGTAAAATATCTAAAAGATAGATTTGTTTCTTTAAAACAGTCAGCATTTCACTTCACAATCTAACTGATGGACTGGAGTGCTGTGGTGTGGATTATTGTGATTTTTTTTATCAGCTGTTTAGACTCTCATTCTGACGGCACCCATTCACTGCAGAGCATCCATTGATGAGAAAGTGACTCAATGCTACATTTCTCCAGATCTGGTGAAGATACAAACTCAACTACATATTAGATGACCCGAGGATAAGAACATTTTCAGCACATTTTCATTTTTAAGGTGAATTATTTATCTAACTGGTCGTCTACTTTGGTCTGTTTTCTCTCTGTTACTGGTGCAGTCACTCTGAAATACACAAGAGTTCAGTGCAATCAGGGAATGAATGAATTAGATGCACAGCACTGAATCCAATGATATTTGGTTTGCCTTATGGTGGAATATGATATTTATGTACTGTATTTTTGTGGGTTTCTTTAGCTTTCTGATATTTGTACACAAATTGTTGATCTGAAGTGGCCTTTGGTTTCATAATAAAGATGTTTTTAACATTTTATTCACAGCAGCTGCATTGAAACATTTGTTACCCATAAATTTAAATTCTTGGAATTCTTCATAAATTCAGAATTCTAAATTTTAATTCTGAAGAATGATTATGCTAAATTCCAACGTGATTCTCCTTTGTGGTTTTCTACCTTTTCTATTTTCTATTTGTGAAGACAAAAAGTCACCAAAGATGGTTTATATATATATATAGTGCTGTCAAACGATTTGTGATTAATTTCATCCAAAACAAAAGTTTTTTTACAGTATATATCATATACATGCAGTAATATTTACATGTATATACATAGTTATATTCTTATATTTTATCTTATATATAAATATATTTAATATATAAACAACATACTTCTCTTAATATATATATATATATATATATATATATGCATGTGTTATATATTTTATAAAAATAGTATATATTTAATAAATATACACATTACACATTATACAAAGAAAAACTTTTTAATGTGATTGACAGCACTAATACACACACACACACACACACACACACACATATATATATATATATATATATATACAGTGGGTGCGGAAAGTATTTAGACCCCTTAAATTTTTCACTCTTTGTTATATTGCAGCCATTTGCTACTTTTAAGTCATAAAAGTTATTTTTTTACTCGTTAATGTACACACAACACCCCATATCTCATATGGTCCTAAGTATTCCCAAATATTGCTGTGACACTCATATATTTTACTCAGGTGCTGTCCATTTCTTCTGAGATGGTTCTGAGATCCTTGAGACCTTAATGTCCAGCTGTGTTTGATTATACTGATTGGACTTGATTAGGAAAGCTACACACCTGTCTATCTAAGACCTTACAGATCTCAATGCATGTCAGAGCCAATGAGAATCATGAGGTCAAAGGAACTGCCTGAAGAGATCAGAGACAGGATTGTGGCAAGGCGCA